>CM076579.1:1164304883-1164794771 GCA_034641835.2 Pinus albicaulis | reverse complement strand
TATAGAAAGGGAAGAAAAGCTGACCTGTGAGGATCTGAACAGGAGGTATCAGATCTGAAATAAGGCAGAAACTTCTGGAAATTCAGACGTCTGAAAACAACAGAAAACTCTCCCACAAGAGTGGAGGGAACTAAAGCCCTAAGGGGAAAGAGTCCCACTTAGGTGAGTGAAACAGATCAGCAATAGGTCTGAATAGGTAGGGACAGAGGCTGGAAAACCCTGACAGAAGCCTCAGTGAAACCCAGAAAAAGCGCTGGAAGATTGCAGAAAAAGTGGCAGGTCGCAGGTTTGGGCCTGTATTCAGGCCAGGTCGCAGTTTTAGGGCAGAAAAGTGTGACCTCAAGGCCAAGTCGCACTTTTTGGGCAGATAAGTGCGACCTACAGATCCAGGGCTGGTTGCGGCAGATTTCAGAAAATTGTGTCGTCTCAGCTGCGGCTGATGTCGGTCACCTGCGCAATAAGGCCAAAAACACACGAAAGTGAGAAATTTGAATGTTTGAGGGTGTTAGAGGAAAAAACTAGCATAAAAATAGGAAAAATAGAAAACTGAAGAGAAACCCTAGGGTCTGAAACAACTGGATATGCAGGAAAATAGAAAACGACAGTGGTCGCAAAAGAAAACCCGCGTGGAGTCGCCAATTGTTAGCATGAGTTTTTTTTCCTAAAAACTCACTTTAGCTACGCACATCAAGTAGCCCTAACATAAGTTATGGCTACAAAATATCTTAAAATCTGTAATAAGATGCATACATCTAGATCTATATATGGAAGATATTAAGCAGGTAAAGTGAAATACAAGCACCAATGGACAAGACAAGAACACATATGTTTAAAAGAATCTTTTTTATTATATAAAAGAATGGGGCGCCTGAGAGGAAAACAAGAAAGGTGTTTTCCGGTTCTCCTCAGTGGGATGGGTTCTTGGAAGTCCTCAATGTTTCAGATCTAAAATTCCTCTCTCTTATTGGTGTAGAAAAACAAACATGGAACTCAATGGGAGTTCATAAAACAAAAATGGAAAATGGTGACCAAGAGTAGATCCAGGGTGATCTAATGCAATGAAGGTGACTAATGAATGGGGAAAACCCTGCTATTTATAACAAAATATTCGGGCGGTCTAGAACTCGGTGCATGAATAAAATATTATTAATCGAATTCTAGAAGCACCTTTTAGGAATATTTTATTATATTTGTTGGAGGGAAAAGGATTCTTGACTTGGGTCAATTCCTTTATTTATAAATAATAAATAAATAAACAAATGATTATTTGTTATTGAAGTTAAATGAGGAAGAAAATTTAAAGCAACATAAATTATTTCATTATTTATATTTGATTTAGTCAAATTTAACTAATAATATGATTTAAATAGTGATTTAAATAAATTATTCTTAGGAAACAATTAAATAAATAATGATTTACTTAATTGATATCCTTATTTTGGGTTAAACATGACCATGAAACATAAATAGATGTGGTGAAAGCAATTTTACTTTAGGTAAAATTGGTCTTACATGGTGTACTTGGGTTCATCTAATAATGATAGGTTAGATGACCAAAAAATGGTGTAACAATCTTAACTTTGGATTTACCATGCGTGAAGATGGATGAATCAAATCTTTCTTAAAATGCAAACATGAAAAAATAAAAAATTTGAAAAAACAAAATAGATTACAAATTCAACTATTTATTTGAAAAATATTAAAACATTCATAGCCTTGGATAACTTAAAAAAAAAATCAAAATATTTATTATATTCAAATAATATTTTTTTCACATTATAATAAAAGTTTTGGGCCTTTAATTTACACAAAATAATATGACTTTAAATAGAGTTTTCAAAATGAGAATCTATTATTTGATTAATGTATAATTTAAAAAAATATCATTTCTTAATTTAAATTCATTGACTTTATGATTTAAAAATGTAGTATACGAATAACATCACTTCATTTCCACTTTCTTGTTTATAAATTCTGAGTATGATTTTAATGTATTAAAATTTTATATTTTAAAGAAAATAATTTCTTAATGTAAATTTATTGACTTTATAATTTAAAAATATAGTATAGGACATCCCTTCAATTCCACTTGTTTATAAATTCTAGTATGATGTCAAAAAATGAGTGAATAATCTCCTAAAAATTTGAATAATAAGATATCTCTTAAAATATCGAATAATATTTTTTTCACATTTATAATAAAAGTCTTGCTCCTTTTTTCACATTATATTCCAATAACATTTTCATTTAAAATTTCATATGGTATGGCCAAAGAGGATTGGCGCGAATTTCATTTTCCCATTCAAATGTATGGTTGGGCAAGGAAGATTGACGGGAAAACCAGGGGATTAACAACAAAATATAGTTCCCACTCAGTAAAAATAGAATTAGTGTAAATCGACGTTAGGATTTTCAGTGCCAAGCTAGCGATGAAAAGATGAGTATATCCAGCACAGAGCCGGGTTGTCGGAAATAGGTAGAATGAATTAAATGATGTTGCTTCTCGCTTGCTCCCTTGAGTCAGTTGCAGTTGATGTTGGTGTGGAAAAAGAAACGGCTGCTGCTGGATCAGACTTTGAATCATACTCTTCTCATAGGTATGCTACTAATCATGATGGTTATGCCGACAATACAAGAAGTAAAATGGAAGGAGAAAGCAACCATATAGTGATGCACCTACCTAAGTTTTTTTGGGAAAGGCGTCAGTGATGCAAAATAACAAATCTAAAAGGGTATGACCAAGGAGGATTGGATGGAAAAACAAATTTATAGAACACTTCAAATTTTATAGAACAGAGGTTTTACTATGGCATTCCTCAGCCAACTAGAGGCAATGCAGTTGTGTACATGACAACATGACCACAGTTTGAGTCCCAAAGGTATAAAATCAGAAATCGGTCCATTCTTGAAACCTTGTAGAGGATGGAGTCTTGAAAACAGAAGATAGCCTTCTGAATGATAAATATTATACTCACATATGATAAAGGCAAGGATTTTGAAATACCCAGGCATCTTGTTTATTTAGTGGTCGAATAGATTCCAGTTCGAAGAAGGGACTTCATCACATAAACTAAGACATAGAAAGAGGCATTTGGATGGATCAACAACAAAAAATGAGATAGAGAAATTATCAAAGAAAATATGACTGCGAAGAGGAGCATAGTGTGTGTTGTTGTGAATGTTTTAACCAATTGTAAATACTAGAAGGAGCAGCTGCTAAGTGAGAGGAGTGCTAAAGACAATGTAACAGGTGCAACAAAATAAGTTTTCTCCAGAATTGTCAATATAGTCAAGGTGACTACTCCACAGAAACCAAGATTACCATTTACTGGAAATAAGATATGACAACAAAAAGAGAAATGGATAAGAATTAAATTATTAAATTCTATTGTCGATAATATTTATATTCAATGGCCATCATTTTTTACACCTCATGCTTAAAAAAATAATAAGAAATACAGGGATGACACTCTACTATAGCTCAAAAGTACTATCAGAATCACTAGAACAAGTCAATATCACACTTAAAAGCATTCAAAAATAACACTCATATCCTACCAGAAACCCTGAAGAATGTACCATGTACTTCCCAGTGGTTCCTTGAAGTAGCAGAGTGAAGACACAAAGCAGGGGGGACAATGTGAAGTTGTTGCTAGGAGTGCGAGCAGTGAAATCTGTTAGGATGCAAGGCACCTCTGGATCATAGCTTAGACAAATTTCCATTGTGATATTTTAGGGACATCATCATGTCATGAATCCCACAAGGTGGACAAGTTCCCTATTCCCCATGTATCTTTTTTCCTTACAATTTTGACAGAAAGACCTTTTTTGTTAGAGATAAAGCACCAATATACTCTTAAACATGGAGCTTTGTTTACCAGTCTTCTTACCCCTACTTCTCATTCCAATTTATGAATAATTATTTATTTCCAACCTATCAGGTGCCACTTTTTCTTCTTTAATGCCTCTTGTCATGAGAAAGTTTTATTAACTTTATCCCTCTCCAATGGTATTGATCTTGAGGTCAGTAGATTGGACTTTTGGAAGATGGAAATAGATTATATCTATTAGATAATGTTAATCTATTTGCCAGAGAGAAACACATGGATCTTTGTTTACTAATCTCTTATCCCTATTTCTCATTCCAATTTAGGCATAAATATTTGTTTCCAACCCTTCAGATGCCACTTTTTCTGTTTTGATACCTCTTGTCATGAGAAATTTTTTTTAACTTTATCCCTCTCCAAAAGAACTGATCATGGGGTTAACATATTGGAATTTTAGAAGATGGGGATAGCTAATAACTATTGGATACAATATGAATGGTGGTGCAACAAGTGTATCAACCGCATTGTATTATGAAAGAACTCTTCAACCACCATCCATCTTCCAATATGAATGAAAAAAGGTTCCCCCCTATGTATTAATTTCCCATGTTTACCCATGACTCCATAGGAGTCCTTTGCTGAGGGACATGATACTCTAATCTTTCTCAGATTGTAGTTCCTAATATTACTTCTATTTCGAGGTCAAAGGTGGATTTCATTAAATTTTAGAGGTGACGATGCTCATTCCTAGAGCGTTTTTATGGCAAGCATCAAGTCCAGCCATGTTAGATTAACTAAGAATATAGACAATCTCATATTTTCAAAGAACTCCTCTGGGGTTTAAACTTTATATCCCAAAAGCTAGATATATTGCTATTAGTTTATACGAGGAGAAGAGGAATAATGTTTGGTGGAGGAGGAGAGTTTGGATATTTAATTATCTCTCAAAGGCTTGAAATTTATGTGGTTTGCACTAAAATAAAATACTTGACTTGGTATAATATTCTGAGAAGTAATAGAGAAAGAATTGATAGGTGAAGTTTATGCAAGGTATGTGAAAATACCAATAAATATCTTGTCATGGATTGTAACTACACTATGCAAGTTTAGAGGGAGATTAAGCATTTGACTAGGTTGAAAAATGTCTAAATTGGTGGCATAGTTGAAAATGGTGTAAGAGGTTGGTGCCATAAGTTATAACTCTTAAGTGAAGGAATACAAAGAACTTCCTTGAATCCTATCTTGGGTATTTAGCAAGCTAGGAATGTAAAATTATTTAAAGATAGGAAAATTCTTCCTATTCAATGTGCTTTTACTATTTGATGTGGTCTCAATTCTGTAAAATATTTTTCCTCAGATGACAGTACCTCTACCTCCTAATCAGATTGTTGTAGAAGGGGGTAAGGATGGATGCATGTGAATATTTGATGATGAACCCTATTTCTATGGATTTGGGAGATGTGTTTTATATAGTGAATCTCATAGCATTAACTTTAGAATTGGATTGGGGAATAAAACCAATTATCTGTTCAGCTAATGGCTCTAAAACTTATCAAAAATAAAAATAGGGCGTGGACTGGTTGTGGTCCACACAGTGATGCTACAATTCTGGCTTCCCATTGGTATTACATTGTATGGTGATGAATCCTTTGAAAAAAACTTCACTGCACCATTAGGAGTAAATTTGTTACTATACAAATATCAATATAACAATGAATGAGAAAAGAGTAGAAAGACAAATAAATGACAATAAAAGAGATAAAAGATTGCTACAGGTTACTTATTGCAGCAAAGGATAAAATGCATAATGTAACGGAGACATAAAAGATATTGAGACTAGAAGTAGCCAATTCATCCCTTATGTATACATCCTAAGAGTGTGTGCGGGATGGTAAACTTGTCCATTTAAAGTTACAAAAATCTCTAGCAAATGGAGTGACCTTAAATAATGTGGTAAGGTGCCAACTAGGGGAGCACTCCTTCGATATAGGTGATTCATCACTCATCATAAATTCAAACCAATTAAAAGCTCAAAAAAACAAAGGAATTTAAGGCTCTTTCTCCAATGACTCAACTATCTCTCCATATTCTCACACATATCACTATTAGTAAGTTAACATACCCCCAATAGATTAGGGTGAGCTAGTGCATACTCTCCAAGGACGCATCCAATTCACCCTAAATTCTTCCTATTCAATATGCTTTTCCTTTTTGATATGGTCACAATTCTGTAAAAGAGTTTTCCTCAGATCACAGTACCTAAGCCTCCTAGGCAGATTGTTGAAGAAGTGGGTAAGGATGGTGCATGGGCATATTTTGATGATGACCCTTAGTTCTATGGATTATGGAGAAGTGTTTTATACAGTGAATCTCATTGTATTAACTTTAGAGTTGGCTTGGCGAATCAGACCAATTATCATGTTCAGCTAATGGATCTAAAAATTATCAAAAATAAAAATAAGTCATGGACTGGCTGTGGTCCACATAGTGATGCTACAGTCCTAGCTTCCCACTTCTACTACATTAATATATGGTGATGAATCCTTTGAAAAAAATTTCACTGCACCATTAGGAGTAAATCCTTTACTATACAAATATCAATATAACAATGAATGAGAGTAGAGAAAAAAGACACAAAAAATTACAGTCAAAGAGATAACAGATTGTTGCAAGTTACTTACTGCAACAAAGGATAAAATGCATAATGTAACAGAGACCTACAAGATATTGAGACAACAAGTAGCCAATGAAGTAGCCAATTAATCCCTTAATAATACACCCTAAAGGTGTGCGAATGATGGTAAACTTGTCCATTATAAGTTATAACAAGATCTAGCAAATGGATTGACCTTAAATAATGTGGTAAGGTGCCAACTAGGGGAGTACTCCTTTGATCTAGGTGATTCATCACTTAGCATAGATTCAAACCAATTTTTAATTACAAGCTCAAAATAGAAAAGGCAGCAAAGGCTCTTTATCCAATGACTCAACTATCTCTCCATAGTCTCACACATATAACTATTAGTGAGTTAAGGTACCCCCAGTAGATCAGGGTGAGCTAGAGCATACTCTCCAAGGAATTAGCCAATTCACCCCTTAAGAATTCACCCCAAAAATGTGTACAGGATGGTCAACTTGGCCATTGTAAGTTACAAAAAAATCTAGCAAATGGATTGGCCTTAAATAATGTGCTAAGGTGCCAACTAGGGGAGCACTCCTTCGATTTAGGTGATTCATCACTCATCCTAAATGAAAACCAATTACAAGCTCAAAATAACAAAGGAAACTAAGGCTCTTTCTCCAATGACCCAACTATGTCTCCAAGAATAGGAAACATTGGTTAAGGGTGGAATAAATAAGCTTAGGTTGCTATAACTACCTTCCCCAATAAATGCATCAACCACAAAATAAAAACTAACAATTACATTTTTTAGGAAATGAAGCAACCTAGGATTGTGTGCCAAGTGCAATCCCCTTTAAAAGTTAAAACATACCTCTTGACCATGGCAAGGAGTTTCACCCTACAAAATGAGGCCCAACATCATTTAGGCCATAAAATTCTTCTCTAGAATAGATCCCTCCTTGTACAAAAAAATCAGATAAAAGTGAACACAAGGAATAATATGCTACTTGTTGGTTGTTTCTTTTCAAATCTACACTTAACTCTTTCTTAATTTGATGAGTATCACATTGGAGAAGGGGATATACTAACTAATGAAAATGGCTTCCATTTTCTGTTCTAGAATAGCAATAGCCTTATGCCAAATAGGCCTCAAAACCTTGCATCAGACCACCAGCTAAGACTGCCCATCATATAGAAGAAATGATAAGACTAGTGCAGAAATGACCAAATCTCTAATAGTGCTTAGAGAATTTTCTTCTTAGAGAGAAATAAGAACTGACTATATGAGAAATGACCAAGCACGGAATGATATAGTCTCGTATCAATAAATTGGTCATTCTGCAGAAAACTTTGTGATTCTAAAGTTTCTCTAAACACTCTACTCACACTACCCACCCTCTTGATTGGATGATCCCTATAGTGCCTTTGCATTAGAAAGAATTCACTTCCATAGATATTAATGGAGTGCCATCATATGATTTGCAGTGAACCTTCCAAGTCATAGGTGGTGAGATCAGACACCATCTGCTAAAAGTGGAGTGGGACAATTGAATTGAAACAATGAAACTAGCAGCATTGAGTTCAGTGGGATGGCACATTGGTGATAAACATGCTATATTGGATGAGATATAAGTTCTTATAGTTTATGAAAATCTGGAATTCACTTCCATAGATGTTAATGAAGTACCATCATATGTTTTTCTGTGAACCTTCCAAGTCATAGGTGATGGGATCATATACCATCTGCTCAAAGTGGAGTGGGACAATTGAATTGCAACAATAAAAATAGTAGCTTTGAGTTTAGTTGGATGACACATTGGTGATAAACATGCAATATTGGATGAGATAGAAGCTCTTATAGTTTATGCAAATGTGGCCCTTGGCCCAAGCCTAAAACCCTGAGGTGGAAGATATTTATGGCAATGAGAGACCGGTCACCTCCACTAAGAAGTTATATAATTCTCTGTTATTGAGCCTTCGGTTAGCATATAAATGACTTGGGGAGTCCTAGTCATCTCAGGTAAGATAGTTTATATAATAGGGGATTGAAATGCCAGTGGTAGACTTCAACACCTTTATTGGATGCTTATGTGGACACTGATTTGAATTCCAATCCAACAAACATTGTTTGTTATACGAGTAGAGGAGAGTGAGTAATAGTAGAAATGGCAGTTGGATGAAGAAAAGGAAACTAAGTTATTAGACTAGAATGCTTTTCTTATCTTAGAATAATCATATGATTGACTTGCTATAAAAACTGATGACAAAAATAAATGGTGGTTGTGATTGAAAAAACTATGTCAATAATAGTTGACAAAATTATATAGCCAACAAGAATTTGTGATGCTTTCAATTAAGGATGCCCCAAACCGACAAAATTCATATGTCAATCCAATTATTAGTCACAACTATGCCCAGAATATGGAGTCATGCTCAATTAATACATCTTTTTCTCGTTATAGCACAGTTTGTCTTTGTTGATGGCATATGAGCTAAGTTACTAAAAAAACCCCAGAAGGACCCCTAAAATGTTTTTTTCCAAATCAGAAATAGATTCCAGTGTGTCACTACTTTGAAATGTTGAAAATGTGTTTTGGTGACATTTTGGCTTTCTAAAATGGTTTATCAGTTTCTTGAAATGCGCAAGATTTATGTTCCATACTGAAATGTTTTACAAATTCTCGAAACATTTCAACAACAAACAATAACTTTTTGGGTTGAAAACTAAGAAAATAATTTAAAACACTTAGGAATCACTAGAAAAAAAAACTCTCTAATAGTGCTTGGTAATTTCTACTTAGAGAAAACTAACCACTAAGTATATGAGTCAGTGCTTGGTCATTTAGTGTAGAAATGACCTCTAATGATTCCTTCTCTCACCAACTCTCTTTGGATTCTATATCTATGAGATGGACTCCTTTCTTAGGAGCACATATAGGATGGGCATGATTTCCTTCTACCTGATGTCTTAATCTCCTTGATTTTAGTTTTCAACAACATGATCCTCTTGGAACCTCACCTAAGGTGTTGTAGAGACAAATTGATGCCTTATTCAACTATTGTGATATTTGATAGTTGACATTTGAGCTTTTGGTTAGTATATGAACGACTTGGTGCATACTAGTCATCTCAGGTAAGATAGTTGCTATAACAATGGATTGAAATGCTAGTGGTAGACTCCAACACCTTTATTGGATGCCTATGTGGATGTTGGTTTGAATTCCAAGCCAACAAAAATTGTTTGTTATACAAGTAGATGAGAGTGAGTAATAGAAGCAATGGCAGTTGGATGAAGAAAATACAACTAAGGTATTGGATTAAAATGTTTTTCTTATTTGAGAATAATCATATGATTGACTTGCTATAAAAAATGATGACAGAGATAAATGGTGGTTGTGATTGAAAAATATATGCCAATAATAGTCGAAAAACTTATATAGCCAAAAATACTTTGTGATGCTTTCAATAAAGGATGCCCCAAATGAACAAACTTCATAGAGTAATTCAATTATTAGTCCCAACTACGCTCAAAATATGGAGTCGTGCTCAATTCATACATCTATTTTTGGTTGTAGAAAAGTTTGTCTTTGTTGATGGCATACAAGCTAATTTACTAAAAACACCCCAAGAGGACCCCTGAAATGGTGTTTGCCAAATCAGAAACAAATTCTGATGTGTCACGATTTTGAAATGTTGACAAATTGTTTTGGTGACATTTTGGCTTTCTGAAATGTGTTATCAGTTTCTTGAAATACACAAGATTTATGTTCCATCCTGAAATGTTTTACAAATTCTGGAAACATTTCAACAAAAAACAATAGATTTTTGGGTAGAAAACTAAGAAACAAATTTTGAGGGTCATTTCAGAAGGTCTTTGCAGTCTGTAGTTGTATGGCCCAAGAAATTTTAAGAGAGCTAGGTATTTTATTGGTGAATGAACATCCTTTAGATTTTAGAGTCATCTGTATTTATTTGCAGTGACCATACAGCCATGGGCAACTTCTCAAAGAGAAGAACAAAAAATTGTTCTATGTGATGTTGATAGACAAGAAGATAGATGCCAACTAGGAGAATATTCACAAATCAAGGATCATGTTGATGTAGCTGAAGATGGGATTAATGGACATGGAATAACCAAGGTATTAGTAGTACTTTAAAGTACTTTTAATGTATTTCTAGCATGGAAGAATTCACAAACGATATGTAGGTACTAATTTTTACACAAAGTCCAACACTTGAGGTTTGCTTTAAATTTCATGCTCAAATGGTATGTAAATTGTCTGAAACTACAACAGCGTGTTTGCTTTACTCGATATCCATGGTGTGGGATACAAGTCTTTTCATTGAAGAAAAGTGGCTACAAAAGATGAAGCTTATTCATTTGTCTCTGAAAGTGAGCAAAGTTCAATTGTTTGGAAACATTTACTTCTAGGTCTTACTCAAGTTGTTTTGGCCTTAGAAAAGAATCATTTTTGGCAAGTGGTTGTTGTGATTCTTTAGTATCTTTTGTCCTTGCCACCTTCATTTAGTTTGGATGTTATATTGAGCTCTATCTGTGCTGCACTTAAGTATGTCTGTTGCCATGCACCAAGTGTTACATGGCATTTGTAGACAAGAAAATGGTTATTGAAGTTGTTTGAAAGGGAATCATTGGATTTTTCAAGTTTTGCATCTTCTTTTTTGTTTGGGTTATTTTGAACGGTTCTTGAGCATTCTGAACTAGAGCAAAGAGTTATTTCCCTTGAGCATCTAGGTAGATTTGTTGAACATGAGGAACTTGGAAAATTTACAGCTTTATCCATATCAAGAATTTTGAGGGAAATTGGTAGCTTGGAAATGCTTGTCAAGAAAGTAAGTCAGCATGGTTTTACTTGCACTCTGGTTGTGAACAGATGGGACATAATATCATCTTTAGCATCTTGTGAGCCATCAATGACCTTAAGAAGGGAAGCAATGAAATTCTTATCGAGGTTCATACCATTTGTTGAACATCATCAGTTCCATTCATTTTTTAGTTATATTAATGCTATAATACCATAGTTTTAAAAATCATCCGGTTCATTGGCCAAACCAACCGAATTGGTTAAAACCCTGGTCAATAGCCATCATTCACCCTTTCTTTAGACAAACCAAGCATAAACTAGTCGGGTCATTGCCAGGCTGACTGCGAACCCACTATAGGAATTATTGCAAGCTTGTGAGGTGGTTTGGAGGGAAAATAAGGGTTGTTTCCCTCCAAAAGCAACCCCTCCAAGCCAATAAAAGGAGGTCTCCCCTCTCATTTTCTTCACACATCTCATCTAGAGTTTTTGTGAGCTTCATTGTGAGCTTGGAGAGTGTTGAGTTTTTGTTGGAGCAGTGGAACAATAGAGTTTGAGCTAAGTAGTAGCCACCATGCCTTCAAAAGCCAAGGATACTGCATGAGCTAATTGTGATATGGTTGATGGAAAAATTATTTGCAAATATTTCCAAAAATCTATTGAAGGAGGGGGTATCAAGAGGTTCAAGCAACACTTGGCTGGGATAGGAGGCCATGTAAAGCCATGTGGAGCCCCAAATGAAGTAATAGGGAATATTAGGGCATAATACCTTTAGAAGTTTTAGACTTAAGTCATTGAACCAACAAAGAAGTTTTTGACTCAAGCAATTGCAAAGTTTGGGAGTCGAGACTCAACCAAATGAGTTTGATCATGATGAGAAGGTTCAACTTTCAAGTGATAATTTTGATCACTAATATCATATATGCATACTTGTAGTAGGCTAGTGGCCCCATAGCTTGTAGCCTTTGTTTTTGGATTCTATAGGCCATTTAGAGCATAATTTATTATATATTTTGTTGTTGATATGTATTGAACTTGGTGCCATTTTGATATGTTCACCTTTACATGGTTTATATATATGAGAAAACTTTGCATAGTTTTTGTCTATTAGCTTGGAATCATGGTTTTAAATCTTAAAAATAGTTTTTTTCTTCATTAAAAATTAATTATTTAATGTGTGTGCATGTGTGTTTTTTTTTTAAACTAGTTCATTGAGATCTAACTAGTCTTAGGTTGACGGGTTAAAGCTTGAAATATAGTTCATTAGGTGGACCGGCCTAGTCACCAGTTTCGGTTTTTAAAACTATGTATACTACCAGCTCTATCTTCTAATTCAATGAGAGATGGATCACTTACGGGGATTGCGATATCTATTCTTGCTCTTGCATGCCTCTATTCTCTAGCGGAGGATATTAATATCATACCTCCAAATTTATGGAATGATCTGAAGGTCTTGGCAACATCTAAGATTGTAGATGCATTCATTTGGGTAGAGCAAGCTGTTTGTTGGGCTTCATTTCAGCTCAAGGAGAACACATATGAAGCATAAGGTTTTTAAAGAAGCATTGAGGAGTAGTTCAAAAAGTGCACAACTAAATCCATATCTTCAAGATGTTTGTGAATTAGTCTTTAGGTTTTGAAAAGGCTCAAAATTTGATTCCTTCCCAAAAATATCTATGCAAAAAGCTAAGGAATTGGAGGAGACAAAAAATGAATTGTAACTTAAACAACAATCAACGGTTTGAAATATCATGTGCTCCAAATTGATGGCATGTAGGGGTTCTTGCCCTTGCGAAATTTAACATGGGTTCTTGCCTCACCACTTTCATATTCTTTGTTCACACTGTTACATTCATCACTATAGTTTCAAGGTGTAAATATTGGATTCCGTTTGGTCCAAAGTGATAAACCCTATTATGAACTATTCCCTCTTTTAGTTATAAATTTTAGAGTCTGCAATCACTAATGTAAAGGTCCGTCTAGTTAGTTGAGTTTGTCTCCAAGATTAAGCTGACATTACGCTCAAGGGTGTTTTGTCTCTCGGAAAATATCTATAAAAATTTAAAGAAATTTTGTGAATGTCTTGGGTACTAACCTCCAACAGAAAGAGGTTGTCTCTAGGGTACAACACACACTTGACTCAAAAGGATATAGAAGTTAAGAAATGAATTATTTTTAGCTTAATTATAATCAAACTTTGTTCATGAAATTCTAAAACTTGCAACAAAAAGAGTTTTCTAGATAGGTTTATACTAATCAATCCATCAAGTTGCAGATCATGATGAATTTAAACGAACATAAGAGTAGGCTACAGCTAAGTATATAAATGGATTAAAATGTTAAATATAGAATGGGCCACCATGATAAATATGAAATTAGTTGACGAGACCTTTAATATGTGGCTAGAAAGGTGGAGAAATATATGCAATTTGGTTAAGGGTAAAAGAGTAGTAACAAGAGGCATTGATGCTAATTCTAGAGCTAGTGGCAACTTGACATGTAACAGTCCAAGAGAAGTCATAAATGAAGGTTCTTCTTAAGAAAATGAGTGGGTTGGTAGAAGGCATGAGGGATTTAGAAGACAACAAAACTTTAAAATATTTGAAAGTAAAAAATTATCCTTAGCATGTTTTATTTGCAACAATGTTATTGTAGGGATTTTTTCATAAAACATTCTCATAACTAGGAATTGCAATTATAGCATGAAATTAGAATGTTTAGATGCATTTTTGGAAGTGTCAATTCCCTAAAGAGATTTGGTTTTGGATTCAAAGTGTTTTTGTGGGTTTGTTCCCTTTGGAGTAGATAGGTGATATGATTATTTCAAAGATATGTTTCAAGAAATTGATATTGACCCCATGTTTAATACATTACACTTATATGAATAAAATACTAGGACCAAAGAGTCTATGGTTAACTTCATGGAAATCGAGACATTACCCTTTTATCTTGGCTACTAGTTATAATTGTGTGCAATGATTCAAGTGATGTTGTACTAAGTTATTATGATATTTCTCTTTATTTTGGTTGCTTCATATTGTTGTGTGTGATAATCCACTCATGCTAACTAATTTATTAGCTAGAAGGTGTGATGAGCTCAATGTGTGTTCCATGTCACAATCACTTAGCCTAGTTGTGTATTCACACAGAGATGTAATAAGCATAATTTCAAGTGTGTAGACATTGTTTCAAATATGTTTTTGTTTTGGATGAAGGCAATTATCTTAGGATTTCCTTTTATCATTTTTTAAAAGGATGTAAACAACTAGGATGTTTCTACTTTTCCAATTTCTGTTGATCCTCTCCATGGATAAAACATTTTTTTTATGCAACTGCCTATTACACTATGATATTTTTCCTATATAATGAAGAGAAGTAAATGAATAAACAGAGATATACCCAAAAGAAATATGTAACGGTTTGGAAGATATACCCAAAACAAAGTGTGCTGCGTAGTACTTTCCTACAGAGTTTCAATCTTTTTTTAGAGCTGTCAGCTGTCAAAGATTTTAGAGGTGGGTTTTTCATACATCAAGATGCCATCTCAACCCATATTTCATCGAACAAGTGTCAGCCATAAAGGAAATATGACTTTGTGCTACCCAGTTGCTGCGCAACACTATTAATTCACTGGCAACTTTTATGATTTTCGGTTGCTTCTATTTTCTTTACTGAGGATGGATGAGGTTCAAAGATAGAAATTGTTTCAAATATGTTTTTGTTTTGGATGAAGGCAAGTATTTTAGAATTTCCTTTTATAATTTTTTAAAGGATGTAAACAACCATGATGTTTCTATTTTTCCATTTTGTGTTGATCCTCCCCATGGATCGAACACGTTTTGTATGCAACTGCATATTACACTATGATATTTTGTCTATATAATGAATAAAGGGAGATATACCCAAAAAAATATGTCACGGTTTGGGAGATATACCCAAAACAAATTGTGTTGCGCAGTCCTTGCCTACAGAGTTTCTCATATGTTTTGGAGCTGTCAACTATTAGAGATTTTAGAGGTTGGTTTGTCATACATCAGTATGCCATCTCAACCCATCTTTCATAAAACATGTGTCATCCATAAAGGAAAGATGAATTTGTGCTACCCAATTGGTGCACAGCACTGTTAGTTCACTGGAAGCTTTTATGATTTTCTGTTGTTTTTATTTTCTTTACTGAGGATGGATGAGGTTCGAAGATAGACACTCTTTCAAATATGTTTTTATTTTGGATGAAGGCAAGTATCTCAGGATTTCCTTTTATCATTTTTTAAAAGGATGTAAACAACCACGATGTTTCTACTTTTCCAGTTTATGTTGATCCTCTCTATGGATCGAACATGTTTTGTATGCAACTGCCTATTACACTATGATATTTTTCTTATGTAATGAATAAAGGGAGATATACCCAAAAAAATGTTACAGTTTGGGAGATATACACAAAATAAAGTGTGCTTCATAGGTGCTGCGTAGTCCTTGCCTACATAGTTTCACGCATGTTTTGGAGCTGCCAGTTGTCAGAGATTTTAGAGGTTGGTTTGTCATACATCAGGATTCCATCTCAACCCATATTACATTGAACATGTGTCAGCCATAAAGGAAAGACGACTTTGTGCTACCCATTTGTTGTGCAGCACTATCAGTTCAGTGGCAGCTTTTATGATTTTCTGTTGTTTCTGTTTTCTTTATTAAGGATAGATGAGGTTCGAATATAGACACTCTTTCAAATATGTTTTTATTTTGGATGAAGGCAAGTATCTTTGGACATCCTTTTATCATTTATTAAAAGGATGTAAACATCCATAATGTTTCTACTTTTCCTGTTTGTGTTGATCTTCTCCATGGATCGAACATGTTTTGTATGCAAATGCCTATTACACTATGACATTTTTCCTATATAATGAATAAAGGGAGATATACCAAAAAAAGAATGTGATGGTTTGGGAGATATACCCAAAACAAAGTGTGTTGTGTAGTCCTTGCCTACAGAGTTTCACGCATGTTTTGGAGCTGCCAGTTGTTATAGATTTTTGAGGTTGGTTTTTCATACATCAGGATGCCATCTCAGCCCATCTTTCATCGAATAGGTTTTATCCATGAAGGAAATATGACCTTGTGTTACCCAGTTGCTATGCAACACTTCCAGTTCACTAAAAAAAATTATGATTTTCTGTTTATTCTATTTTATTTACTAAGGATGGATGAGGTTCGAAGATAGAAATTGTTTCAAATATGTTTTTCTTTGGACGAAGGCAAGTATCTTAGGATTTCATTTTATCATTTTTTAAAAGGATGTAAACAACCATGATGTTTCTACTTTTCCAGTTTGTGTTGATCCTCTCCATGGATCGAACATGTTTTGTTTGCAACTGCCTATTACACTATGATATTTTCCCTATATAATGAATAAGGAGAGATATAACCAAAAATATATATGTTACGGTTTGGGAGATATACCCAAAAAAATGTGTGTTGCGCAATCCTTGCCTGCAAATTTTCACGCATGTTTTAGAGCTGCCAGCTGTCAAAGATCTTAGAAGTTGGTTTTTCATACATCAGGATTCCATATCAACCCATCTTTCATCAAACAAGTGCCAGCCATAACAGAAGCATGACTATGTGCTACCCAGTTACTGCACAACATTTTCAGTTCACTGGAAACTTTATGATTTTAGGTTGTTTCTATTTTTTTACTGAGGATGGATGAGGTTAGAAGATAGAAACTGTTTCAAACATGTTTTTGTTTTGGATGAAGGCAAGTATCTTAGGATTTCCTTTTATCATTTTTTAAAAGGATGTAAACAACCATGATGTTTTTACTTTTCCAGTTTGTGTTGATCCTGTCCATGGATCGAACATTTTTTGTATGCAATTTCCTATTACACAATGATATTTTGCCTATATAATGAATAAAGGTAGATATACCCAAAAAAAATATGTTGCGGTTTGGGAGATATGCCCAAAACAAAGTGTGTTGTGTAGTCCTTGCTTACAGAGTTTCACGCATGTTTTGGAGCTACCAGCTATTAGAGATTTTAAATTTGTTTTTTCATACATCAGGATGCCATCTCAACCCATATTTCATTGAACATGTGTCAACCATAAAGTAAATATGACTTTTTACTACCCAGTTGCTACGCAACACTGTCAAATCACTGGCAGCTTTTATGATTTTCTGTTGTTTCTATTTTCTTTACTGAGGATGGATGAGGTTCAAAGATAGACATTGTTTCAAATATTTTTTTCTTTTGGATGAAGGCAAGTATCTTAGGATTTCCTTTTATCATTTTTTAAATGGATGTAAACAAACATGATGTACACTGTATTTTTGGGTATACTTACATCCTTGTCCATCTTGATGTTCTTCAACTTGTTCTTCAAAAAGAGAATTCGATTAGCATTGCTAGCCCTGAAAATTCCAACCAAATTATCATACATCTCCTTAGATGTTCCCAGCTCAGAGATATAAGCAACCAAGTGCTTCTAAATAGAATACCTGATGATCTTCTTTACCTTGTTTTCCCCTTTCTTGTATTTTAGTGGCAGTCGGTGCATTTGATGGAGGCTCGGTGATCTTTTTCTGCACGTAATCCATAACATCTTGTTCCTCTAATGTCAGATCTGACATTTTCCAAGCATGATAATCAGACTTATGATTGAGCCCGTAATTAGATTTGAAGTATTATGAGGAATCCATTGGCCCTTGTCCTTGTCTAGTCAACTTTCAGTGATTTTTCTTCTCACTCTTGCTTGGGCTTTGTCTTTACATCAGCTCTAATACCATGTTAATTTTAGTTAACGATGGTATGTTCTATGCTTATAGAAATTTACTTCAACCTTTCTTATTAGTCCAATTCAATTTCCTATTTAGCAATCACATTAACATGACAATAAATGTCAATAGAGCATAAAAAAATTACTAGAAGACAAGCGAAGACAAGAGAACACAAAATTTGGCAGATTCTAGGGAAAACCCAAAAGTGGGGAAAACCCTTTGATCAAATATTCTTATTATTCTTCAAATTTATCAGAGAGAGAAAGTAGAATTTACAGCAGTCAATAGGATGCCCTAGCCAGCAAAGTCAACACTGGTCAAACCAAAAATATACGTCCTCTAACAGAGATCAGTCAAACCCAGTCAAACTTAGCCTCAAAGAACAATCAAATCCACCATTCACCCTACACACATGTGTTCACAATCATAGGGGACGATGAACCAGTCACCCTAGACACATGTCAGCCATCATGGGGTATCACAGGGGAAGGTGGATCACTCACCCTATACACAATGCACCACTAAGGGAAGGTGAACCACTCACCCTATGGTTGCTCATAGCTCAATAAGTACCCCCATCCCCCAAGAGCTCCTGGAGCTCAGTCTTCAACCGTGACCATCATAGAAGGGACTTTCCATGACTCCCAACCTCTTTCTAAATGAGGATAAATTTTTACATTACCAAGAGGCTTTGAGAGGATGTTGGTAACCTGCACATCCATCTTGAAATGATGGAGCTTAAGTATACCATATTCTAAATAAAGTGGTACTGGTAACCGATGATGGATTCTCTCAAAGGTGAATCCTATTTTCATTATTTTAATATACAACGATGATTTCCATCATGTGCACAAATGTATTATGGAAGACCTTCCTCAACCAATTGGTTTCATAATAAGACATACTTGCTACCATATACATTCAGCCTCAATAATCCTTCCAGAGCAACCAAATCAAGAGGTATAGCACTATATGTTCTCTATCCATCCATCACATGCCAATTGAGCCAGCTTCATAATATTCAAGGAATCATAGATTTAAGAGACATATCAATAAGAATCTATTCAAAATATGGGGTTCTTCCATAGATTGACTCATATACTTCATAGTGAGGCATATGACTGATAGCATGTTTATCAAGAACACCAAGGATGCAGACCAACAACTTCTCCATCACATCAAAATTTTAAGTTAAGGGAGAAATCAAGTCCCTCTAAATCATAGCTCCCTCTGAATATCTTAATGAAGATTTTTATGATTGGTTCGGGAAGGGCTGATGGAAGTTTGACATCAATTATTGCTCAAGTTCAAGCATACAGAGAGAACATGGGTATTGCATTCATGTTTAACTATTGTTATGGAGATAATAAAAATGGTGCTAGCTCAGACAAAACCTGTTGTAGCAAATATCCTTTATTTATCCAATTTTTCCTTTGAATTCCTCCAGAGACTAGGATATAAATTCATCCACCAGATGGTGAGATTATTCCTTGCTATCATGGATTGAATTATTGAAATCAAGATGCACATCCCCATCTTTGACTAGAAATCCTTCCATGTGTCTTTTCCATCGCATTCGTTGTTGTACTTCATGATCAAAAGCCAACAATGGGATTCCAAGACCTTGCAACTGATCTTTAAGAATGAAGTTTCCAAATGTACTTCATCTCCTATACAAGATGACAAGGTCAAAGGTAATTTAATAGATTGTGCACACAGGAACAATGAAACAAAGTTATAGCTGACTCATAGGCCACATTTTGTCATGGATATTGATGCACAAAATTCAGTCATTGTAAGACTTAGAGATGCCAAGCAATATGTCTTTTGATACTGAGAGATTGCTTCATAATATCATTAAGTAGTCAAGCTGGTCTACTTCCAATTATATATTCTAGGACATAGATGCTATTATAATCAGGAAATGACTTATGATTATATTATGAATAACTTGAAGTGACAAACTGGAGATTCATTTTAAAATAATATCTTCCACTGTCATCATAACTAGGTATTTCATGATGATACCAACAAACCCCCCTCAAGATTATGATAAGGCAACGCTTCAGAGTCTAGACTTGTTCTTTCAGGAGTTAATGCACACATCTTTTCTTAACTATAGAAGCGTGACATAAGTGCCAAAACTATAATTTAAGGTATGTTGTCCACTATCTCACATTTCACCATTGTTGTCAATATACTCAGAATTTTATTACCTTTGAATCGGACTTGATTACATACTTCCAATATCTGAGTTAC
Organism: Pinus albicaulis; assembly: GCA_034641835.2. NCBI lineage: Eukaryota > Viridiplantae > Streptophyta > Pinopsida > Pinales > Pinaceae > Pinus > Pinus albicaulis. Next base: position 1,164,774,470 of record CM076579.1, on the reverse strand, counting down.
CCTTTCATAGTTTATATTTTTCTTAGGAAGCTTCAATATATCATACCATAATGAAACATACTTTTACTGAACTTTGGTCTCAATTGAAAGAGATTCAAGCTTAGGACTGTGAGATGGGAGAGTTTGAAAATTAAATGGTGACTACAGCTACAAGAATTATAAAAAACTTGAGTAACCAAACTGCCACAAGATTTTGGGCTTATTGTGACACTGATTTCACATGCCTTCTTAGTGTAGTCACAACAATCTCATGAAAAAAATTTATTCTTCAACCATAAAATTTAATTTCGGACACATCCCTAGTGATGCATGCTTCAGAAATTCGGATGGCAATTATGGGACAAGACTTGTAGATCAAATAGTGTGTATTTCTCCAATCAAGTATTCAATACCTGCTGTGACAAGGAGTCACAAATTCACAATTTCTCTTACTCATTTACAATATGGAATGCTCCAGAATATTATCTTAATTAAGGGCTAATCCATACACTAATTCTGAGCCTTAATGCTTCAACCACTATCTATAGGTCAGCTCAACTGAATTTTAGGCTATGAGTATATATGAGTTGAGCATAGAAACGAGATGGAGACTTGATTTATCTTCCTTTGACACAGGGGTCTGAATTAAGTAATTGCGCTCAGAACTATGGAAGGACTAGTCTTCTTCCTTTCTAGCCTTACTTGATTGATTAGAATTTTGAAGAGTAACCTTGACTTCACCTTTAAGATCATGTACAACCTTATGCTAAAAATATCCTTACACAAGTGAACACTATAAATTTTAGTCATATTCACTAGACTTGGAGAATATATATGCTCAGACTAGCTATTACAAATTTGGCTTCTTAAATGATTGACCGGGTGCTAAATATAAGTTATTTCATGACTACAACTTCTTCTTTCAAAGATGAATACCTCTGAGATTTGAGTAATCTCCACAGGACGAATTCTAATCTCACTATTGAGATTACATAAACTCCAGAACTGTACTTTCTTCTATCTAATGTTTCCTGGGACACCAAGATATTCATTTTGTAGGCCTTGGACACTCTCAAATCAGATAGCTATCAACACGTTTTCCTTATCAGCACTAGAAAACACCCTTGTTTACCTGTGCTAACAATATGAGTGGTTGTAGCGTTTTATGTGGTACTGAACAGAGATCCAACCATATCAAAATATTCACAGAAACATCCTTACTTACCTTTCCACCAACAGCCTAATACAACAAGAAATATGCCCAAATTCTATCCTATACTTGCCCTTAATCATCCTCACTTCATTTCCCACATATGTCCTTGGCTCAGATTTTCTATGACCTTCAGACATGCAAAGGGAGGAGACCATGGAGACTTGATTTCATTGATAAATTGGTGAGAAATTTTTTTACAACACATACATAATTATTTATACTACATTAATATATGGTTTTTGTAAGAGAGCAAACATTGCATAAGCTACAACGATTCTTGAAGCACTGAGGAATGAAGGTCTTACTCCAAATAATTGTATTTGGAATATATTAATGGAAATTATTTCCAAGAAACCAAATGTACATGCCTCCTGAACTAATTGATGGGTATTTTAAGAAAGTATATATATGAGCAACTTTCAATCTATGGGCTGAAATGGAAGAAAAACTACATTTTCCTGATGTCCCTGTGTACCGTGCTTTCGTCATTTGGCTTTGCAAGCAAAGCAACATGTAGGAGACCCAGGTACACTTCATGGAAATTAAAAAGATAAGCACATTTTCCATAACAATTTCACCTGCAATTCATTGATTAGTGGACATTTTGACGTGTTTAGAGCAGTCCTGCCCTTAAAATTATGGAATTTTGATGACCAAGATACCTAGTTATTTAAACATCGGAGTACATGAGATTTAAAGAAATATTGTTTTCATTTAGGATAGCTTCAACACAGGTAAGGTTCTCTGAGATATTTATGAGTGAAATACTACTTTCCTAAATATTTTTAGTGCCATACCAAGTGCCCTGTATGCGTCATTGATTGGGTATATTCTCACAAGTATAAAAATTTATATCTATGGCTAGAGAGTTGTCTTTAATGTAATCGAACCTGGTGGGGACACTCACTCGACCCTCAAAGTAGACATGGTTGAAATCAGTCTATGAAAACTTTTAATGTTTATTAATCATATAAATTTTTAGCTTAGTGCTAATTTGGGTTATGGTAGACTGAGATCACTATGATTGTATCACATTCTCAAATTTCTTCACATAAATGATATCTTGGTAGAGTTTGTTCAAGTAAAAGATAATATCAGTTTTAGGACTAGCTGTGTGGTTTTACTTAGCTCAAGATAGCCATATTATTTCAAATGTTTTAGTTCATTCATGTTAGTATTTCGAGATGGCTGTAAATTTCTATGTAGTTTATCAAGCATTCTTTTCTATTAAATTTATTTCAATATTAAATTTAATTTAATACTGAATTTGGCCACGTTATTCATAATTTATTGTTGGAAAGTATTGATGGACAACCTAAATATTGTTCCCATATTTAAGTAAACCTATGTTAGTGAAATAAATAACCCTATGTTTGGTCTTTATTATAGCCACCGTCCTTCACGAGATGATACATGCATTTTCATATGTTGACAACATCCTCTAAAAATCCATTATATCTTCATTATCAGTATGAAAATTTGAAGAGGTGATCCCAAAGAGAATCAATCCTGTTGTTGGTGAATAACAAACCATTGAATAAGCCTCACAAGAAACATGGCCAATCTTGAAAATTCTTTTGCCAAAAAATTTCAAAAGCATTTATTCTTCCCAATATCATAACATCTCAGGAATTGAAATAGGTGGGCAGCCTTAAAGACATCAATCTCATGCTTCAGTGATTTTCTGTAATACTCACATCCATCATCCATGTGACTAATTATTTTTAGATACTTAGGGAAAAGAGCTCATGGCCCTCATCTCCTTGACCCGATATATCAAGGGATATAATGCTTCCTTACAGAAAACTTCAGTCAAATTCTTAGATGTTTTCCTCTGAACACGTTTGACACTGGAGTCTCTGTTTTGCTCCACTATTATGATGGTGCTTCAATGGAGTAGGACTGTTTGGTGCCTTGGGATCATACTGCTCCTTATTTCTATTCATGTGAAGGTAATCGAATCCTAAAACTTCAGCAACCTCTTCTGTTTTTTTATTTCGATTTCCAACTTACACGATTGAATAATGCAACCCTAGGATGAGTTGATCTGAGGTTTGTCTTTATTGAAATGAATTAGGAGGGAGAAGGAAGACAACATCATTTTTTTCTTATTCATGGACTTGGCCATGGAGCATGGTGTTGGTATAAGGTTTTAACACTGTAGAGGGGTTATAAAGTGGCTGCCCTAGATCTTACTTCCAATGGGATAAACAGGGCAGCCTCTACAGATCAAGACAATTCATTTTCACACTATGTAGAGCCACTGCTAGATTATATCAACAACCTCGGTAATGATGAGAAGGTACTTGGAGTCTCTGGAATATAACCTTTCATTTTAAGGTCTGAGAACAATGAATATAAGCCCAAAGTGAAGATAGAATGATGTCTAAGGGAGTTATGCATATTAGAAGTTTTCAGAATGCTTCTCTTTATTGCTCCTTTGGAGTCCTTACTATAATAGATATGGCCTCAGAAAATTAGGCAACAAGGATTTGATAGTTTTTTGGACTTTATTTCACATTTTAAGTTGAGAAAGATGAGGGTTCAAAACTAGTCCATTTTTATTAACTACCCATGTTGTCTTGGGAAGTTGCAAAATTGTCTCTGAAGATGTTCTCATTATATTGTTTTCATATTTGGAAAATAAAATATTCTCAACCTTTTGTAATGTGATGGATGGACTTTCAGTTGATTAGCACAGGGGGTCCTGATAGCAAGGAGGATAATTGAAGAATTCCATGTTACTAGGACAAATGAGCCACTCAGACCTGCCAAGACATAGAGAGAATGTGGCCAATTTAAAAGTGAGTTAGACTTTGAGGCCTGGCTCAGACTAGCTAAAAACCAAAAATTGAATTAAATTCTGATGTTCATTGCTTCTGCAGAGGTATTACTGGGTTAGGATAACCAACCCTTCAAGGTCAAGTGAGACCTTAATACCTTTGCAGACATGGACATGGGCTAAAAGAGTTGGTAGTTACCTCTTAGAAGCGTTGTATAGATGACATTAGATAAGGTCTTTAAGACCTGCCTCATTAGGTTGTCAGAATAGTTGAAACCTTCTATTATACATAGAATATATTTTTAAGAGCATTGGTCTTGATTCCCAAGTCCCAACATTAGTACCTAGATCCTTGAAAAATGTCAAGGTATTCAGCGTGCTCTGATCATATTCCAGGGAAGTTTTTATTGCTTTTGAGTAGGACCCAAACATATAATTTCCACTAGCAAATGACATGATTATAAATGACACGAATGCAAAAAACCATCTTCCCATGACAACTCTTTTGGAAAAATCAAAGGCCTCCTTCCTCTCCATCATCTTAACCACTAGAACAAAGAATGTGAAATGATCTTATAGGCAAGAATTCCATTATTATGGTAATAGGCGTTCATTTCTCAATGATAATTTTGAATTTGCACTAACATATTGAACTGTGATTTAAAAATTAAAGGCTTTCTGGAGAAAATGAGGAGATCCAACTTTCATTTTTACAGAGTTGGATAAAGAGCCATCTAGAATATGGAAGCTCGATATCAAGAAAACCAGTTTTGTTTCCAGAGTTTCAGAAATCTTACAAAGACCCAGGATTTCACATGGGTGAGAGATACAATTTACTTGGTGTGTTTATAAGCATGTATATGCATATTTTTAGATGGAGAGGAGCAGGTAGGGGAGCCATGTTCTGTCATCTCATGGTAGAAGGAATGATCTCATATGGAGATTGGTATGAGATTGTTTTGTCTCAGAATCCATCCACAACAGCTCTAAGTTGGGTGAGCTTACTCATTCGTTTACCGGGATGTATGAAAATAAGAAAAGGAGGAAGCCTGGGTAACACAGTAATGGTTCTCGAATTACTCAAATCGTTAACCTAAATATATATATTCTTGAATCTCTCAAAGTGCTAACCTAAAAATAAATACAATAGAGAGTTACAAACTACAGTGGATTCACCCTCACAAGAATTAGTTGACAATGTTTCTCAATTAATTTAAAACTCTTACTCTCTATTTTATTACGCATGCTAGTAGGAAAGGAGAATTTAGTTTCAGTTTTAACCTGGTACAACACATGAAGCCAGGGTATCTCTCTATCCATCCACGAAAACAAGTAAACATTTTTAATATATATAACTAATGTTCATATGATTTGAAGATATGGGGACGATGATAGGCTACAACATATTGGGTTATTGTTTGTTGACATTCGATTGAAGAAGATGATGGGCATTGATGTGCAACAAAGGAATGGCTCGTTCACTACAAAAATGGGTCTTTAGCAGACTAATCCTCGGCACTAGGAAGGAAGAATATAAGTGTTGAACTTCCGTTATGATTCTTGGCTTGGCAGTGGAAAATTTCAATGCAACAACCTCTAACTCCCTTACCATTAACCTTATTTAATGCTGCAGCAACCTAGACTCTGGTTAATGTTGCAAGTTGAAAAAACCTAGACTCAGGTTAATGTTGCAAGTTGCAACAACCTAGACTCAGGTCAATGTTGCAACAACCTGGCCTACCCTAGGCCTAGAATTTAGAGTTTATAAGTGTAACGTGATACTTAAGACTTCAGTTAGAGAACAAGGAAACTTTAAATGCACAATGTAGTTTGGACTCTATATTCTACAAGCTGTAACCATGACTCGAAAAATTGGTAATAGATTATAGATAAAGCCATTTTTTTTAGAAATGCTTGGTGGACTGACAACCCTTCCTAGAACATTTTATAATATTATTCATTTTTTTTAAACTTGTAAAAATCAATTTTTAAATATTTTATGACTCATAAATTTCGCTGATTACTTCTTTGATGTGCCAGAGGCCTCTCGCTGGGCTCTAACTTGTTCAATTTTGAACATTTATCCTCAGGTGTTTGAGAATAAATAATAGCATAGTCAACTAGATAAGCAGGTCTAATTTACAAAATCTCACCCAGTATCTCACTCAAATATACTAGTATCATTTCCATGATTTTATAATGAATGGAGGAGTCTTAATACTCCCAATCACTTAACAGAAAAGTGACAAAGGTGGCCAAAGGATAATATTGCATGACTCTCATAATCATGCCATCTGTGCCTAGGCCTACTTGGCAAAACACATATCTTTTCCTATAACTAATTTAGCATGGTAGTCATTGCAAGTTATGGGCTATGGTCACTACCCTAGTATTGAAAGGAGTACAAGATGTTATGTGCTCACCTTAATTGCACACATATCAATTCATATGCATATTTCAAATTTTAAGCTCACAGGGTTGTAACTATTTGATAGGAAAACATTTTTCAATTCTGAGCGTCATTTCCCCATGGAGTATTTACAATTTTTTATCTTCACGCATTCATGTTTTATAGGAATAGTTTATCCACAATTTTAATTTCTTTCTTATTTCAAATATCGTTAAATATTTTTATTCTTAAATGTTTTAATTCTATGACTAATGAAATTTCTTTATTGTGTTGAGGGCAATATATCTAAGTATGGATCCATGGAACGAAGAAATAGAAATCGACAATCTTATCTTATATGTAGAATTTTTGCTTTCAAATTATCTAGTGTTGTGTCCATTATTAATTTGAAAAGGGCCATTTGATGGGCAACTGAAACAAAGCTAACTTTTATTGATAATGTATTAACTGATTTATTAAATAAAAACAAGTGGTCAATTTTAAGCACTCTTGAATAGATTGAAAAATATTATTGGCATTGCATTATGTTGAAAATAGTTAGGTGGATTAGTGCAAAGCATAAGAACATATTGAGTTTAATGGCGTAATTGACACCATGGAAGAAGCTTTGGAACAAGTGGTGGAGTAGATGGTGGCTGAGAAAAGCATTGCAACACTATATATGCATTTGGAAAAGACCCCTATGCAATGGTGGGTGAGCACATAAAATCACGTTGCATTCATGGCATGATATGATAGAGGCACTAAATGATAAAGTCTTACCAGATATTGGGGCTCCACTAGCTAATGACATTTTGGAATGCAGTTCTATCAACCAGACCCTACAATTCGATGGTACTAAAAATCCAATGGGCCGCATGCATCACTGCAAAGTCATTACATTATACAAGAGTTTCCTATTTAAATATGGGTTCATAATTTTATGCACACCTTAGATCCATTTCCAAAGAAGTGATATTGTGAGGTAAAAATGCAGTGGCAGACAACTAGCTAAGTTGAATCATGATTAAGGTTCTACAACACTTTATATAAGTCTACAAGGAGGAGGCATGGGTTGAAAGGTTGATAGAGTGAATTTGGTGTTTCCCATATATGGACCATCCACAAAGTCTAATAATATTTTCCAAAAAGGAGTACCCGTTAGAGGAACTTTGGCATCTGTGTTATAAAGAAACCGATTCCCTTTTGAAACTATTGATAATGTGACAGGTGGTATTTCTCTGGAAATGAGATGTATTGGTATCCTTGTTGTTCTGTCAGTTGTTGATAGTGTATAGGAAGATGGTGGAAATAATGGAGAATAAGATAGATCTGCATTCTATTTAAAGGATCATTTTTCAACGAGGAATGTGTTGTAGTGTAATGAAATATGCATGTAGGGATCATTTAATTGCAAAACCTGCAATGCTTTGTCTAATTACATCTTTGTGAGAGTGAATGGGGAACACCAAAAATAATGCAAACAGAATATTTGATATAAAATCCATTCGAATACCAAGCCACTCATAGGCACCAACATTGTGGAGAGTAGATCTAGCATACCTATCAATTAATTTAGTAGGGAGAATTCTTTCTGTATATTTTGGAAGTATATCTATTTTTGTAGCTTTCTAAAGTATACATATCTAACTATATCGCGTTTACATATCAGTCAACTCAAGAATTCTCAAAGGTTGCAAGTGCAGAAAGAATTCTCCCCGCTATCAAAGGCACTCCTATAAGCATACATGTACCAAAAGTAGAAACATAGACATATGTGGGTGTAAAAGAGAAAAAAAATGTTGTGATAGCTGATGCATAAACATATTTTTTTAGCCAACTACATTACTCTTGCCTCAAAATTTCTAGGTTCCAAAGAAATCTTGTCTCCCGAGCTTGAAAATCGAGTTTGATAAAAACTAATGGAACAAATAAGCATTTAGTTTAGCATTGAATTCACATGTTCAGATCACTAATATATATTTAAGTGTAGTTTTAGAAGTCTTATTTGAGACATCATTAATCAATTTCCACACATGTTTGTTTGCACCATTAATCCTTACAGGGGTATTTGTTGTTGGTTCACCATTTCTGTAGAAAATCCCCCATGCCTTTCCATGACAACAATCACTTTTGAGCTTGAAGCTTGTGATTTTGTAGAAATTATGTTGTTGCCAATAGATTTTATCCAACTTGGAGCCTATTCCCCAATCGGGGAGGGGATTGGCAGCATCCGACAATGTCTTCTTATTCTTCCTATTTTTCTTGACCACTATGCCTTCCCCTACAATGGTCTTAGCAGCAGCAGTGCTAAAACCTCTCTACAGAACTTTGAATGCCCACATCAACGCTATTTTTCTTTCCATACCTTTGATATCCCCTGACACACACAATGTCCCTTTCTCCCTTTTAATCTTGTCTGGCACTCCTCGAAATCATATGCCATGAGTAAAACCCCTTAAAACCCTCTTTATATTTATTTTCTTTTCATATGCTTTTGTTGATATATGAAACCTTTCAAGCAACGATCATTTTATTTTTTTTCTTTTCCAAAAAGTAGAAAACCAACACTCTGGGTGGCAAGAACACTCCTCCTATGGAGGTGCATCTACTCCTTCAGTGTAGTCAATCCCTTAATCGATTTCATTACATATGCAAAGTGGATTCAATCTCTCAAACATAATAACTTTGGCACCTGATATTTTATATTCATAATAGACAATACCTTTGATGTTAATCGAATACTGAGCTATTCAAATGTCCAGGAATGGGAAGGGGAAGGAATTGGATACCACAGATGTCCAACAATGAGATGGGGAAGGAATTGGATACCAAGTAAAATATATGTGATTAAAAATAATCAAAACATGGGACTGTATTGGCCATTCTCGAGAGAGGATATTAAAGAATTCCAAAAAATAAAATCCCTCGCTCTCTTGTTTTACTTATGAGTAATGAGAAACACCATTAGCACTGGGAAGGAGGGAACGTGTTAGAATTTATACCAAAGGGTATCACAAATATAAGAACTTTTTGTGCTTGTTGAAGGAGAAATATATTCTCTCTATTGTTGAAAATTTCATGTGTGATATTAGTGTATTTGATCAATATCTCTCAGACCAAAGAAACTCAGAAGCCCAAAAATATTTATGTGCAATGGGTCTGATAACCATGGCAATGCTCATTTAGCACCTACAACAAGCCCTAAACCTAAAGTTGTTGGCATCACAGAATCTTTAAATATTTTTGGACACCATGAAGGTCCATGTTACGGGAATATGCCTTGTAAAGGGCACAAAGACAATTTAAGATGCATTGACTTCTTTTGCTGAAAATGAGTTGGGAAACGAAAAAGGGCTTGAAAGAGAAGCTTCTACTGGCATTGACTCTCCTCGGAGGGGAGGGCGTTTTGCACGTCATTCAAGTATAATGGTAGCATAAAAGAAACATTCTCCGAAGTAAATAAGTTAAGGGTAGGCTGACCTGCGTATGATCATAAGCCAATTTTTTTGATGTCAACTAGAAGATGGAAAACTAGAAGATAATATCCAATCAAATGGTACCCTTTGATATTCATGGGTAATCTATCAATTCATTTCAGCCAGTCCTCCTATATACTTTATAATTCTTGCTTATGCATGTACAAATGAGAGTTTCTTCACAATTTTTTGTGTGCTATTCAACGATGTGCATCCTTTAGAATAATTGCAAACTAAAAATGTTTTCTGGGTGTTGAGAAATGATGGACAAGTTTCCCATCCCACATCATCCCGGATTTCCATTGTTTAATAAGGTGCATAAATATGGATATTGATGTGAGTTTTCTAAGGAATACATGAAATAATTATAGAGGAAATTCCTTTCTCCACAACAATTAAACAAGAATGGCAATGAATTTAATGTGTCAAAAGAAGAATTATAGCACTTGGAGGAAAATAATTCGAGGTGGCCTTTATGGAGTTGCACTTTTTGCAGCAAATATATCAACTAATAACATCTCTGGGTTGATCGAAACATGCTGAAGGTATTGAAGGAGGTTGGTGAAAGTGTTTTAGATTTGTAGATAGATCTTGGCAGGCTTTAGTTATAGGCCTTTGCGCTTATTTAGTATGTTGGAGATCACATGCATATTAAGAAGAATCGAATGAAGAGTTATTGGCAATGACACGATGGATTTATTTTGGATACCACATGGATTCAGAAGTCAAAGAAAACTTTATTTGAACCTGGGCTACATATGTTGAACAATGTGCCTATTTTATGCATGACCACAAGCATTTGGTCTCGTCCTGAAAACTGCTAATAGAAAGAGTTTGGAGTGCAAGTTTGTAAAAATGTTGAACTCATAGGTGTATAGTGTGGTGAATAAGGTAAGAAATACATTCTTCCAAAATCAACATTGGATGTATATTAGCACATACATGATTTAAAGATTCATTTTTATAAAAAAATTGTCCCCAACAATTAAAGCACTACCAACTACGGAAATACAACACCATTTTGCAAAAAGAACGAGAATAGTCCTTGCAGGATTTGAGGATGATACATGTCATTTATTGAACCTATGGATTAAGCATCTCTTGCCTACCATACCACAAAAAAATCGAGATAGTTTTCAAAATTTAATTGCAATAACATTTGAAACAATGTTGTGTCCTCAAAGTAAGCTGTAGAGGAGAATTTCTAGAGCTGGTTGGAGAAGACATTTATGGTGTCACAAAGTTTACAAAAGTTCTTGTGGGGATGGATAAACATATCATGTTGTAAATCACATCCAAGGTTGTAACCTCTTGCTGAGATATTTCAATTGCAATGGATTGAAACCTGTGGATTTGAATTTTATAGATGGATGGATAACAGAGTTTGTTTCTAGAATAGGGTATGCTTCTAATGGATTTATGTAAGAGTGGATTATATTTTTTATGTGTTTAGTAGATAAAATTTTTTGGAAAATTTTATTAGATGAATCGGTAATTTGAAGCATGCAAATTATTATTATTATTATCCAATTTTAAAGTCATGACTAAGCCATAAACCAAATTGGTGTATAAGACTTCCTTGTATGTGGGACAAGAGAATGAGGTATTTCCACAACAACATGAGTTTCTGGAGTAGGGGCCTGCGTCATCTTGCCTAGGAACTACACAATATTTCATGGGAGCCAAGTCACCCTGTTCTTCGGTGGACCATGAGTGCCACCCTAAGGAGGCAAATTCTACTCATATTTGGTAGTTGGGAGGATACCATGCATTTCTGGTTCAGTTGGGATGTAGGAAAAGAGTAGGAAAGGAAAATTTGGGGGATTTTCTAGCATTTTGGTGCCAACTTAGCCAACAACTAGAGGAGCTAGGGGGAAATTCGGCCAAAATTCTGAGGTCAAAATTTTGCCAATTCCTTTGTGGGTTTTTGTGGGTTATTGGAGGAGAACTAAGGTTAATTTCTTGAAATGTTCTGGGGACTGGATGAGGCCCTAAAAACCATTTTTCATAGTCAGTAGTGTAGATTTTCAATAGCTTAGCGTAGAGATTGTTGGGGACAACCTCATTGCATGTTAGAGTAGCCAATTTCATCACTTGCACATTGTTAGCTTTCCTTGGGAAAGCCCAAGTGCATGATTTATAATATTAGCTTTGTACCTAAGATTTATATTAATAAAATGGCTCAGCTCAGCATAGTTAATGGATATTTCTTGGTGTTTAATGTATTGTAAAGTATGTTTGTTTGTTTTTTTACTATGCTTGCTTTGGTTATCATTGTAAATTTCCATTAATAACATTACAATGGTATTAAAGCATGATATTGGCCAACTGTGGGGAAGTTAGCAAGATCATGAAGGTGTTAGAGTCACATGTATAGTGATTTTTGAACTTATAGACACTCCAATGATACAAAAAGGGGAAAGTACACAAGGGTTCTTGGAGGAGTTGATGAGGCAAAGCCAACAATTGGCTTTTGAAAGGGATTAAGGAGTTGGGGTTGCTTGCAATTAGATTGGGGGAAATCATGGGGGATTTTATAGCATTTTGGTGGAGCAACAAGCCCAACATCTGCTACAGGTTATAGTTTCTGCTCTTAGAGAAGGGCCAAGCATTTTGAGGTCAATTTTGGAGCGTCAAAACTAAAGCAAGCCCTTTCTAGGTTTTTCTCGGTTTTTGACAAGGATCTCAGAAATAATTTGGCTAGATTTTCTAGGAATATTCGAGGGTTCAAATAGGGGTCCCAACTTAGCAAACAACTCAAGGAGCTTGGGAGAAATTGGGCCGAAATTCCGAGTTCAACATTTGGTCGATTCCTTTGTGGGTTTTTGTGGGTTATTGGAGAAGAGACTAAGGTTAATTTCTCAAAATTTTATAAGCACTAGAGGAGACCCTAACAGCCATTTTTTGCAGCCAAAAATGTAATTTTTCACTAGGTTAGTAGAGAGGTTGTTGGGGACAACCAAATTGCATGTTAGAATAGTCAATTTCATCACTCGGGCATTGTTAGCTTGCCTTGGGTAAGCCCACGTGCATGATTTTTGATCTCACCTTTGTACCCAACATTTATATTAATACAATGGCTAAGCTCAACATAGTTTATGGCGATTTATGGGTGTTTAATGTGTTATAAATTTATCGTGTTTGTTTTTTTTACTATGCTTTCTTTTCTTATCATTGTAAATTTCCATTAGGAATATTACAGAGAATGCAAGCGCAAGATTTGATAGAAAGCCATCAGAATACTAATCCATGCATTGGCCCAAAAATTTTAGAGACTAGGTCTAATATGCATATCAATCAACTAGAGATTTATCTCCATGAACCAAGACTCCTGGTAAAAAATTATAATGGTGGTTGCTCCAGATATCGATTCTTTAAAAGTTTGTATGATTGGAGCTCTAGAAACTAATGACAACCGAGCCACTTCCCTAGTTGATGGTTTGTAATATTGATGATACCATATTCAAGTTGAACGCATTGGTATAAACAAAATGAATACCTACAAAGAAATCTAAGACATGATTGCAATGATCCCTAAAAGTTGTATAAATTTAAAAGCCAAAGCTCATGGTTGTGTAGGAATAAAAGTGTCTACTACAATCTCATCAGTTGATGCTTGATTCAGTATTCACCCAAATGGAGTTGCATCAAAGGACATTGGTGCATGAAATATACACTTGTGCAGATTGCTAAAAAATTGATTTCCATTTTTAAGTCCAACCAGTGAAAGAAGCATAGAGCTCACAAGAACAAACAAAGAGTTGCTTAATTTCAGAGCAACATAAACGAGAATGAGAAGGGAGTTTCTAACAGGGGAACTCTCATTTTCTTTTGTAGGGGTTTCCCTTGCTACCTAGTAGTTACTAATTATTTGAAGTAGTTGAAATATTATTTGGGCCATTAGTATTATAGGTATCAAAGTACCATTGTATGAAACAATAATGTAAGACTAGTATACCGACATGTTTACCTTTCTTCCTCTGCATCCACCCCTTCCCATAGCTGAAACGTATTCACCTCTCTGGAATTTGAGGTGCACAGAGCCAAAATGGAGAAGAAATAGCTCTAAATACTCAAACAAGCCATATTCACAAGGGCTTAACTACACTACACTGTTACCCAACCAAACCAATGTTAAATATACAAGCGTATGCTCCAAATTTATATTATGTTGGTTAAAAATATTTACTAAATGCAAAATATTTGCAGTCATCCACAAACAGATGGTCAAAACGAGGTCATTAATCGAACAATCATACATCTTCCTCGAGGATATTGTAGGAAGAATCCTAAGTTGTAGGATGAAAACTTGCACTACATTCAACAAGCTTACAACCGTGCAAAACAATCCTCTACACAAACATTGCCATTTGAGGCATGTTTTGGATACTTGCCTAGATCGCCATTGGATTTCATTTTTGGGAAGGATGTTACTATTGATGGCCATAGAAACATAGAAAAAGCTAAGAAGTTCATATAAAAAAACCAATTGATACATGAAATAGTTTAGGATCAACTTGAAAAAAGCCAAGGAAAGTACAAAGCAAGGCACGACAAGCATTATGTAGATCACAAGTTCCAAGTTGGTGACGAATTTTGGCTTCACATTAGCAAAGAGAGGCTTCAAGGGGAAGGTAAAAAACTAAAACCAATCCATTATGGTCCTTTAAGAATTTTGGAAAAGATTGGTGAAAATGCCTTCATGTTAGATTTTACTTCATACATGCAAATTTACTCTATTGTTAATGTTGAAAAATTGAGGTTGTATGAGCCTCCATTGACTAAAGATCAAGGAGAAAAGGTTCAGATTCCTTGTATTGAAGAATTTTCTCCTAAATACCTTGATGAGCTTCAGCAAGACACCATTCTCGAAAGAAGAGCAATGACATGTAGGCTCCCTTTATGTGGGGATCAAAGGCACAAATCCTTCTAAGGCCAAATGGATCGAGATTGGAAAGGTGAGGGAACTGTACCCTCATCAGTTGAACAAATGAAAGGGATATTTTGGGGTCCAAAAACTTCCAATTGGTAGGCATGATCAGGTGATCAAAATTATTCTCAAAAATAAAATTTGTCGGAATGGTGTGGAACTTGAACGACTGCGTAGATCTCGTCGTTCTGAATCTGAAGCAACTTGGTTCACGGAAAAATGACACCGTATCCTCCCAGAAACGCATTCTGTCCACTTTATCAAAAAAGAAAATTTTTCGAAAAAAAAATTGTAGGGACAACATAGTCAACAGTCTGTATTGTTGACTCGGCATGCATAGTGGAAGGTTGACTGTTCAACAAAATTTCTTCATTGAATCAAATTGTGCCAAGTGGCAGGATTTCAATGGTTATTAGTGGCAATTTTTAATTGGTTATTTGGTGTCCAATTAGAAGCTACCATGTGGCCTAGCTAGGGGCCTCCACGTGGTAGCCCGAGGGCCACCAAAATTATGGTAAGGGTCTAACCGTACCCCATAGGGGTCGAACACAATATCTCACCGTCAGAAGGCAAACACGTTACCACTGAACTCCACGCCATGAGTCTTAACCTACTATGGAGTCCACATTAATTTATTTACATATGTTTGGTGCATTGGAGGGAGGGGGCTGGGGTCTAGTCCCAACCTTGGTCACTACCGGAGGAAAAACCACGGGCGGGAGGCTAAACCGGTGCCCTCATTCTTAACCATGACCACCACAATAAAATTTCACCGTAGCGGATGTGAATGCAGAATAGGACCGCCACAGTAACCATTAGAACCCCCAAAAGTCTACTAACCATAACGACTCACTGCTACTGCGCCATGTGTCCATGCCAAGAGATAATGTCATTGGTTAGCCCTAACTTCTCGACGATTTATATAAAAATTTTTATTAAACCATAACGGATATGGTTTTAAATCCACATTTTATACGTTAGAGGGAAAATTAATGCCCTTGTAATTTCACCCTGTTTTTGGTAGAATTGGTGCTCCGATAGTGCTTTTGGCGGCGAAATTGTGGGTTTGGTGCCAGATTTTGGGGAAAATTTCGAACAAATAGTGGAGAAACTAGGGGAAGTCATAACCTGATGATTTTTGGCCAAATTTGATGCAGAAGAAGGCTACACAATAAATTTTGGGAATTATGGAACTGATGGAACATATTTCAAATATTTTTGAGCATTGTTGATCTAGGTGGATATTGGTGGCCATCCACCTATTCCATTTCAAGCCGGAGTCGTTTTGAGGCCCTAAACAACGTTTTTTGGGAAAAGCAAGAGAGAAATGGATCCATGGACTTTATTTTTCTCACTCAAAAGTTGTAGTCCTCAGATATATCTTTCTAACGAGGTATTGAGCACGTCAAACGGATATCATATGCCAAAGTTACGTCCCCGAGATGATTGATGTACCAATTTACCCAAACGGGGACCACAGTTTTGACACTTCATCTCCTAGGCTTAGGTTTTGGATGTTTAGGGTTTTCTATTGTTTCTAAAAAATAAATAGGCCTTTTAGACTCATTGTAAGATAGTTCAGAGGTCTGTAGCCGCCACATCTCTTCTCAAAGATAAGCTACGAGCGCCCTAGCTAGTTTATTTCCAATATGTCTGTAAGCATATTTTTGTTATTTGATATTAATGAAATGAAGTATTATCTTCATTGCATATTGGTGTGTATGTCTATTTATGTATTTTATTGCATCCTTGCATAAATCAGGATCAGTGGTATCAAAGCGGTCTACTATTTCTCTGTTTTTCTTTGCATGTCCCCAATGAGCTCAAGGTATAAGGAGTTAGGGCTCGATCTGGTTGAACCGCTGCAAGATCAGCCTCCCATGGAGGAAGAAAAGAAATATGAGGGAACAAGATATCCTATCAAAATATTGCTCAAGGAGACCCTCGAGAAATAAAAGAACGCGATGATGGATAAGTTTCCTCATATCCTTCAACGAATGCATACCTACGACGTATCTGCATTCAACAACCACTCTAGAGGTGCCACTCCTTTCAAAGTACAGGTAAAATTTTAAATTCCTGTATTTGAAGGCCAGATTGATTCTGACATCATAGATAGATGGTTGAATTTCCTAGAATGGTATTTATCGCTCCATGATTTTTCTGACCCAGAAAAGCTTATTTTTGCACTCCTTAAAGCTGCCCCCCATGTCAAACACTAGTGGGAAACCTATTGTGAGCAAAAGGATGAGAGGGAACCCTCTCTATTCTCAGATACACCCACTTGGAATTTGTTCCGAGATGGCATCAAGGAACAATATTACCCCATGGGGAGCTATGAGGACAAGTACATCCAAATGGACCACGTAGCGGCAACAAAGAGATCAAAATGTGAGCGAACTAACGAATTTGTTCCACACCCTGTGCACAAAGATGGGTATTAAATATTTACAAAGACATTTTGTGCTCAAGTACTGCGGCTATATGCACAGACACATTCAGGAGGAAATGGAGTTCCTCAACATTACATAGCTTGGCATGGCATGTTGCTATGCCACCAAGATCAAGCAGAAATTTAAGCAGAAGAAGCGAGACTTTGGATCTGCGAGTCCGAAGCGAGGGAAAGGCACCCCCAAACCACAGAATATGGGAAAAAGCCAAAGCAGGGAGATCAGAACAACACCACAGATCCAAAGAAGGACATAGGGAAGTGTGATTTTCATAACAACCCACTCATAGAACAAACGAGTGTCGGGCCAAACAGTCGTTGGTGGTCAAACTGAAGGCACCCGAATTAGATTCATTTTCAGATCCTAAGTCGGAACCAGACAAGGGAGATGACAAAGGGAAGCATATCATTGATGCAGACCCCAGTGCCATTGTTGCCACCACCAAGCTCTAGAGGGAGGATCCCGAGGATGCAGAGGAGGGGGAGCGCCTCTTCCATTCATAGATGTGGGTGAAGGGTTCTCCAGTGTAATTGGAAGCCAAAAGAACTTCATTTCAATAGAGGTCATGAAGCGGCTCGGTCTACCAACCATAGCACACCCGCATTCGTATACCATCGGGTGGCTTCATTCAAGGAGATATATCTGTGTCCGCGATCAGTGTCTTCTTCCGTACAACATCAAGCCATTCACGTATGAGGTATTGTGTGATGTTTCTCCTCTTGATGTAGCTGGTGTATTATTGGGCCAACCATACTTGTGGAGGTGACATGTTGTGTATGAGTCTAGGCCTCGTTCTGTTGTTATTACTTTGGGAAATAAATTGTATAGGATACCAGAGGTAGCACCGCCTCCTGCGATCTCCTTGACTATTGCAAAACAACGCAGTAAAATTTTTCCCAAACCAGGAAATTTATTTTCCTTACAACTTGCTCATAGGGAAAGAAGAATACTGTGGCCATAGCCTCGAAACAGGGCTCCCCTGCATGGCTGCAGCAGATGGAAAAAATCATGGAGGAATACGAGGACATTTTCTCCTCACTCGCAGAGGTCCCTCTACACTATCAGGACAAGCGCTCCATTGATATAACCCCCGGTGCACTGCTACCTAATGCTTCCATACCTAATGTGACTACACAGAAAGAATCCACACCTGTACTGTCTGAGGAAACCAAATTTATTGAACACATCCAGCACGTCTGCTAGTAGGTGTACGACATCTTGGAAAAATCCAATACCAACTTCAGCATAATTTTCCTCGCATGGAGGAACTTAACGGAATGGGTACCATTGCTTCCTAAGGAGGCAGGAATGATCCAGTTGGATATTTGTGGCCACCCACCTATTCCATTTGGATCTACAACATCAATTATTTTATTTTTTAGTTTCAGCACAACTTATTATTTTTAGTAGTTTTTTTGGGTCATGAAATTCCAGAGCCGTTTTGAGGCCCTAATGATCTAGTGGATATTGGTGGTCACCCACCTATTCCATTTGAACCCCCACCATCGGTTCTTTTTTTTTTTCAGTTTCATCACAACTTACTACTTTTAGTAGTTTTTCCAGTCGTGAACTACCAGAGCCGTTTTGAGGCCCTAAATGACATTTTTTGGGAAAACTGGGAGCAACAAGGGTTATTATACCAATTATTCTCACTAAAAAGTTGTAGCCATTGAATACATATTTCTATCGAGGTATTGAGTCTGTCCAACAGATATCGTATGCCAAATTTACATCCCCGGGAAGATTGATGTACAAATTTACCCAAACGAGGCCCACAATTTTGGTGCTTCATCTCCTAGGGTTAGTTTTTGGATGTTTAGGGTTTTCTATTGTTTCTCAACAATAAATAGGCCTTTGAGACTCATTGTAACACAGTTCAGAGGCATGTAGCCGCCACATCTCTTCTCAGAGATAAGCTACCAACGCCTTAGGTAGTTTATTTCCATTATGTCTGTAAGAATATTTTTGTTATTTGATATTAATGAAATGGAATATTATTTCTATTTCATCTCCATGTGTATGTCTATTTCTATACTTTATTGCATTCCTGCATAAATCCAGATCAATTGTAAACACGTGTAATCACACTTTTGAGCATAGTAGAAGAGGACCGACCATTGGAACTTGGACCAAGGAGACGTATCCCAAGTGGGGTGAACTCCATCATGTGCTATTGTGTTACTGTTTATGGTCATTTTCATGTCTGTTAGATGTTGTTATTCAATGTTTTAGTTATGTTAATTTTTCTCATGAAATTAACATAAAAACAAATAAAAACTCATATTAAACTTGCAATTAACCTCTCAATCCTTAAGAACTTTCTTATTATTATGAAGAAGATCTTAGCACAACAAAACTAATATTCCCATTCAGATCACCATGTCATTTTATTATATGTGTATGTGCCTTTCGTAAAACTTTCTTCATCCATAGAGGATCATACTGAAGCACCTTGTTGTGCCATCATCTCACACTTGTGCACATCATCCCCATATTTTCCTAGTGACCATATAAGTCATGCCCTGAGCTTAGTCCATTAGTTGAGATGTCTTGTTCCATTGCATTTTGTGAGACATGCTTAAGCTTGGTACCACGACTCTTACATCCCGTGCTACACCAAGCCATTTTTGTTCTTAGTAATCATGGTGCATGCACTCCATGGTACTTCCTCTCAAATTCAGAAATATTATGTCCTTGGCACCATAATGTTTCATGAGATTATATCCTCCTAATAGACAAAATACTCATCGATTCATAAATTCTTTCTACTCGAAAATTTGTCACAAGAAATATGATGAAATTATACTTCAAATAGTAAATCTACACAGTTATGAGCATTAAATTCTCCTTATATTTCTAGACTCATTAATTATTTTGTTATGATTATTCATGCAATAGATTAAATATGTATAAGATAGAAAACAACAAAAAAAACTTAGAAACCAGAATTGACACAAGGTAAACCCTTTTGAGGGAAAACGAAGCAGGAATCATGAGGTTTATTTTGTCTCTTTCTTTAGATGGAAAATGAATGTAAGTTCAAACAAGGGATACCTATGCCCCATGGGCCACAATTCATGAAACTTTCTATTTTCTATCTCCTTATCCACTCTTGGTTACTCTACTCATATCTGAAACAAATGCACTACAATATAATGGAACATGTTTTCCTCTTATTGGCTTGGTTATAAAACATCATGATAGCCTCTTAGTGGTTAAGTTTGACTGCTTCAACTCTTAACTAGAGTTAAAATATTAAATTTTCTAGAGTTTTATTCATCATGATCATATGTCTAATCCATTTTCATGAATGGGGGATGATTTGGCATTCTTTCAAATAATGGTTGTCAAAATAAGAAAGACAAATTTTGAGTGGTATAACTTTTGCATATGGAATTCAATTGACGTGATTCCTCTGTTGTTGGAAATATATGCATGTAAAATAGTGTTAGAGGGTGTGGTGCATAAGAGGAGAATTTTTACACCCAAAAAATTCCATTTGATGCGTCAACCTACTTCTGGAAGGTTTTAGACCCCAATTTTCCAAACTGGGACCCACTAGTAAAAATGGTCATGTGAGTTGATTCCTCCACTTTTTCTACTCTAAAGACATGAAGATGGATGAAAAATAATAATAATATAATATGGATCACTCACACTACTAGTTATTTCTAGCACAAAAAATCGAGTACATTGATACCCCCTCAACCAACAACTTATGGCCATTAGGAACCTTTGTAGAGGCATGTGGTGGCTCAAGTCATCTTGTGTCATCCATGTCTATCCAACATGGTTTGAGTTGACTGATGTAAAATACAATATGATGATAATTCACTTGAAATAACAACTCTAACCAATATATGGCATCTATTATCCTCTCAAGTACTCTAAATAAACCGTCAAACCTTGATACTCATTAGGGAGCCATCCTAGCCAACTGCTTGAACTAATATCTACCTAGCCTAATGACAACCTAATCTTCCATGTTGAACTTTATGCCACATTTTTCATGATCTTCCCACTACTCCATCTTATCATTCACACTATTCAAATGAACGTTAGCCATTTCCAACCTATAGTGCCAAGAAGTAATGTCTTGGCTAAATCATTGGGGATTAATGCCATAGGTCACTTCCTAAAGTAATGATAATATAAAAAAATATTATTACAAGTAATTTAAGGAGAAACTGTGGTGTGGTAGATAATTAGAGGATAAAAGAAAATCAATATAGTATAAAGAGGCAATAAACCCTAATGTAAAAGATCAAATGTTTCTTTATGTTTTTAAGAGAAAGAAATTTAACATTGCTAAAATAAGAAACAATGATATTAGCTCCTTATTGAAACAAGGTGTTGGATGATTTCCAAAATGACATGGGTCCAAAGAATTTGTATTTTTTTAACATCAAGTGAATTATAAAAAAAAAAAACTCTTAAAATATCATTCATACATTATATCAAATCACAATTTCAAAATATTATAATTCCAATCTTCCTAATAGTCCTCAAACTATAATGATTTATTTTGTTAATTTTGTTAAATAAAAACACCTTTTTAAGAAAGGTCAACCCACTTAGTTTGTTACAAAACAACTTAACACCTTCAAATGAAGGCATTAACCTAAAGAGTAAATAAAATTGTCTGAGATATGCTAGGGATGTATCATGGCGGAAGCTTAATGGCCTAGGATGTATAATTACGCCTAAATGAGGCCAATGAAGTTGCATGAAATGTATGAATATGAAGGTTTAATATTTCACTTTATATTAGAAAATATTTCTATAGTCACATGAAAACAACCCAGATATCTAATTTTAATTTCTTTAAAGAGATACATATTGACTTGAGAGAATGGATAGGTTATGGAAGAAAACCTAACGAGCAGAGAATTAATAGATTGCATTTGTCACAGTTACAATACTTCTTGTTAGCGTTTACATATAGATTTTCAAGCCAATGGTCACAAACATCCTCTTGTAGTATAAGAGAGATCCCTATAGCTAGATTGAAGGCATTTGTGGTACTATATTTGATCCCTAATCTTGTTCCAGTCCTTGTTAGATGAGGCAACTGACGAAGTTGCATATAAGGTCAGCAACTTCCCTGCATGTTACAACCCTCTCCCTTACAATTGACGAGGTAGCATATAAATGTCGCCTGGTTGCAGAGACAGGTCGATAGACGAACCTTTCTGCCATAACATGAAATATATTTAAATTCGAAGGACAAATATATAGAAAGAAAGGAAAGATCTGAAGGACCTTGCCTTCACGGCATTGGTAGGAGATAAACAACTATGTCGAATGTCGATTTCCTGTCCTGATCATTATCCTTGTCCCCACCCCACCAAGAAGAAGATAACGGTACAACAAGACGACATCAAAGAGACAATAATCTCCTTATCCGTGATCGACATGGCATTATTGCTGACCACTGCAAGGGAAACTAATATTTTTTGAGCACTGGGTAGTATATGTTATTGGTTGGATTGTGTACTTGCATAAATGTAATGGGTGCCATAAACTTGTCCTGTGCATTAATAGATATATAGCTCAGAAAATATTGATAGCCAATAGCAAGTCTATATTGTCTCATGCATTAATGAATGGATAGTTCAAGAAATATTGATAGCCAATGGCTAGATTTTTTCTAATATATTTCTCGTTTAATTTGGATATGCGAGTTTACAAATTCTTTATTGTTCTATTACACATTTATATGGTAAAAATCCCTTATCCAAGGGGTGGCATATACTACATCATACATTAATGGATGGATAGTTGAGGAAATAGTGATAGCCAATAGGAAGACCTCATCCAATATATTCCCTATTGACTTTGGATATTCTAGTTTACAAAATCTTTATTGTTCTATTGCAGATTTATATAGTACAAATTCTTTATTGTTCCATTGAATATTTATATGAAGTTTTTCAAGTAATTAGTATAGATCCGTTTTAACCATGGATTTAGGATATATTTAGAGCAATCAAATTTTTTTAGCAAACCATTTTTATAATGTAAAATTTGAAAAAATGTTGGCATTTAGAGAGATTTGATATTACCACTTGATATATGGATACTTATTCTTTATATTTATATATACACCATCTGAAATTTTCCAATGTTTACATTGTATTTTTTGAATACATCAATAGATTTAATGTCTTGAAAAAATTCTTAGCACTTGGATTGTGTAATGTAGCTAAACTTACCATTCTAACAATAAATTGTTGAATTTTAAACAAAATTTAAATGAAATAATTCTAAAATGAAAAATAGTTAAAAATTATTGAAAATTTTCCAAATAAATTTACCTAAAAACAACCTATCAAAATGACGAGAGATATATAAAAACCTGCTATAAATTCCCTAAAACTTCATGCCTCAAACACAAAACTATATCCAGTTGTGTGAATCCAAACCACACAGTACCAAGCATCTTACTCCACCTCTATAATCACTCTTAGTTGGCAAAAAAAAAAAAAAAAAAAAAAAAAAAAAAAATTCTTCATTCCTAACTTAGTTCCTTTCCCCAAACATAATCTCCTTTTAAAAAAACAAAAAAAAAAACAAAAAAACTGCCACCTCCATTAATCCCTGATCAATCATCAAAATATCTTACCAATCAAATCTTTAAATCCTCCCCAATCGACATCTTTTTCCCATTTAAAGTTTCACATATCTCGCTAATGTCAAGGTCTGAGATCCTCCTCCCTTTACAAGATAAGACAAGATATTGGGTCTTGACAATTAATTAAATATACAATAAAATATCAACTAAACATAACAAAATCGAGTCAAGAAGTGGGTATTAGAGGAAAGACATAATATTTTCGTGGCAAATTGAGATAAAATATTCGTGATAAAATATTCATTTTGTAATTTTAATATAATTTTAATTTCTAACCCGTATTTTTTTGATATACATTAAAAAAAAAAATCATATTAATCTCTTTAACTCGTCAGAAAATTATAATACATTTTTTTATGATAATCAAAAGTAATAATAATTATAAAATATTCAATCTAATATACATATGTTTCATTAATTCAAAAAACAATATAAAATTATAGAAAAAATATTTTATTTAAAAAAATTAATTGAAAATAATATGAATTTCACTTTAAATAAGGAAAAATTATGTTTTCAAAAAAATTACAATTTAATATATGAGGTTGAAAAAATAAATTTCTAATAAACAATAAAGACTTGCATAAGTTTTGGTGGGTAGTAATCATTATTAAATGTACACAATTATATTTCTGCTCTTATTTATTAAAGTGTTGAAAAACACATAAATAATGGTGTGCAATAACAACTCCTAGCATATTTATTTACATAAGGTTTCTATCTATTTTTTTACAAATACTTGCTTAAATTACCATGGGTAGTAACTTATAGTAAATATGTTATTTATGAGAGGTTACGTTAAAAATATTTTTTCAATAATATTGAAAAACAAATATTTATTTTTGTTTTTAAGTTCTTATGGTTGTCATTTTTGGAAGAGTTTTTCGGATCGAATCTCAACAAAGATCCATCTTCAAGATAATCAATAATAAACTAATATTAATCAATAAATAAAATACTATTTAAACAAATAATACACTTCACAATATAATCACTTTATAAAAATAAATACTTTTAATAAATAAAAATAATTAACACAACTATATAATTTACAGATCATATTCTTTAATATGTATAGTTTAGGGACAACAGCTAACAACATACCGTTACTTTTATTTGCACATAGTTAAACAATAAGCCTATCATGAAAAACATGGTACAAATAATTCATATAAGCATGTCATGAAAAACATCATACAAATAATGCATATCATATGCATATAATTTAAAAATATCTTGATCATTCTTTCTTATATATATATATATAAAATAAAAGTAATTTGAAAAAAAAATTTATTACAATAAAATATATTTGGATTTTTTTATAACCATAATATTAATATAATTTTAAGGTCATAATTAAGTTAGAAATCAAATTGATATATAAGATATTTCTCTTTATATTAAAGAGACCCACATCTAAACAATGTTTTAATTTGTGAGACATAAAATCTTTATTTAAGTAAACTTTTACAACAACAAAAATAACTTGATAAAAAACATAAAATTGATATTTTTTCTAAAATTTAAATAATAAATTAAATATCCTATGAAATAATGACAATATGGAATACCTTTATCATATAACCCACTCTAGTTCCATTCACATGTTCTTTATCAAGGTGTTATATAAAAAAGAAAAATAAATTGCTAACACTTGGTTTGATGAAGAGTATAAAATTGTTAGAATAGCCAATAGGGATGCTTCTAAAAAGTCCCTAAATTCTGATACGATCCCTAATTAAAATATTAAAAAGGAAATATATAAATATCAATAAAAAGAAGCATTTTCACATATCTAAACTATATTTTAGAGATTCTAGAGGTAAATTCACACTCTGAAAATAATAAAAATAATTTGATTTTCTTTAAGGCTTGGAATTCCTAACTCAAAAATATTTATAAATCTTCTAATGCCACGGAAAATATTCAAACCCTTTCTACAAAAGAATATTTTTCCTATATAATACATAATTCAATGTTGAATGCCCTAAAAAATGAAAAGCTAAGAACATCGACTGATTACAAAAAGAAATTTTAAAATATGAAGTTTCTATCCTCATCTGTTACATCCTCAAGATCTTTAATTTATCACTATTGTAGAGTTTCCCTAAGCCTTGTATTCAATGCCTCCATGTAGGTATTTTTAAAAGTAGAGATTAAAACAATACCTCCAATTATATGAAGATTGTGGATAACCCGATTTTATCTAAGGAACTATTTTGGAAAAGAAGATCAAACTATAGCTAGAGAGCCACAAAAAAGCCACAAAAAAATAAGCCAAATTCCATGCAAGATTTAGGAGCTATCAAATCAATTATAGACCAACTCATTATACTTGGGAGAATTATGGAGAAGTTTTCTGGTAATAAAACAAACTTCATACACTATTTCAATGTTTTTAGAAAATGTTTGATACAATGCCTAAGAAAACCTTTGGAATAGATTAGAAGAGCTAAAAGTTAATTTCAAGTTTGCTATTAAGATAGTGTTGTAAGAGAATTTTATTTCTAAATTTAGGATGTTGATGGATTATTACCAAGGAAAATTTTAAGTACTGAAGTTTATCTTATTGTTTACAAACCTCGACGAATCTTACTAGTTCCTAATATGAAAACTGTAAAATGTTTGGCAATATTTTTGTAAAAAATTTTAGATTTCTAATAATTTTATATTAGTCTATATAAAATTTTAGCGATTTTTAAGGTAAAATAATTTTATACTATAAGATGTGGGCGAATCATTTTTAGAAAAAATGGAAATTGGCGAATCAGTTTTTTGGAGAAAACGTGGAAAATTAGCCCACCTGCGAATATTAGCCCCTAAAATTTTCCTTGATTATTAGAAGAAATTAATTGTAATATAGGAGTTAACCAAAGTTGTCTCTTGTCTCCTACCAATTTTTACACATAAATTGATAAGTTAGAGGGTTGTTTGAAAAAGGTAGGTTGCATTGTCTTGACTCTAGCCAATATAGTCATCTTCGTTCATCTTTCAAGTGATGATGCTTTTAGTATGGAAAGGAACCCCTATGATGTAACTAAAAATTATCAAGGATTTCTGCTCTAGTTCAAGTATGACTATTAACACTAAAAAAATTAAGGTTATGATAATTAAATCCATAAAGATCAACTACATTAGTTTCAGGTATAACAACAACAACTTGGTAGAAGTGACTTCATATAGATACCTCAAAATTAATCTGGATCACAAGCTTAACATGAACTATATCATTGATAAAAAGTTAAGTGGAGGGTGGATAGCTTTATTATGAGTTTAAAACAATTTGAAGTAGGTAGACCTTTATTATGGGATAAAAAGAAACTCCTTTTTAAAATTGACAACATTCTTGTTATCTTTTTAAAGAGAGAATCCATACAGGTGAAAATAGTTTTTAGAAGAGAGGAATAACATGTTTCTGAGTTTTTTTATTAACCCAACGTTTCGGACTTCCCAAGTGAGTCCATCATCAGGGGTAGACGTCAAATGTATTTTGAAAAGTTGAGAAGAATAGGGCAAATGAGAGGAATAAATACTGAATGATGAAGAGTTTTTAAGACGGTCGGTTTGATGAACGATAATATTATTTTTAACTGATGTTAATATAATTTAGTTGAATTATGAATTTATTTATGGAATTATGTATTTAAAATAATTTTAATTAATTAATCAATTATGTCTTTATAATGTCAATAATTAATTAATCTACTAATTTATTTTGTTTTAATTTAATCTAATTAATTATTAAGAAAAATATAAATATTTAATTAACTTACTATTTCATTTTGAGTTAAATTAATACATCTCAACTAAATTATATATTTTCTATGGTTTATTTTAATATAATTTATTTAATTATTTATCTCTTTTTTTTTATATTATTTATTTATTTATAGAGTGTTAAGTGATGTTAAACCCTCTCGAATTAGAAGTAATATTGACAATCGTTTGGTGTATTTATTTACATTAATTAATTAATTAATTAATTAATTAATATTTAATTTTATTTTATTTTTTTTTATTTTATTTTTTTATTTTATTTATTTATTTATTTATAGAGTGTTAAGTGATGTTAAACCCTCTCAAATTAGAAGTAATATTGACAATCATTTGGTGTATTTATTTACATTAATTAATTAATTAATTTTATTAATTTATTTATTTATATTTAATTTAATTAATTAATTAATTAATTAATTTTATTATTATAGCAATGATAACATGTGGCCTATATACCTTGTTACTATAGGTTTTGAAGGCCTAAGAGGTTTGATGAATTAAGGGTTTCCAGGTGTTGCTAATAATGAGTCCATCATCATGATTTATGTTGTTTTTTCTTTTCTCAATTTCTATGGCTTCTTTGATTTTACTCTTTAGGTAATGGTCATCTTTAGAGACAAGTTTGGCATCCTCCATTTGTATGTAATGTGGGGATAAGAAGGCATGTTCTGCTAAGGCAGATTTGGCTGTCATGTTCTGGGATAAGTCAGCAGCGTGTTCTTTTAGTCTAATGTTAAGGGATCTACCTGTTTTCCCAATGTATTCTTTACCACAAGAGCAAGGTATAATGTAAACCCCTTTTTGTATCCTGGGGTTTATAGGGTCCTTAGCTGAGTCTACCATATTTAAAATAGTATTAGCGGGAGTAAAGGCAATCTAAATGTTATGTTTGTTAAGAATCCTAGAAATTTTATCAGTTGTTCCTTTTATATAAGGTAAATAGATTTTAGGGATGTCAAAGGTTCTTTTTGAGTTGTTTTTATTAAGGGTTTGGTGAATAGTTTTGTTGATGACATGTTTGTTATACCCATTTTGTTGAAAAACATGGAAGAGATGGTTTATCTCATGTCCTAGGTGGTAGGGGTCTGAAATTCCGGAAGCCCTGGTCGTTAGGGTTTTGATGATGCCAATTTTTTGATTTGGGTGGTGATGTGAGTCAGCGTGAAGGTATCTGTCTGTGTGAGTTTTCTTTCTATAAACTTTGGTGCTGAGTTTTCCTTTTTTTTTGTTAAAAGGATATCTAGGAAAGGTAATTGGTTGTCCTTTTCAATTTCCAAGGTAAACTTGATGTGACTCGAGAGGCTATTCAAGTGGGCTAAGAAATTATTTAATTTTAATAAACCATGGGTCCATTTTGCAAAGATATCATCTACATATCTTTTCCATTCTTCAGGGGTGAATGGAAAGGATTTAAGGGCTATTTGCTCAAAATGCTCCATGTATATGTTGGCAATAATGGGAGATAGAGGTGAGCCCATAGCCACACCACTTGTTATCTTATATCACTGTAAAATTCAAGGTTATGACATTTATGTTCTTGTTATCTTATATCGCTGTAAAATTCAGGGTTATGACATTTCCATAGAGTGTTGGAGGAAAGATAAAATCAATAATGTTTTTTAACTTATAATATTAAAATCAATGACAAAACACCCTATTCTATTATCCTCATAGAAGCAAGTATTCCCCCCATTGCGAACATGACTACAACTAGATACCCGATGCACAATAACAAGATAAACAACATAGAAGACAAGGGATTCCTAAGATTACTTCAAAATTTAGTCAAAATCACCTATGCATTGAAATGGGGTTGACATAAAGAACTCATGTATTGGCTAAATCATTGGGGATTAACATCACTGGTCACTTTGTGGAGTAATGATAATAATAAAAAAATATTATTACATCTAAATTTAAGAAGAAAAATAGGTTAGTATAAGAAGACATCCAACCTTAATGTAAAATATGATATGTATCTCTATGTTTTGACAATTATAAAGAAGAAATTTGGCATTACTAAAATAAGAAAAAAAATAGCATTAAATTTATATTAAAATAAGGTGTTAGATTATTTCTAAAATGACATAAGTTAAAATAATTTTTCATATTTCTAACCCTAATTAAATTGAAGATAGTCTTAAAAGATCATATATATACATCCACATTAAATCATAATATCAAAATATTTATTAGAAAATCAATCTTTTTAACCTTTTAACTCTTCAAAACTATTAATAACGTATTTTATTAAATAAAAACACTTTTCAAAATCCCTACCCTAGAATTGGGTAACCCACTCGGTGGCAAGAGAACTTACCACCCTGAAATAAATAGATGAATATAAAGGGTAAATAAAACCGTCTGAGATATGTTAGAAATGTCTCAGGAGGAAAGCTTGAAGGCCGAGGACGTATAATTGCGTGAATAAAACTCTAAGCGAGGCCAATAAAACTAGCATGACATATGACATAAATGTATGAAGATGAAGTTTCAAATTTCACTTTAAAGTGGAAAATATTTTTAGGAAATCACTTTAAAATGGAAACGGCCCACGTATCTTTCATAATAAAATTTTAATTTAAAGTTTCACTTTAAAGTACAAAATATTTATAGGAAATTTCACTTTAAAGTGGAAATGGCCCACGTATTTTTCGTAATAAAGTTTTAATTTATTCAAAGAGCCGTAGTCTAACTAGCCAGAGGAATCGCTCTGAAAATCATGAAAATTCCGATAAGATTTTCAGAAAATCCGGCAGGAATTTTTCTAAATCCATGTTATAACTATAAAATTTTAATATTTTGGGTGTCTTACAGGTTTTTGATGGTGCTGAATCCATTTCCAATGTCAAAATCAAGATTCAAACACTGTTTCTGCAAGATTTTTTAAATTTTTTTGGCCCGGATTCCGGCCAATTTTAACCGTCCGGGCAATTCCTCCGGCTCGTTAGACGACTCCATTAAAAGAGATTCACATCGACTTGAAAGAATAAAAACCCACTGAACACAGAACTAATACTGTACTGACGACAAAGAAAAACAGAAAAGCGGAAGAAATGACAAGGAAATGAAGAGGGAAACATTTGTGAACATGAGTTTTATATATCTTCACGGCAACGTAGGGAGCACGGGACCGGCAATGTCGAGTCCCTCTCTCGACCCCACGGCACAACACTGGAAAATGTAGAGACAAGAATCTCAGTGTCAACTGCCTCATGACATGACGTTAAACTATAATGTCACTATCCTAATAAATGAATGTATGTTTAGAAAATCAGAATTTGAAACTCTTTTTATTTAAGATATCTCAAAAAACTATTTTTTTGGGCTAAGACTTTTCTTCATATCTAAATAAACGTATAAACTGTCCAACAACCAGAGGCATATGACAGGAGTGAAAGTCTTCCTTTCTTAAAGACTATTAGTAAGGTCATTCTTTATAAAGTGATTTTCCTCAAATAATAATAACGATTGGTTTAAAATAATTGAATTATGATCAATTTTCCTATTGTTTTAAAAGTTAAAAATAAGTTAAAAATATTAATTACTTCTTATCAAATTAAACCACTTTCACCAATTCTCTTTTTTTCCAACTTTCTTAGCTTTCCAACCCTAACCACAGTATTGAAAATGAAATTCGTCCCACCAAGGACAAGAGAACAATGTAACAGGAGAGGGCTCATAGATATCACAAAGTTCTGTTATCGTCTTCGCATGCGGCATCACAACCTTTCCTGATCGGTGGCCAGACTAATTTGAGTGTGTACTAAGTTTGAACTACATCTTAACCTTACTTATTGAATTAAGTCTTGTATTACGGTTCACCGCTTGATCATTTCCAACCATATACAATATACACATTAAACAACATAAAAAAAAAACTGACCTAACCGTTAGGCACATTTTTCACAGTGTTTTAAAACCAAACCATGCAACCCATTCAAAGTTTTAAGTAGTATATTGTTGGGAAGTTACACAACACCTTACATAGCCATAACTTTATTAAAGTGGTGCACAACTAACAAACCATCACGTATTGTTTTGCTCGTTTGATTAGCATAAGGGGTACTCCTTTTGCCGCAACTCTATCATGGGCTCACTTACTATACCGCACCATTCAATTTCGTTGGTTATTACATTGATTGATTGGTGTGGTCTATTTTACAATAAGATTATTAAAATTTATAATTTTTTAGAAATAAAATTTATCAATAGTTTAGATTTAATAATGTAAAAATATTATTTGTTCTATATATAACCTAAAGGATACAATCAAAGGTTTCTAAACCAATTTTTTATTTCAAAACTTATGTAGTGTGTTTTCTATCTCATTCTATTATAGTATTACAAATTCTCATTATTACATAAATTAAATGACAGATAAGTGTTTTAATAGTTATTGGTGTTTATCAACCATTTAATTTACATGGTTGTGCTAATCTATATGCACTCACCTCTCAACATGAGTTGTGTCATTCCAAATATGGAATGATCCCATTGGTCCAACTTGTTTATATAAGCATTGCCCATGATGCCTACCTACCTCACGTGTGTGTCCTTTTTCAAGCATTCTTTATCCCCAAACCGTCTTACTAGTGCATCTCGTTGTGCCATCACGTCGCGCTTGTGCACATCATCCCCAAATATGCCCAGTGAGCAAATTAGTTATGTTGTGAGCTCGGTCCATTGGTCATCACGTGTTGTTCCATTGCATTTTTTACAAATACTTGCCCCAACCTGGCACTTAGAGGCTTACATCCTCCACTCCCCCAAGTCATTGTCGCCCTCAGCAATTGCAGGTCTAAGAACTCCATAGTGCCACTTCTTATATACAAAAATATTATGCCCCCATTCCTATAATGTTTCATGAGATTCTATCACTCTAACGGAAAAAATACTCATTTATTTGTAATCTATCATAAATATTGCAGTGGGCACCTTGTCACAACAAAGGTCATGAAATTATACTTAAAATATGAATCTACACTATGAGGGTTAAGTTCTCTTTAGATGCCTTATTGTGGTTTACAAGCAATAGATGAATTATGCAGAAAATAGAGAACAATGAAATAAAAATCACAGACTACAACTGACACATGGTATAACATGGGAAGCCCTTTTAGGAGAAAACCTAGCTAAAAAATGAGGTTTCTCTACTCTATTTCTCTGAATGGAAAATGGATTAAAGTACAAAGAAGTGAGACCTATGGTTTTTGGGCTATTACAATGCAAAAAACCTCTCTTTTTCCTCTCTCCTTATCTAGCCTTGGCTACTATGCTCATGTATGAAACATAATGCATTTGAATAGAATGGGACCCCTTTTCTTCCTACTAGACCGGTTATAACACAATGTGATAACCTACTATTGGCTAAGTTTGACTGCTCCAACTCTTAACTAAAGTTACAATATTGATTTTTCTAAAGTCTTCTTCATGATGATCACATGCCTAACCCCTTTTCCGTGAATAATGGGGGATGACATGCCATCTTCTCAAATCATGGTGGTGGCATAAGTGTTGCATACGGGCTCCAGTTGAGATGATTGTTGCATTACTAGAAGTTTATATGTGTGTAGAATATTGTTAGGCAGTTTGGCACATAAGTAGAAAATTTGAACCCTGCAGAAAAATCCATTTTTCCTCAAACTACTTCAGGAATGTTTCATACATCAATTTTTCAAATTGGGGTCAAATGGTAAAAATTTTCCTCCACTTTTTCCACTCTAAAAGAAGAAAAATGAATGAAAAATAATATAAAATGATCTAATAAAGATCACTCATGCCACTATATCCTTCCAACATCAAAAATCTTGTGCATCGATATCTCGTCAACCTCCAACTTAAGTTTATCAGGAATCATTACAAGGCCATGTGACGGGTTAAGTCACCTTGTGTCATCCATGTATATTTAGCATGGTTTGAGATGACTAATCTGAAATATAACATGATCAAATTTCATTGAAATAATATCTATAACCAATATATGACATCTATGATCCTCTCAAGTACTTCGAATACACCCTCAAACCTTTGAACCAATTATGGAGCCATCCTGGTCAGTTTCCTGAACTAATCTCTACCTATTTCGATGAATACCTTATATATCATGTTGAAATATATGCCAGGTATCTCACGATCTACAAAAAAATTCATCCTATCATTCACACTATTCAAATGGATAACCATTTCCATACTATTGTGCCAACTCATCATGGTCTCAAGGCTAAGGGACTCCTCCTATAATAACATTATATTACAAAGGGTAGCATCTTTAGTTATTTTTTCCTTCATCAAATTGAATGGGATATAGCCCATTGTCAAACTCTTTTACAAGTTTTAACTCAATTGTGTCGTGTCCAACAAATCAACCCAACATAGTGTCATATATAGTCCTCCAATAGTTTGTTGGTGCATTCCTTCTATCCGCTCATCAAAAAATGATAGATGGAACTCTATAGAAATTTCATACCACAAGCTCAAATAATGATGTCCAAAACTCCTCAGAAAACTTTCTGTCCTTATTTTACACAATGCTTAAAGGAAGAACCAAATACTTCACTACATTCTAGATAAAAATTTTCACCACTTCCTCTACAACACAAGGCATATGTATTGGAATGAAGACTATATATGTAAAAACATGATCACACAAAACCATAATCCCATTCTAGCCCTAAATTACTAGAGTATTTCTTATGAGTTTCATTAAACACTTTCCCATGGCCTCTATAAAATTGGTAAAGGTTGTAATAGGTCTTCCTAAAATCTAGAGTTATCCTTGTATTATTAACAAAAAATACAATTTTAGACATAAGCATCCATGTCTCACTTGATATGCTTCCCTAAGTATCCTCTCTCTAACAATGTGAATGTTCTATTTTTTCTTGGGTGGCTCTCCAAAGGAAAGTTGTGATATTCATTTAATAGGTCCTTGTAGTGACTATTTAACTTAGGAATATAGGTGCACTCAACAAATTACAAGAATCCATCAAAAAATAAAAACTTCCTCATCTTTCCTTCCTTCACCTACTTCATAAAGTTTTGCATAAGTTTATGAAGCTATAATTCCTCCTTTTATCCTATTCTACAACTCCATCATCATGTCAATATAACTCTTGTCAAGTGTTAGTATAAAATACTCCTCACATATAGCAAGCTATGCCTTCCTACTCAAGGCAACGACCACTACATTTATTTGTCCTAGACTATACTCAGTGGTCATGCAAAAAAATTCTAAGAAGTCTTTCCATTCTGCCTACTTAAAGGAAAAGTTGGGTTGTGTCAAAAATTAGTTCCTTACAGTGTTGTCGTTATTTACCATAAATGGCTTTCCCAACAAATAGTTCCTCTAATATTTTATAAAATGCACAAATGTAATCATTTCCTTTTGCTGAAATGGGTACCTCCTTCCCATTCGTGTATCTTACTATTGTCAAAATATATGAGGTTCCCATACCATCTTAAAGTTATTGCAATGGAAAATTTTGATGCACCTATATGTACCTTGAACAAATGCTCAAAATATAACATATTATATATGAGGTTAGAAGCAATCTTTGATTTCAACTCCTGAAATGCAATCTTGCTTGTCTTTGACCAATTCCACAATCTCTCTTTATTTAACATCCAACCATAATGTAAATGATCATATGTATCTCTATGTTTTGACAATCATAAAGAAGAAATGCATCGCTATGTTTTAGTGTAAATTAGGATGTCTTTGATCACTTGCAGTAGTGGAATACTAACACATATTTTTCAATTCTTTTAGAAGGTGAAGCTCAGGCTCTGGAGAAGTTTTAGCTTTGGTAAATCTCCCTAGATAGGGTGGGTTTGCAGTAATTTAGGTAGTGACAACAGTAGTAGTCTATGCAATATTTTCAACATGAATTGTATTGATGTGTTGTTTTTGTAATTATTCTTGGGTTCAAGTTGCTTCTTGAGGTGGATTTTCTTCTTTGTGATCTGTTATGAAAAGAGATGTTCCTAAATTTACCAATCATCTAAATCTTAAATGTAAATTGTTACATCCAATGAGGGAGATACAATATGTAGGAAAAATGGGCACTTTAATTTGTTGAAAATGATTTTTATTAGGATCAAATTAGGTTATAAATGTATTTGGAGGCACAAGGGAGGTTTACTTGGTGGCATATTGGGGGAAGCTGCGACTGCTAATATTGTAAGAGTAATTTATTTTTCATAGAAAACTGTCCCCCTTAAAAAGGAGATCCTTTCTATCCTTGAGGCCATCAAAAATCCTAATTTGGGTGAGTTGGACATTATGGCTAGGGTGTAGGATACTGAATCTAAGGAGGACTAGGAAACTACCATGCAATTACAGAGTATTTAATTTGTTTTTAACCTACTAAGAATTATACATGTTAATATAGGTATTCAAAGACAAGGATGGGTCTTGAGCCATACCTAATGGGTGAGATTGTCATGGCTTGTTAGAAGTAATGAAATGCACATTCCAAATTTCCTCGCTTGATTCCTAGAACATTTATCTCTATCCAAGCACCTATGTGTAGATTTTTATCGATTGATCCTTCTCATAGATGTCATATACTTCACCATTTTAAGTGGGAACTCCTCGAGGCCATGATTTTTTCTACAATTGGAATCAAATGCTTAAATTTCATTCTCTACTTTAGGTTTCTTCTTTTTTCCCTGAAAAACATCGAATTTTGAAGACAGGTAGCTAATGATATCAATCTTAGAATTTTCAAACAAATTACTAAATTTTTCTCTTGTTACTCCACCATTGGTTGATCTCTATATGTTGATGGAGGCATCTTGTTCCAGGGTTCTATTCCTTGATGACCCTATTAAACTCCTTAGACATGGCCACTATGTCATCGTAAGGTTCCTTTGAGATATTTCCTCTTCCCATTACATTCAACATGTCCATAAAGTCATCTCTCAGTCCATGAATTAGGATGTCCTTGTCGAGGTCACTATGTTTAGACCTATGAAAGTTATATTGGAGGCATTGAATATAATCCTCTAGGATTTATTCCTCCTTTTGGGACATCCAAAAAAATCCTCCCTTTGGTCACTTGTTCTGTAATAGTCCTAGTATTTTTTCATCTTATCCCAAGAGGAGATAGATTCACCACCAAGGCCTGTAAACCACCTTAGCACAACTCACTTCATAGTGGAAGGAGAAAAATCAACTTATGAGTATATGCAGTGTAGTTATAGCTCCGAAAAAAAATGTCAAACTCGAAATACATGTGTATGGGTCTTCACTGGTCATGCCATGGAATTTTGGAAGAGTGGAGAGAGGAATATTTTTTTCTCCAAGAATGCTTCCAATGGTGAATTCAAATATAGAAACAATATCATCCATATTTTCCTTTTCCATTTTTTTCTACCACAAAGTTTGAAATTTTTTCCAAACTATCTTAGGCACTCGCTAACCACTAATAATTTTTTCTAACCGTGGAGGGTCTTATGATTTCCACGTAGCATTCCCCTAGTCTAGGATTGGGTTCTCAAGAGGCTATTCGACCTCTAGTATTAGGCCTTGGTGTTTCAAGGTTTGTCCATTTGAATCTCTTTTTCCTTCTATCAAGTATTGATATTATGTCTTTATTGCTAATGTAGAGTTTTCAGTGTGGATAAAGGACAGTAGATCTCTTCCTGAGGTAGAAAATTCATGAGATTTCTCCCTCTGAAAAGTTCCTCCTAAGGCAGATGATTCACGAGATCTTGTCCTCTAAAAATTTACTTTTAAGGTAAATTATTTTTCTTGTGCCTTTGAAATAGTCCCTAAATGAATTTTACCTGTCCCAAATATTGGTTTCCCTTTCCTCTACGTCCCCTTCCTCTTGTAGGGTTCATATTTTTCTAGGAACCTCATCTTTCTTATTCTTTATTCATGAATCGTACATATCTTCTCTCTCTACCATGTTCTAGCTTAACAATGCATCTATAGATAGAATAATGTCAACTGTATTATTGTGCCCTTAATAATTTCCCTGGAAATGGCACCAAAAGGTTGAGGAATTTAATTGTCCATTAAAAACAACCAAATCACTCAATACATTAATTTTCAACTAGGGTACATATTTTATTTGAAAGTCATCATGCAAGATATTTGCAAGTAACAATTTCTAGTTTGACATTAGTTATCTATCAATATGAAATATTGAAGAAACACAACCTTCTCAAACACAATATTCAAAGGTAAAACACTCGTTGTAGGCTAGATTGCACTTGTTTGAATGGAAACACTCTTCACCCTGTTTTGGAATTGAAATCACATTGTTGACACCAAACTTGCATAAATAGTAACACTTTATATATCCAAACATATTTTTGATGTAAATGAAACAAATA
Organism: Pinus albicaulis; assembly: GCA_034641835.2. Lineage (NCBI taxonomy): Eukaryota > Viridiplantae > Streptophyta > Pinopsida > Pinales > Pinaceae > Pinus > Pinus albicaulis. The sequence goes on along the minus strand of CM076579.1, from coordinate 1,164,736,487 downwards.
CACTCTTTGAAATAGTAAAATCACCTAGATATCATAACCAATTTGAATCTACTCACCAAGTATTGTTGCCAAAATCTCATAAATAACATGAAGCTAGGAATAAAAATTAATGACAATAACCTTGTAATAATAATATAAAATGGCATGAATCTCTAATAGCTATGATCAAGTAAAATAAATTCGCACTTCATGTGAAACAGACTTGCAAATCATTGTAAGTGTCAATAACAGTAATCTTTTAATGAAACTTAATAACAAAAGTCCTAATATGTAATTACATAAATGCAAGAACTAATCAATGAACTAACTATACTTACTACTGCAACCACAACGATCCATGCTATACAATAGGGCCCTTCCTCCATAGCAGGGAACTACGATAAACTCAATGTATACAATCTAACACAAGATTTCATGAATCGAGTGACAAACCTGCTAAAATTTTCATTAAACGATCTTTAAGAAATATAGATGCAATCATTAGAGAAAAAAAATAGCTAAATCCCCAGTTAAGAGAAAAATTCTTCTATTTTTAAAAACTTCCTTTAAAACTAATATTGGAAAATGATTGTTATGAAAGGTGTTGATAATATTTTGATACTCAAGTTTTCTAATAAAGTATTAAACTAAGGTCTTTTACAACTCTTCATAAAAAAATACATTCAAATAAATATTATTCTAAAGTAGGTTTCCTAAAGTTTCTGAATGGCTAGAAAGACTTAGAATGAATATAACTAACTTGATGTGAATAATTGCATCATTAAGAAAGAGATGAGGCATCAGTACCATGAGAGACTATGTGGACCAATGAATTTGATGAGTATCTACATAAGTGATGGCAGCCTTCAATGATAAGATCGAGAATGTTTGGAGTAACAACACATGCAAATGACAAATTAATAGCTTCTTGAAGTACTGGAGTATCAACTCTTGTATCAACGGGTCATCCTATAGGAATTTTCTCAACACATTGTCAATAAAGAACAAAAAATAGCTATTATCCTTCTTAAATTCAAGAAATACTTAATAGATTAAAATGGCATATAGACTTAGAATATATGAGCCAAAAATATGAAATATTAGACAATTATGGTTTAAAAAGATATGGATGTTAGAAACAAAATGGGTAAAATGATGAGAAAAGGTAGTAAAATGATGTCATTTTCCAAACCTAACGGTAATGACAAGATTTAAAAGAAATTAGACAATAAAATATTTGGATTGTAGACTACGTTGTAGGAAATTGAGATTAGATTACAAGAAATGGAAAAGCAAATCCAAGAAAGAAAAAAGAAGCATAAGAAGGAGAGGTCAATTATCTAGAAAATATCAATATAAGGGATGATATTAAATAGACAGATGAAAATATAATAACAATTTGGCCGTAAATAGTTTGGGAGGTAAATTGGATACCAAACCCATTGAATAAGAAATGCATAATCTCATAGAGATAGGCCATGAGCATAATAAAATATCCCTTATCATCATATTTTTGGATATGAAATAGAATATAAATGAGAACATGGTAGCAATCGTCAAGTAATAATTACAAGTAAAAACAACTTTTCTCATAGAAGCAAAGAGGTTGGGAAAACAACTTGTCTCATAGAAGCAAAGTGGGTGGGAAAAATACTTGTGCATAAATATAGACTAATTTTGTTGAAGTGAGATTTAATGATCATAAATATGGTATACTGAATAAATATCCAAGCTTAGAGAGACAAAAATATTTATAAATGAATAAATCCTTCGAGAGGACTAAACTGAATTAGGGAAGCATGTTCAAAAAGATAAAAAGAAATAAAAGAAAATGGACAATAATTAGCAATATAAAAACTATTATTAGGGACAAAGAGAAAAAAAACATGATAATAAATAGGACTTTGGAACACTTTGGATCCTCACTTGGAACTATTGTGGCTTTCCATGGAGCAAAGGTCCTATTTTAAGTTGGATCTGAGGTGACATTATTGTCTTATTGTTTCTTGAAACTTGGGAGAATGAGAAATGTTAGGCCATTAACATAGAATAAATTGTCTAGTGGCTACTGTGGAGCAAGGAATATTACTATAGAGGGAAAGACATGGCTTTTTACATTAATAATAATAATAATAATAAAATCCTTACATTTGGATTCATAAGAAAGACCCTTTCAATTAGAATATATATATGGAGATTTAAATTATTAATGATAATAAAAATTATATATGAATACGTCAATTTTGTACATACTAATTCTATCTTTTATTAAAAAAAAGATATAGATATAAAATTTCCTTACAATGACTTAAAATAGTATATTTTTAGTGTGATAAATGAAGCAATATCCTCTTTCTCGGAGACTTTAATGCTATAATAACACTTATCAAGATACTATATTAAGCAATAACACCAACCATAATCTTCGGTGGCTAATGAGAACCTTGATTTCGCTGGTATATATATAAATAATCTCTATAGAATTGGTTCAAATTTTGTTTGGTATTGAGCTAAACAAGTTCTATGGTTCTCAAGATCTAATAATTTTCAATCATCTAGTGAAGTGCTTGAAATCCAATTAGATGACCTTTATTCACGGGTTTAATACTAGTGACATAAATTATGTGATGTCTAATATCTATGTATAAAACCAACTAGTAAATTTTGACATCTTAAATGGAAACCATAATGAATTTGATCATATATTTAAATTACTCATAACTCTAATTGTCACAAATAAAAGTCTCATTAAAGTAAAATTTTATAACCAAAAGCACTTGATCTTAGAAAAACATAAACTTCGATTTTTTTCTAGGATTCAAATAATGAACTAAATATCCTATGAAATAATGACAATATGAAATATCTCTCTCATAATTTTTAAAAAACCCTTTCTACTCCCATTAACATTTTCTTTATCGAGGTTTTGTATAAAAGGAAAATGAAATGGCTAACCCTTCGTGTGATCAGGACTATAAAATTGGTACAATAGCCACTAGGGATGCTTCTAACAGGTTCTTAAATTATGATAAAACTAGTAGGTGCAAATCACTACTTAAAAGAATAAAAAGGAATTTTATCAATGTAAAGCAAGATAAGCACTTGCACATATGTAAACTATTTTTTAGAAACTATGGAGGTAAATTTTGACTCTTAAAATAAAGAAAACAATTTGATTATCTTGAGGGCTTGGAATTCCTAACTCAAAAATATTTACAAATCTCGTAACTTCATGGAAAATATTCAAACCCCTTCTACAATGAGGATTATTTTTCTATATAATACATAATTCAAGGTTGAGTGCACTAAAAAATAAAAAGCTAAGAACATAAAATGCTTATCAAAAGAAATTTTAAAAATTGAAGGTCCTATCGTCATTAGTTACATCCTCAAGATATTTAATTTAGCATTGTTGTAGAGTTTCCCTAAACTTTGTATTCAAAGCCTCTGTGTATGTATTTTTAAAATTGGAGATAAAGATAACCCTTCTAATTATGTCAAGATTATGGTTAATCCCTCTTTATATATGTTATTTGGAATTATTTTGGAAAATAAGATCAAACTGTAGCTAGAGAGCCATGAAAAGAATCCAAATTCGATGCATGATTTGAGAGGTATCAATCAATTATGGACCACCTCATTATACTTAGGAGTATTATGGAGAAGTTTCATGGTAATAAAACAAATCTCGTTTTTTATTTCATCGACATTAGAAAAAGTCTGATACAATTCCTATGTAAACTTTTAGAATAGATTGCAAGAGCTAAAATTTCATTTCAAGTTCATAACTATTAACATAAGGTTGTAAGAGAATGCTATTTCCAAATTTAGTATTTTGAGGGATTATGAGAAGAAATTAATTGTAATAAATGACTTGACCAAGGTTGTCTCTTGTTCCCTACTGATTTTTTCACATAAATTGGTAAGGTAGAGCGTTGTTTGAAAGAATTAGGTTGTGCTTCCTTACTCTAGCTAGTATAGTCATCTTTGTTCATTGTTAAAATGATGATGTTTTTCTTACGACAATGAACCCTTATGATCTTGATGAGAAACTAAAAATTATCAAGGATTTGTGCGCTATTTTAGGTATGACTATTAACAGTAACAAAATGAAGTTTATGATAATTAAATCCGAATATATCACATATACTAATTTTATGTATAACAAAAACTTGGTAGAAGTGAATTCATATGGATAGCTCAAAATTAATCTAGATCGCAAGATTAATATGAATTATGTTGTTGAGAAAAAGGTTAAAAGGAGGGTGGATAACTTATTATTAATTTAAAACAATTGTAAATAGGTAGACCTTTAACTATAGGATAAGAAGAAACTCCCCTTTAAAACTAACATCACTCTTGTTATCTTATATGGTTGTGAAATTTGGGGTTATAGCATTTATATAGAATGTTGGAGGGAGAGAGAAAATTCAAAAAAAATTCTGTAACTTACAATGTTAAAATCAATCGCAACACACCTTATTCTATTCTTTTCATAGAAGAAATACATACCCCCATTGTGAACAAGACTATAACTAGCCTAGATCCATATTAACTATGGATCTATGAAGCCCTGAGAGGGATTAAATATCTAGAGGTGCAAACCTCTCTTTTGAGTGCAAAACTTGAGGAAAGGTTTGCACCTCGAGAGATTTGATCCCTATCAGTGCTTGATAGATCCGTAGTTAAGATGGATCTAAGCTAGTTTTAGTCATGTGCGACCAAGGAAAATCTATCGATAATATGAGGAACATATGATTAATTTTATCAATAATATGTAAATACATCTAATATTAATATAACCATTTTAAATATGCTAAATATGTTTGAGATTTATCGAGCCATTTTAATTTTAAATTTTCCTAGTTACCTCAAATTGTTGAGATGATAAATATTGTAAAATAACTTTAATAATGGAAAATGATCAAAGAAAATTTTTGAATGCAAAGTGACAATGTAATAATATTGAATGATAGAAAATGTGAATAAATAGAATGTAGTCAATTACAAATAGCCTTCATTGTGATCAATCTCAAACTATTTTCTTCTAATATTCCTATCGTCACCCTTTTTAGTTTTGTCATCTTTCTGTATCGATTATATGAAAAATAAAGTAAAAATCATAAATCATAAACCATTTAAATATTTAGGTCGAGCTCTTATAGTAGACACCATACCTTGTCTCTCTTTCTCTCCAATATCATTAGGTTTAATTATTATAACACAAAAATCGTTCTACATTGTCAATAATTTTTTGTGCTTACACTGAAATCAATGCACACTATTAATCCAATGACTTTAAAACTAATGTACCATCATACATCCAATTACATCAAATCAGAAATAAACATATACACTGAAATCAATGCATCTGATGCAAGAAATCAAATTAGATTAGAAAACAAAATCTAAAGAGAAATCAATGCATCTAATGCAAGTAATCAAATAGGATTAGAAATCAACATCTACACTCAAATCAATGCAACTGTGTAAGTAATAAAATAGGATTAGAAACCAAAATATACACTAAAGTCAATGCATCTACTGCAAGAAATCAAATAACATTATAAATTGCCATCTACACTGAAATCAATGTGATGCAAGAGCATCCTTCTAAAATATCATTGGTCATTTGAGAGACTTAGGAGGTATTATGTTTTAAAGAGAGTGGTTCTTTAAATGTATTTTTAAATGTTTTGAGTGATTTAGAATAGGATTTAATTAATATTGTGAGCAAAATTGTAAATGTTCTCGAAAGTTGGAGAACACGAGAGAATTTTGGATTGAGAGATTTGAGAAATTACTGTAGCTCTTAAATTAGGAATTAGTTCACGATTGGATACTTAGGGATAAAAGAGATATTTTAGGAATTAATGAGGGATTTGTTGAGTAAACTAGGGATCTAAAATAAAATTGGTTTCGAATCCATTTGTATAAATTAAATTCCTTGAAGGCATGAAAGGAGAGAGAGACATAGAGATTTAAGATTTATATCGAGAGGAAAGATTGGATGGACGAATAATTAAATAGAAGAATATTGCAATTCCTCTGTACTTGTGTGAATATATGTTTAATTTTCAAATTATGGATGTGTATTTCTTTTCGAAATATTACTGAATTTGGCTAATCCAGTTTGATTTTGATTAATTGATGTCTTTGTGTGCATAAATGGAAAATCTGTGAGGTTTAATTTCCTTTGAAATAATGTTGAGTTGATAAAATTCTTGTCGAGTTCTAGTAGATTGACTATTGTGTATATGTTTCCTTTTAACATTCCACATCCACTATCTAGGCATAATAGTTTGGTTTAATCATGTAATTGTTAAATGAAAAGACCGTACATTTTATGCCGAAAACCCGTGGATTCTTAGACAGAGGCTCTATCTCGCAAAATTAAAGGAATGGGATCATGGTAGTGCATAACTAGTCGAAGGAAATTGTTTCACAAACCCGCATTATGAAGCATTGAAGTATAATACTTGAAAATCTGACATCACTTTAGGAAACTCTAATATATAGTGAAATCATCAAATTTTTTCTGGACCAAGTTTTTAAAGGGTGATCGGAATCCGGAGCTAAGTTTAGTGCAGACATTATTTTGAGAAAAGCCTATATGAACTGATCTTAGAGAAATTCTAATGGTTGAATCCTTGTTTGTTGTATTAGCACTTATGAGATCCGATGATTCTCGCATCCAACCTGGAGATCCAACGGAAATCACAATTTTATTTGCAAGGAGTTTAAGAATTCCACCGGACCCGATATTTTATGAACGAGGTTTAATAATTCAAGTTGACCACTCAGAAATCCATTAGATCGGACGGTCTTCGCATTCAGATCATTGATCTGGCGAGTATCACATTTAATCACGCATGGATTTTAACATGAGAAATGAATGCGATAATTTATAAACTCCATTTTAAATTGTCTTTGAGTTATGCAATTTAATGTAAAGTATTAAATATGTTTTGGTTCCATCGTTAAACCAAAGGTAAGAAGAATTTGTGATTACTTTCAAGATGTGATTCTGTCATTAGAAAAAGGATTTATTAGTATTTTAAAAGTTGTGCGAAAACAATTAAAGGCAGAAACATGTAAATAGATCAAATGGATGCGGATAGATCACCAGCAAAGTTGAATTGAGGAGAGACTGTGGGCCAAGATTTATTGGTATCATTGGTTTTTAACCCAAAGTTATGAACCCAGGTATATTTATAAAAAAATGGGTGTATATTTTATATTATATCATATGGTTTCACATGGAAATTAATTCCATATGTTATGCTCAAAAAAATTTGGGTTCTTTTGGGATATATGAATAATAAAATGCATTTCTTAAACACACTGTGGGAAAAGGTGTAGTTGGGCTGCACCATTAGTGGTATCAGAGAAAACACTCTTTGAAATTGATAAATAATCACATAAATTATTTTTCTCATTTAACCAAAGATTGATAATTCCAGCAATGAATTGAATGAGTTGCAGAAAGGGACTTTGCATGTAGCTGAGTGAACATATTTTATTGTTGAAATTCAAGCCATGAATTGTGTTATGATTGGATATTGCTAGATTGATTATTGTGACAGCAGCTGAATGTTAAAAGAATTCACAGTGGAAGCATGGAGACAGGTGATGATATGCATGATTTTTTATTTGATGATATTTTACAAATTGAATAGATCAAGGGAGTACAAAATTTACATGTTTGCAGGAGACAACCGACCGAGACATAATTTAATTACAAATAATGTAAGCTTTCAGGAGTTGAATGAATGGTAAATTTTGGCACAAGACTACAACAGTAAAATTGTAGGAAGAATTTTTGAAAGTTCTTAAGATTGTAGAAGAACCCTTTACCAGCTGAGGCTTGGAATAGATAAGGACAAAGGAGTCCTTAATAGAAGTGGGTGTAGCAACCAGTGAGAGAGCAATATTGCTCAGTGCAAGTTCTAAGGGAAGAGGACTTGGAAACCAGACAGAGGAGAAGTTTGGTGAGGAGATCAACTCAGAAGGAATTTGATTAGTTGCAAGTGTTAAATATCACACAGAAGCGAAGATGACTATGGGAAGTCATAGAGAAGGTTTAGAAGAAGGCTACAAGGTGAAGGAAAGAGGTGTGAAAACAATCTGCAAGAATTGGATGAGTCAAGAGGAGCTTGAAAAGGAGTTGGCTGAGATTAGCAAAGAACTCGATGAGTTAACAATGTTGCTAGAGGAAAACTAAAGACAAGGTTGGGTCTTCAAGAAAAATATAGTGAAGTGGTCTACCTTACAGGAAAGGCTATGATAGAGACAAGTGAAATGGTTGGTTGAAAAACTCAGAGAATCAGAGTCATAAATGGAAGTTTCCATTTATGGACCAGAAAAGGGTGAAATTCTGGGTGAAGATGACAATGAGAAGGATTCCATGCACTATTGGAAGAGTCCAAAACAAATTAAATATATGCTGACAAGGGAAGCAAATGAGGCTATGGAGCCTTGTGTTTTTAAATCTCATGGTTTGTGTGTGTTTGCAAGATGCGAAGAAGATGATGGACAGTCTGATGAAACTATCAAAAAAATGAATAAATTTCTTGAGTTAAAGTCTAATGGAAAATTCCTTTTAGAGGAGGAAGATACTGATTTATTGCAGCAGAAAGAATTCTTAGATGAGTTTATGTTTGGTGTAAGACAGCCAGTTAAAGCTATTATGGAGCAGAATCATAATGAAAATTCCAGAGTGATATTCCAAGGAGGTAAACAAATGAATTTGTTTAATGAAATTGATGAAATAATTTTCCAATGTGATGATACAAAAAACAGGATAATTCAAGAGGACTGCCAGAAGAAAAGTGAAATTGAGAATGAAGGCTGTGATGAAATGTTGGAAAGATCTCACATGGTAATAGAATGCTTGGAAAGATGGTTCAAGGAACTTGAAGAAGAAATTAAACTTAAGCAGATTATAGATGTTCAATTGAGGAGAGAAAAGCTCAAAGAAGTGAAGCTACAAAAAGTAAAGTTGTTGGAGAAGGAAAAGTTTCTTTTGAACTTGAAGATGGAGCAGTCATGTTTGAATCATCCGTTGAGGCAACTGAGACTTATGATTTTGAAATTCACAATTTGTGTATGTTTGCAAATAATGTCATGGCAGAGAGAGAGAATTTGAGTTTTGAGAAAGCTCATACACAATTGAAGGAACGTATTATTTTCCATCATGTTGCTAAAATTGAAAACAGAGGGAGTTTGGTTCACAGTGATGATCAAAAGCAAGAAGAATAAGCGAAGGATTTCAAGTAATAAAATGCTATGTTTGAGGAAGTGGAGATAAGGACCACTGAAGATTTTCTAATTCATATAGAAGACTTGGAACAACTAAGAGATTTGGTGATAGAATCATCAAACAAAACTATTGAGTCATGTGATTTTAAAACTAACAATTTGGGGTTGATTGCAGGTTTTGAAAATTTTACAGGTTACAAACAGATATTGGAAGTTGTCATAAAAATGAACGAACAAAGAGAAATGTACACAAAAATTTCAAAGATTCAAGATCGAAATTGTATTCTAATGAAGGAAAAGGTTATGATATCTGATGAATATTGCAAAAGATTTCCAGCATTGGAAGAAATTGTTACTACAGTCAAGGAATTAAAGAGTAATTTATTTTTTCAAAATAAAATTGCTGAACAACAATTGGATATTGCAAAGGGAGATATTTTCAAAGATATTCAGGAAGTTTGGGAGGCAGCAATATCTACAGTGGTATTTGGATTAATCTCAAAAGTGATAACATAATTTAAAAAAAAAAGAAGGCAACAAGGGTTTTGAAACTAGTACAAAAGGGAAAGGAAAACAACAAAAAAGTAATTTGGACAGAGAAATAGAAGGTTTGATGAAGCTTAGAATAATTTAACATAAAGAAAGGAGTTGCGGACAAAGATTCAAGTGGATTATAAGCTAGACTATAACAAACATTGAAGGAAAAGAAAATGGAGTGTTGCAAACGAAGATATGGCAACTAGGAGAAGCAAGGAATGACAACAAAATATTTAAACAACAGTTGAAAAAAGCAAGGAAATCACTGGAGAACATATTTTGGAATCCTGGCGGTATCAAGTCATTGAGACTTGTGGCTGTTGCATTATTACATAAAAGAAACAGACCTCATAGACAAGAGTCTATGAAATTTTTCTACATGGGGAGTCTGATGCAGGAGCATGCTAAAATGTCATTGGTCATTTGAGAGACTTAGGAGGTCTTATGATTTAAACAGAGTGGTTCTTTAAATGTATTTTTAAATGTTTTGAGTGATTTAGAATAGGATTTAATTAATATTGTGAAAAAAATTGTAAATGTTCTCAAAAGTTGGAGAACATGAGAGAATTTGCGATTGAGAGATTTGAGAAATTACTATAGATCTTAAATTAGGAATTAGTTCACGATTTATGGGATTGAGAGGATCCTTAGGGATAAAAGAGAGATTTTAGGAATTAATGAGGGATTTGTTGAGTAAACTGGGGATCTAAAATAAAATTGGTTTTGAATCCATTTATATAAATTCAATGCTTCGAAGGCATGAAAGGAGAGAGAGACATAGAGATTTAAGATTTAGATCGAGAGGAAAGATTGGATGAAGGAATAATTAAATAGAAGAATTTTGCATTTCCTCTGTACCTGTGTGAATACATTTTTAATTATGAAATTCTGGATGTGTATTTTTTTTCAAAATATTACTGAATTTGGCTAATCCAGTTTTATTTTGATTAATTGATGTCTCTGTGTGTGTAAATGGCAAATCTGGGAGGTTTAATTTCCTTCGAAATAATGTTGAGTTAATAAAATTTTGGTCAAGTTCTGGTAGATTGACTGTTGTGTATATGTTTCCTTTTAACATTCCACATCCACTATCTAGGCATAACAATTTGGTGTAATCATGTAATTGCTAAATGAAAAGACTGTACATTTTATGCCGAAAACCCATGGATTCTTAGATAGAAGCTCTATCCCACGAAATTAAAGGAATGAGATCATGGTAGTGCGTAATCAGTCGAAGGAAACTTTTTCACAATCCTAAATTATGAATCATTGAAGTATAATACCTGAAAATCCAACATCACTTTAGGAAATCGTAATAAAAGTGAAATTGTCAAAAATTTTGTGGAACAAGTTTTTAAAGGGTGATCGGAATCCGGAGCTGAGTTTAGCGCAGACATTGTTTGGAGAGAAGCCTATATGAACTGATCGTGGATAAATTATGATGGTTGAATCTCTGTGTGTTGTATTAGCACTTATGAGATCCGACGATTCTCACATCCAGCTTGGAGATCCAACGGAAATCGCAATTTTAGTTGCAAGGAGCTTAAGAATTCAACCGGACCCGATATTTTATGAACTAGGTTTAATAATTCAAGTTGCCCACTTAGCAATCCATTAGATCGAACGGTCTTCGCATTCAGATCTTTGATCTAGCGAATATAGCATTTAATCATGCATGGAGTTTAACGTGAGAAAAGGTGTGATAATTTATAAACTCCATTTTAAATTGTCTTTGAGTTCTGCAATTTAATGTAAAGTATTAAATATGGTTTGGTTTCATCATTAAACCAAAGGTAAGAGTAATTTTCGATTACTTTCAAGATGTGTTTACGTCATCAGAAAAGGGAGTTATTAGTGTTTTAAAAGTTGTGCGGAAATAACTAAAGGCGGAAACATGTAAATAGATCAAATGGATGCGGATAGATCATTGGCAAAGGTCAATTGAGTAGAGACCATGGGCCCTGATATATTGGTATCATGGGTTTCTAACTCAAAGTTATGAACCCAGGTATATTTATTAAAAAATGGGTGTATATTTTATATTATATCATATGGTTGCACATGGAAATGAATTCCATATGTTATGCTCATAAAAATTTGGGTTCTTTTGGGATACATGAATAAGAAAATGCATTTCTTAAGCACACTGTGGGCAAAGGTGTAGTTGGGCTGCACAACAATGCATTTAGTGCAAGAAATCAAATAGGATTAGAAATCATTTATATTTAAATAAAGGAATATAGTGTAAGAAATAAAATATAATTATAAATCAACATCTACATTGAAATTATTGCATCTAGTGCAAGCAATCAAATAGAATTAGAAATCACCATCTACACTGAAATAAATGCATTTAGTGCAAGCAATCCAATAGAATTATAAATCATCTACATTGAAATCAATGCATCTAGTGCAAGTAATCAAATATCATTAGAAATCAAAATCTACACTAAAATCAAAGCATCTAGTGCTAGCAATCAAAATCACCATCTACACTTAAATCAATGCATCTATTGTAAGAAATATTCTTCCCTCTCTCCCCCCTCCATATATATCTATATGTCCCTCCACTCTCCTTCTTTTTCTCTTTATCTCACCCCCGCAAACACACAAACACTCTCAATCCATGTTTATCAATCTCTTTGTCCCTCCCTCCCTGTCTCCATCTATCTCTTCTTTCTCTTCACCTTCCATATATATCTCTATCTCTCTTTGTCTCTTTATATCAACCCCAAATCATGCACTCTCTTTCTCCAATATATTTATCTATCACTCCCTCCTCCTCTCCCTCCCTCTCTCTCTTCCCCTTCCCTTCCTCTCCCTCGCTTCTATCTCTCTTCCCTCCTGCTATCCTTTCTTTCTCTCCCTCCATCTTCCTTATCACTCCTTCTCTCTCTCTCTCTCTCTCTCTCTCTCTCTCTCCAACTTTTACTCTGTATGTATTTCTTTTTACCTCCCTCTCTCTCCCCTCCATCTCCATCTCTCTTTCCCTACCTCTCTCCACTCTTTCTCTTCATTTATCTCCCACCTCTCTCTCTCTCTCTCTCTCTCTCTCTTCACCTTCTAACTTTGTAACTATATGCCTCTCTCTCTCTCCTTCTCTTCCCCATTCTCTCAAACTCTTATTATTTGTCTCTTTATCTCACCCCCAAACATGCACACTCTCTCTCCATCTCTCCCTTGTCACTCCCTCACTCTCTCCACTTGTTACTCTCTATGTATTTCTTATTCCCTCCCTCTCTACCCATCCAACTCCATCTCTCTATCCATCCCTATCTCCCCCTCCAACTCCATCTCTCTATCCCTCAGTCTCTCCCCATTTAGCTCCATCTCTCAATCCCTACCTCTCTCCCCCTACAACTCCATCTCTCTATCCCTCCCTCTCTCTTCCTCTCTCTCAAGTCCCCTCTCTATTCCTTCCTATCTCTCCCTTTCTCTCCTACCTCCCTCTCTCTTCCCCCATCACTCACTCTTTCCCCTACAATCCTCTATATTCACCCATCACTCTCTTCCTCTCTCTCAAGTACTCTCTCTCGTCCTTCCTCTCTCTCCCTTTATTGCCTCTCTCACTCTATATTCACCCCCCGCTCTCTCTCTCTCTCTACCCTCAAATCCTCTCTCTTCCCCCATCACTCTATCTCTCTCTCCAACTATGTTACTATATCCCTCTTTTTCTTCTGCTCTCTCCTTCTCTCCCCCCTTGTCTCCATCACTCCTTCTATGTCTCCTTATCTCACCCCTAAACATACACACTCTCTCTCCATCTCTCCCTTGTCACTCCCTCTTGCTCCACTTCTCACTCTCTATGTATTTCTTCTTATCTCCCCCTCCAACTTTGTCTCTCTATCCCTCCCTCTCTCCTCCTCTCATCCTTCCTCTCTGTCCCTTTCTCTCCTATCTCTCTCTCTCTCTCTCTCTCTCTCTCTCTCTCTCTCTCTCTACCATCCAATCCTTTCTCCTCTCTCTCTCCCACCTTCATGTTTATGTCTCCCTCTCCCTCTCTTACCCTTCTCTACCTCTCTCACTCCTCTCCCTCTCTCTCTCTTTTCATTCCTCCTCTCTGCTCTCCTTTATTTTATCTCAATCTCTTACTTGTCACTCCCTCTATTTCTCCACCTCTATCATATGTCTTTGTGCTTCCCTCCCATATATATCTAGAGTATATATATATTATTAATATAAAGTTATTAAATTTAATAATTTTAATATAATAATAATAATAATAATAATAATGTTAGGGTTGATAATGTTTTTTTTGCATAGTATTATTATTAATATTGTCCATGGTATTTGGTCCATAGGCTTCAAATATATTTAGATGTTGATTTCTGCTCATATTTGCTATATTTTTATTTATTTACCTTACCTTTTTATAACTCTTTTATAAACATGGTATTTGACCCATGGTATTTGGCCCATAAGTTTCACCTAATTAAAACTTATTTTTGAGTTTTTGTAAATATAAAGAGCTTTATGGAGTAAATATAATAAGAGGTTTTATTTATTTACCATACTTCTAGTTTATTTATATTTATATTTATATATTTATTTACAATATGTGCTGAGTATAAAAAGAGGTTTTATTTATTTACCATACCCCTGGTTTATTTATATTTTAATTTATTTACCATATCTCTTTTTTGAATGTTCCTAAAACTCTTGATATTTTAAATTTATTTTTAATTGTTTATTTATATGGTTATGTAAATTATTTTTAAAGCCAACATTATATATATATATATATATATATATATAATAGTTTTTTTTATTTTGGCTTCTGACATACTTACACATGGGGGTCATACTGGGCTCTAGAATGCGCCTCTCGCAACTAGATGTCTAATGTACAATAACAACATCAATAACATAAAAGACAAAAGCTTCTTAAGATTACTTCAAACTCTAATCAAAACCACCTAAGCACTCAAGTGGGATTTGCATAAAAAATCATGTCTTACTAAATTATTGGGGATTAATGCCATAGGTCACTTGTAGAATAATGATAATACAAAAAATATTATTAAAGCTACATTTAATGAGAAATTATGGAGTTGTAAAAAATTAGAGGATAAAAAAAAATTAAGAGACAACCAACTAGCCTTAATTTTAAAAAAATCAAATATATCTCTATGTTTTGACAAGCCCAAAAAAAAAATTATAAGAAAAAATTTAACATTATTAGGATAAGAAAAAAATACATTCACTCTATATAATAACAAGGTTTTGAATGATTTCTAATAAGTTGAAAGAATTTGTAATTTTTTAACCCAAATAAAAAATAAAAAATAAAAAATAAAAAATAAAAAAATATCGTAAAAACACACCACGTATATTTCATAACAAAATTTTAATTTATTAAAAGGGACCTATGGACTTGAAAGAATGGATAGGTTTGCTAAGCAGAGAACTAATACTGTACTGACGACAAAGGAATGACAACGTGGCATGCAAAATGATTGAATAGGGAAACATTTACAAGTCCTTAAGCAGCGTTTGTGAAAAGGAGTTTTATGTATACTTTTAAGTTGTAAAGTGGTTTTCATAATGATAATATATATGTTATGAAAATGGTCTAATTATTATTATGGTTTTAATGATTGATGATGTAGCTTTCAATTTGAGAGTTTTAAGGACTTTGGCTTGATGAGCAAGCGACCGGCAATGTCGAGCCCTTGTCTTGATCTCAAGGCGAGCCTTATTTCCACTGCCATAGGCCCATAAATGTGTAAGGCAGGGAATGCTCGTTGCAGGATGATCAACAACTTTAATCTAACGACGAGGATTTCCTGCCTAGGCGCATTTATGGGCCTATGGCAGTGGAAATAAAGCTCGCCTTGATCTCACACACGACCTGACGACATTGGAAATTGTATACCTCGTGATGATATGGCCTCCGTGTCGACTGCGTGATGATATGACCTTATACAAGAAACTCACCATCGAAAGGACGGACCCAACGAAAGGAGAGACCCAAAGGAATTCGATGAAAATAACCAGTCTAAAATTGGGCCGCACGGGGCTAATTATACAAAGATGGACATATACCACCGGTGTATTTATGGCATATGAGAAAGCTGGTGATTTGTAGTTTAAAAAATATTGTTTGCACGGGGTTGTATATGTCTATTATTTTGGTAAGTTAATTATTTAAAAAGCCATAATATAATTAGACTTTTTTTTTTTTTTTTTGTCTTAAAAATCATTGAAATTCTTGTAAGATTTTAAGAAATTTCAGCAGTGATTTTTGTAAATTTAGGTTATAACAATCAAATTTCAATATTTTGGGTGTTTTAGAGGTTTTTTTTATGATGCTGAATTCATTTCCACCATAAAAAAACATAATTCAAACATTACTAATGAAAATTTCTTAAATTTTTTTCCCAAAATCCTCATTTATGACCTATGACCAAGCTAATTATTTGTTGCTCAAAATACATTGCCTCTAGGGCAATGGCATGGCGAGAAGAATAAGTGAACATCAACGTCGGATGTTGAGTCACTGTCCCTGTCCTGACCCCACGAAGAACAAGTCGACAGTGCAGAGACGACCCCTAACTGTCCCTGTCCCATAATCGTGTGTATCGCCTCCTTGACATTCACGAGGAATTTATAATTAATTTGACAAGGCTGACAATAGGCTGGGCTTCCATAAATATTACATTTCTGACAGTTACAATCCTTATTGTGAGCATTTATATAAATATTGGGGATATATATGTATATATATGGATAATTTATTTGTTTAAATATAGCTGTGGGATAAGTATTGCCGGGTTTACTTTAGATATATAGCGGTAGTCTAACTAGACAACTCCTGGTTTACTTTATATACATAACTGTACTCTAACTAGACAACTCCTATATATATATATAGATAATTTCCCTGTTTAAATATAGCGGTGGCCATAACATGCTAGATAAGTCTTGCCTTATTTTATCAACTAAGCTTTGAAGCATTCAATGCTGCAGAGCTGGTGGTACAACGCTGCAGTCGGTGGTATACAGGCTCTCGAATAATGTACAACATTGAATATTGCATAGACAGGTTTATAGAATATACAACGCGCTATATATTTCATTTTTCAGGCCATAGGCTTATTAATGTGGTTAGACTGTATATGTTTATTCTTAGAATAGACCTCAGACTGTATATGCCTATAGTTATATTTAAATTTAAATCTGTAAAATATTTAGCAATAAGCATATACAGCTCGATTGTATTAATAGACCTCTGACTTGCTAAATAAATATTAGTGGCCTCGATAGACAAACCTTTCCATTCTAACATGAAAAATATCTCAATTCTAAAGACAACTATATATAAAAGAGAAGAAGAAAGGGACCCAAAGGACTTTGCCTTCACGGCAATGGCAGGAGGAGTAAGTGAACATCAATGTAGGATGTTGAGTCACTGTCCCTTCACGGCAATGGCAGGAGGAGTGAGTGAACATCAATGTCTGATGTTGAGTCACTGTCCCCTCACTGCCCATGTCCTTCACAATTGGCTCACTGTCACTGTCCTCCTTTGCCCTTTCCCATAATCGTGTGTATCGTCTCCTTGGCTTTCACAAAATTATGGCTATATAAATTTAACAAAATTATAGTTATATAAATAATCGTGTGTATCGTCTCCTTGGCTTTCACAAAATTATGGCTATCGAAGTTTAGGCCCATAATTATGCTCACATTTAAGGAGCATTTATCGTCTCCTTGGCTTGGGGATAGCCATAATTATATAAATATTGGGGATTAAAAAGTGTTATCGAAGTTTGAAAATTCTGCAACAAAGACCCCGATGGGGTGCCATGTGGTGAGGAGTGGGGGTGCTACGTGCCTATTGTACCCAATTGCTAAATTTATAACAAATATGACGCGTACCGATAGATAGCGGAGGGCAGTTTCACCTACGGAGATTGATGATCACATTTAAGGAATATGGCAAACAACACGAAATGTCACGAGGCATGTTAGAAAGCTCTAGGGGAAAGCGCTCATACAGGAAGTGGAGGTCTGATAATAACATTTTTTTTTGTCGGTTTGTAGAGTAAGATAGAAAGTGGATCGGAGAGCACGTGGAGGAAGAGGCGCGAGCTCTGTCAACCTCGACCTGTCGTGTGCGAGGGCATGTATTCAATTTTCTTCCTACCTCCGCGATGAAGATTACAACTGCTTTGTATGTATTTGGTGCTCCATCCATGTTTAGCAAGACCCTTAATGAGGTAATCTAGTTCTGGTCAATTTGTATTACTCATTCCCTCTACAATTCGCGTGCGGGGTCCTAGCTGACGCTCTGAGTAACCTGGTTATCATAAATTTGTATTAGTCTACATTTCGACTCTAAATCAAGACTCGTCTTCAGGACAACCTGCTAAGAAGAGAATAGAATAGCTAGTCAATAAATAGTGGAAAGACATTATCACAAATATTTATGATCATTTATAGTTTCCCATTATAATATAGGGTATCCCTTAACTTACCATATTAAATATATTTAGGAACAATATTAGGGTTATTTTAATAAATATATTTAAGATGGTAAGTAAAGGGATACACTGTATTATAATGGGAAATTATAAATGATTCTAAATATTTGTGATAATATCTTTCCACTATTTATTGACCCTCATCTATTCTCTTCTTAGCAGGTTGTCCTGAAAATGAGGTTTGATTTAGACTCGAAAAGTAGACTAAAAATGATGATTGTGGATATTTCGAGTTTTGCATCTGAAAAGCTACACCACAAAAACCTCCAATCTAAATTTGTATTACTCTTCCTCTTTGCAATTCGAATGTGGGTTTCTAGTGGATACTCTGGATAGTGAAACTACAGAGGTGTTATTGCAATGCCACGACCCTCATAATTTTGAAGCCTTTGTTAACATTGCATGTCCTCATTTTTTCGAATTTTATCTTTCTGTTGCCCTTGCATGGCTGTATTACATCGATTTATATTTGTCTGTAGCCCCTACTTGTTACATCGAAGAAATTGCATGGTGTAGTGATGAACTTGCATGTCCTTCTCTGACCTTGGACCATTGTTCTCTCGACTTTGGAAGCTTGTTTCATCTCTCTTTTGCTCCTCTCAGCTTTCATTGACATCCTTAATATTTTTTCCCTCTGCATGGCTATGTAGCTAACCCTACCCAAATTTCATATAATTACCTCTATAATGATCTTGATGGTAGTCGGCATCTTTGGGAAATTGACCATATGGCCTATAATGATATCTCTATGGTTAGTGGTTTGATAATGAATGGTTACATGGATTTAGGTAGTAGGGATGTCAGAGGTTTGGTTAAAACCATTAGTCATGTCATTAGAATCACCAAAAGCTTAATTCTCGGGCTGGTAGGGGCTAGTTTTTGTTCTTTGGTCTGGGTCTGTAATGAAGTTGTTGTGACGAGTATGGAGGTCGTCTTCTTTGTAGTCGGGGTTATTCATGGGGTTCTGTTGAGTCTGCTATCTAATTTTATGCTTTCAATTAATATTTGGAAGGGTTGGAATACCAATATTTGGAAGGTTGTGACCTGTCTGGATGTGATGGAGTCTCCAAACATGCAACCCGATATTTCTTCTGGTAGGGCTATTAGGAATCTGTTGGCTCCTAGAAACCTTCGAGACAGCACAATACTCTTATTAATAGTCTTTGTAACCTTCATATTCATATGTTGTGTTTTACTGCAGGTCTTCCTAGAAATTCTCACCCGCAGGCCATTGCACGTCGGGTTAATATCCCGATGTGGAGCTGGGTGAATGGATATTTACTAGAAGACTGGGTTCTAAGGAAAATGGTTAAAGCTCAGTCAGGCAGGAAGGATGGAAAAGCTAAGGGGAAGGCTAAAGCGGGTACTACCAGACGAGGATGTAAGTATGACAAATAAATAATGGAGAAATTGTTTCAGGCTTACTCGGAAGGAACACCCGACCATGTAAAATCCTTGATTTCTTGGTGGGAAAAGGATGTCAGGGCGAAAGAAGAAGAAGAACAGGTTGAGAAAGATATGGACCCAATTTTAATGGATCCTAGTAATACTCGCAGTAGATTATCTCTATTTCAACAGTCTATTCGTATCAACTAGACCCTGAAATGTCTATTAGCAAGGTGATTATCACAGTTCAAGAGATTGGGGGGACCTGCATGCAGCCTCAATCCTAGCGGAAATTCGCAGAGATATCCAAGAGATCCACCTATTGCAACACCACCAAAACTTTTGTCTCGGACGTATTGATAGACAACTTCAAAATATGCACCAGGTTGACATTCCTAGGTCGAGTGTCAAAGACTCGACACCCATTGAGTGTTCTGAAGACTAAATACTCTGAAATTCTGTTTTTTTGCAATAAATTCATATAACATTTACTTTTTCTATATGTTTATATATGATAATAAAGACAATAGACCTTTAAAGATAGTAAGAGATTGTTTTAAACTTTTTAAGTTTTGGATGGCCTATAACTCTTTAAGACGGCCAATATACCTGGTTTCCTATGAGTAGTTTGAGGTCAGAATTTGTATATTTTGATGTAACCTACATTTTGGTTTTATGGAATGAAAAGAGAGGCACTACTAAGTTTACAAAAAAAAAGAAAATGCTGCAACAAAGGTATTCATGCCTATGTTAACCTAATTGAACCGTAAAAAGTGTTTATGTATTTTTAAGAGTCTATGTAATTTTTAAAAGGCTCCAATGGTATTGCTTTAGAGGACTCATGTGATTTTGGCTTCGTTGAAATTTAATTTTTATTCACAAAAGGACAAAGATCCTTCAAAGTTTAAAAAAGAGACACTTATTAAAAAAAAATAATCAATGTCCTTCATACTGGTTTAAAAGTTTTTCTTCATTAAATTAAAAACAATTTTTGTGAGAAATATTGATAAAGATGGTATTGAAGGTGAATCTATTTACGATTTTTGAGCCACCATTGTTACATGCCCCATTGTGAGCCAGAGCAAGAGCCAAAGTCATAGTTGAATGCCGAATTTGTTTGAAGTTGTGCAACAGAAAAGACACCACAAATGTGTTTTTATTGCAAGTAGTTGCTACCTCTGTAGGTTCATTTGCCTGTTGATTTGCAGTCAGCACTGCTCAACAAATGGGAAAAGCCAATCAAAGCAACAACAAGAGTTGTTTGAAATTTATTTGAATGAGTTGGAAGGTAAAAGGTAAAACAATGTCTTTGCATTAAAATGCATAAAAAATGCATAGATGACAAAATTATTCCCATGATTGCAAATGAAAAGAAAACCTAGGAGCCCTGGGACACTCTTGAGAGGAGTTTTGGTGTAAGGGGGATTATTTAAGTTAAATATGAAGGTGGATACAGATTTATTTATAGCGAGATACAATTTTTGGTGAATATCACATTGAAGTGGATGAAAATGATGATGATGTGTTACAAAAAACAAAGAAACAACACACAGAAGCTCGTGAACCCCATTGTGCACAACCACAACTGGATTACCATTTATTGAATCCAACAACAAATCTTGTTGATGACAGTGAAGATTCCGTTGGAGCAGCGAGTGGTATGATGAATCCACCAATTAAAATTCCTGATGGTGTCTTTGATGACGAACATATAGCCAAATATGAGTGGTTTATATGACGCAATAGAAAAATATCATAAATATGATGTTATTTTGGGAGGAAGCCCACTTGGGTCTGAAAACCAAGCGAAGGACAACCTGACTGCAACAAAAAAGTTTAGTAAAGAAGTGAAAGAGACAGAGGCAAATAAGGAAGTACAATAGAAGAAATCTCTCATTGCAGAGTATAAAAAAAATCGATATGGTTCTCCAAATGCTTTTAAACTTAACCCCTATTTTGAACGTGCATATGTTAGCAACTACTAGGAAGAAGCAACCAAGTTTGAAGAAGAATTAAGGTTCCTTGAAGCATGACTTTCAATACCATGTTTTAATGAAATTTGCATAGAATTTGCAATAATGAATGTTGAAGATAACATAGACATTGTAAAAAATGAAAATGTTAATGAAGTTTGCATGTAATGTATTCTTGAAGAGTCAAAATTTCATTATCATCTTATGTTGCAGTAAATTGATGTTTAAAACATTGATGATGAAGAGTAAACTACAAAAGATAACATGTGGTCGCAATCTAGATACAAGCCTACTTTTGACAATTAGAGGACATAAATGGACAACCTGGAACAATGGAAGAACTACAATAGACACTGAAATTTAAAGCCTACAAAAAAAAGAAAAATTTGAAGCAATTGAGAGGCTATAGGATTTCGACGAAAATAAAAAGAAAAGGAAATTCAACCTAAGATTTGTTGTCAAATTTTTTTAATTGTAAGCCTATCTGAAACTTAGACAAACATACAACTTAGTTTAAATTTTTGTGGATGTAATTAAGGAGGAGTGTTGGAGAAACTAATTCCAACCACCTCCTAGGTGTCAATCGAGGTGTCATAATAAGTTTGAGCTTAGTCAAGTTCTATTGAGTTATAGTTGAGCTCGAGTTCAGTCATTTATTGTTGTTGTCTCCTATGTAATTTTATTTAATGGAAACTAAGTAATGAGAATATGTAGTTTTAATTGCTCCATTTCCTATTTTGAGTTTATTTTGAGTCTCTTGTTTCTGCCTCATTCAATATTTAAAATTCCTAGCTAAACTAAAACTTATAACAATTTTTACAGTGTATTTTACAACTAAATCATATAACCCATGCAAATTTTTACACTATTATATTGTAGATCACTCATCGTTCCATACAACACAACCTATTTAACAATCCCTTACGGGTTCTTAAATTGACTCAGATAGTGCACATTCAACAAACGAACTCATATTGCTTTACTCATTTGTTTTCCATAAGCCATAATCCTTCAGTGTCACACCTCTATGGTGCTACATGACCTTTAGATTCCATTAATTATGATGTCCATACGCATGGTTAATTTCAGAACAAAGCTTCCACATTTTTCATTTAAAAAAATAAAAAAGTATGGATGGTCTAGATTTTTATTTAATAGTGCAAGACTATTCTTACAAAATCTAATCATTGAATTCAATAATTTAGTAACTGTTGTTCCATTTCAAAATTTATGGAATGTGTTTGTTACCTCCACTATGTCCCTATGTTACAAATTCTCAGCATTACATGAATTAAATGGATGATAAATTAAATGGAAAATAAGCACTTTAATGGTAATCGATGGTTTTCATCCATTTAATTTATATGGTTGTGCTAATATATATACGCTCATCTCTCCACATGAGCAATGCAATACAAAATGTGGAACACACCCATTGTTCCAACTCTTCTGCACATTCATTGGTTCAATCATGTTGCTTTATCCATGTCATCTACTTACATGTGTATGTGTATTTCGTAAAAATTATTCATCCATAGAGCATCATACTGCAACACCTCATTGTGCAATCATGCCAAACTTGTACACATAATCCCCAAATTTTCCTAGTCATCATATGAGTCATGCTGTGAGCTTAGTCCATTAATTGAGATGCCTTGTTCCATTGAATTTTATGCAGACATGTGCTTGAGCTTGGCACCAGAATTCTAACATCCTATGCAACCCCAAGTCATTGCTGTTCTTAGAAATCATGGTGCATGCACTCCATGGTGCTTATTCTCAAATTTACAAATATTATTCCCTTGGAACCATAACGTTTCATGAAACTATATCCTCCTAACAGATAAAATACTTATTGATTCATAATTTTTTCCACTAGACAATTCGTCACAAGAAATCTAATGAAATTATACTTCAAATATGAAATATACACTATGAGCGTTAACTTCTCCTTACATGTCTATATTAATTAATTATTGTGTTATGCTTATGCATGCAATAGATGAAATATGTAGAAGAGAGAGAAAAACAAAATAAAACTTAGAAACCAAAATTGACACAAGGTAGTAAACCGTTTTGAGGGAATGTGAGGTTGCTTTGCTCTCTTTCTAGATGGAAAATGGATGTAAGTTCAATAAGAGAAACATATGTCCCATGGGCCACAATTCACAAAACCTTTGTAATTTTTCTCTCCTTATCCACTCTTAGTTACTCTACTCATATATGGAACAAGATTCACTACAATATAATTGAACATGTTTTCCTTCTATTGGCTTGGTTATAACACATCACCATAGCCTCTTAGTGGTTAAGTTTGACTGCTTCAACTCTTAACTAGAGTTATAATATTAAATTTTCTAGATTCTTCTTCATAATGATCATGTGTCTAACCCCTTTTCATGAATAATAAGGGTTGACATGGCATTTTTTGAACTCATGGTTGTCAACATAAGAAAGAAAAATTCCAAGTGGTATAAATTTTGCATATGGAATTCAATTGACGTCATTCCTATATTATTGGAAAGATATGTGTGTAAATTTGATAGCAGGCCAAGCCTAAATCCTGCCCAGAACCGAGGATCAAAACTAATATATTGTGCTCTATGTTTTGAAAACAAACTCTCTAGGTTCTAAAACCCCTCTCTAAACCATCAAAACATAAATTTTCTCTTAGTTCCATAATTAGCCCACTCTCATATGCAAAATACCTATCTTCCAAAGGTTTAAAATCCTATCGTGCATATGACTTAAGTATTTGTCACTATTTCCAAAACTCTAAGTGCTCACCATCTACACACTTCGTATCACATGCAATCATTGTCCCAAAGGCTTAGATCCTATCGGATTCAAGCTTACAATGCTGGTACCACTTCAAAAAATTAAGAGCTTAATTCTCTCACCTCATTACCCTTCATTCTGCACATGACTGACTATTATCATTTCATTGCTTTTTCACACAATAGGGCCCTGGGCTACAACCAAGCCCTCATCTCAATATTCATGCATTTTAACCAAAACGCTATAACAACGTCCAAGCCTTAACACATTTTAATGCTACCTTAAGCACTCAATGGCTTATCACATTCAATTCAACAATATAGAGAAGTGCTTAACTTTAACATGGAGTAGGCCACCCTAAGCTCGAATGCTTAGGCAATAATAAAAAGGCGCTTAACCAGCACACTGCCTGGGCACTCCTTCACACAACATGTGACTATAACATATGCCCAACGACCTTCTATGACTTTCCACGTCGTCATTTGACCACTCACCAAGAATTTCTCACCGTTCAATCAACTTACATTCCATTGCTATCGTCCATTCTTGATCAGGTTTCCTCTACGGAAAACCCTATGGATAGCTACCAACTCGCCCAATTCCTGTTCTTGAATCCTTCATTCATCTCTGTGCACATGTACTTAGACTCAGTCTACAATTCCATGTGAAATCTCTGTAGATCTTTATCAATCACTCATATTTGGATTGACACAATCATAATACATAAATTCAACAAGAATTATTCGAACTTCTGCCCCAATTTTGGACCGATCCTCCTACATTCTCATTGGTTGAAAACCTTCATCTCGTCTATCTAAAGATCACTATTCTCTGTGTGTAAGGCATTTGCATTTTTGTCTGCCATTTTCCAAAGATCAGAACCTATGCTCTATTTGACCTTCGACCTACATAAGAGGTCATTCAACCCAATCACCATTATTATCATTCATAGATTACACAAAGTCTGAAAATACTTTCTACAGAAGCCTGGAACCTTCGAGGTTCTACCCAAGCTTCAATAACTGGAGTCTCATATACTTAGATTCTACCCAGTTGGAATTCTTCCCAGAACTAGAATTAACTAATGATTCTATCAGTCCTTTTCTGTTAGGTTTTCCATGTGAAATGTAGATATACATGGAAATACTACTATTGTCCAAACACTTTACACAGAATGTCGAGAAAAATAACACACAACCTTGCGAATCTAATTTTTTCACTGAATATTGAAACTGTACATGCATCTTAGAGAACTCTCACAATATCTCAGAGTCCTCTAACCCTACTCTGTCTCTCTCCCCCTCTATACTACATTTTTAGATCCTTTTTTAAATTTGAGTTTATTTTCTCCTACACCTCAGAGATATGTTCCTTGATTCCTGGAATAGTTTCTATTTTTGGAAAACTAGATATAGTTCTAACTCACGACTCACAAAACTACTAACTAGAAACATTCCATTAACCTCTCGAGTCATCCCATTCCTCAAGGGATTTTCTACATGACTCAACACTCATTGACACTTAACAACTAAGCATATTCCCTATCTAACTTTACTAAGAAATAAAGTACATTTTACATGAGTTTTACAATGTCTCTTTACAATAAGCCCATCCTTGGCTAATGTCTAGACCCTTAGGTCTAACTAGACATTTATACTTGACCTTGAAAGCCAATTCTTCTGCATCAGACTCCCAAAGTAGAAAGAAGACATGATCATGTGATCATGTACATTTAGCTCTCGTCTTTCCTGGATCCTAAACTTTGTTTTTTTGCTGTCCATAAGCTGCATTGTCTTCATCATTCTTCAGCTGCAATATTCCAAGATTCCATCATTTGTATTGTAGTGCTCCACTGTCTCTACCTTCACTATTCTTCACTTTCCAAACAATTCCACGATGGACTACTTTCTTCATTCTGTTACATATCATCTTATGTATCTGCATTAGGTTCCATAGTTCATCTATGGCTTCTTCTAATTCAGTGTATTGCTGCAAACTAATTTTGTTTTCCTTACTTTGCCATTGTACTTTGCTGCACTTTATCCATTCATCACTAAACTGTTGATTTCTTTCTTCAAATATTCTTGCTTCAATTTTTTCTTTTTCACTTGGAATTACCTCCCAAACTTCCTAAATATCTCTTAAGATATCTCCCTCTGCAACATCCCTCTTTTGCTCACTACCTGCAAATTTACTTTCAAAAAATAAATTATCTTCTAAATCTTTGACTGTAGTAATATACTCATTCACTCTTATTTGTATACTAGAAAACCTAATCAAGTTTGGAAAACTAGTATTTGCTCCTGCTTCTTTCACAACTTGAGACATTTCCACATCATTGTATGCAATTCCTTTCTCTTGCTCAAATGTTTCCAGCAAGAATTTCAACCATTGCCTTTGTACTTGTCTCATCTCAAACACATCATCGATATGTTGCATTTCAGTTTCAGCATAACCCTCTTCTTCTTCCTTGACAACCCTTAGTGATTGTCTTTCAAGTCCTTAACTGATTCTGACAGTTCATTCAACTTCTTCAAACATTGTATCTTCATACTTTACATCTTCCTCATCATTATGCCTTACTTGGCAACTTCTGGTCTTCTTTAGTTCTAAAACTAACTCTCCTTCAACTTGAGACATGTATGCCTCATCTTCATCCAAATTCAATTGTACATTCAAAATATTCATTCCCCGACTTTATAGTCTATCCTCCAAAAGACTTAGCTTAATCCACAAATAAGTTATGTCACATGTAATTTCTCTTGAAAACCTTGTACAATCTTCACAATTTTCATCTTCTTTGTCACAAGTCTAATCATTCTATGATAGTATTTCTTCATCCTCTATCAGAATAGAATTCCGATTCTCCACCACTGTGAAAGTTATAAAGGTATGT
This sequence comes from Pinus albicaulis, assembly GCA_034641835.2. Classification (NCBI taxonomy): domain Eukaryota; kingdom Viridiplantae; phylum Streptophyta; class Pinopsida; order Pinales; family Pinaceae; genus Pinus; species Pinus albicaulis. The sequence continues at coordinate 1,164,709,194 of CM076579.1, read as the reverse complement.
CCTACAATATTCTCTTGGCCAATCAGATAAGCTAATTCCTCCATGTCCTCAACAATAAAAGGCTCCTTCATATGAGACATGACTGTCTCACCTTCCTTGGAGATGTTTCCCTTATTAAGTAAGGAGTATATGAGTTCCTTCTGCTGCAACAACTCAACTTGGTCTTCATCAGAAAGACACTCTTCAACATACCTTGCTTGAAAATTCGCAACTTCATTCAAGACAACTCCAAGAGATGGATTTCCTTCTGTAACACCTGCAAACACAGTCAAATTATCAATCTCAAAATCACAAGACCCAATGGTCTCATTTGATGATCCCGTCACCAAATCTTCCTCTTGCTGTTCTAAGTCTCTTTCAAGACTCAAAAAGTCTTCGCTGCCTTTCTTCCCAACTTCCTAAAACATATCAGTTAAAGGCTTCACATCCTCTTTTTCTTCTTTCTGTTCTTGGCCATCATCATAAGCCAACTCTTTTCTATTTTCAGCCTTCATAGTAAACTGAAAAATAACAATTTTTCCAAACTGTGTATGGGAATTTATATGAGACCTAGCTGTCCCATCTTCTTTTAGAACACACTTTAAATTATTACTATTTTCTTCCTCCTTTATAACAATATCAAAAAATTGTCCTTCCTCACATGTTCCACTTATTCAGAGTAATACTTCCTTCAGTGGAGCATTTATCATTTTCTCTCTCCTCTTCTATAGCTTATGCAACCTTATCTCTCTCCTCATAATAAAATCACACCTATGGTCTTCCTTATTCCTCCGTAACATCTCAATCAGTACTTCAATATGGACTACTATCTCATCCTTCTACCTCTCATATTCTTCATCACTCATCTACCGCCATATGCCATTTTCTTTGGCATCTTCTTTCTTCACTTTGTGGCTACTTCCTGAACCTCTGCTATGACTATCAGTAGTCATCTTCTTCTTCATCTTCATGAGCTTCTCACACTCATTATGAGCTGCATTGAGCCTCTGCAGTAACAATTTCTCCCTACTACAAATTACCTCACCAAGCTCTCCTCTGTACTTGGTATTTTGGTAAGCACTAGTCCCCTCTCTAGAACCTTCTTTTGAGCACTCCTTTGCTCCTTCTAGGCTTCAAATCATTTTCTCTTTTGAGAACACAATTTTCCTCTTGTCTTTCAATCAAAAATGAAATACTAGGTTCTGGTCACACTCTTATTTCACTCAGAAATCCTTACTGCCTTTCTTCATCACTGCTCTTAAGGCTGTGATATTCTTGATGAGATGCCTCACTAATTGTTGTTACCTACATATCAATGATATTTAAAACAAAGACCATTCTCAAGATTTCAGAAGCTTGGTGCTGCCAAATTGGTATGGCCACTTTAAAATGCTTCTTCTTGGCTTCCATCTATAGCATATCTAAGCTCTTTCCCTTGCATGTAACTACTTCTGCCAAAGTAGTTTTCCTTGTCCTCCTTAAGTTCTAAGCTCCTGCATATAAAATCTGTTAATTCACAAAACCTCCTCTACAAACATTATATCTATCTCCAAAAGAGCATTCCTGCTCTGATACCAAAATAATAGCAGGCCAAGCCTAAGGCTCGTTCAGACCCGACGATCAAAACTAATCTATTGTGCTCTATGTTTTGAAAACACACTCTCTAGGTTCTAAAATCCCTCTCTAAACAATCAAAACATACTTTTTCTCTTAGTTCCAAACTTATCCCACTCTCATATGCACAATACGTCCCTTCCAAAGGTTTAAAATCTTACCATGCATATGACTTAAGTATTTGTCACTATTTCCAAAAATCCAAGCGCTCACCATCTACACACTTCATATCGCATTCAATCATTATTCCAAATGCTTAGAGCCTATTAGATTCAAGCTTAAAATGTTTGTCCCACTTCAAAAACTTAAGAGCTTAATGCTCTCGCCTCATTACCCTTCATTCTACACATGACTAGCTATTATCATTTGAGTGCTTTTTCACACAACAGGACCCTGGGCAATAACCAAGCCCTCATCTCAATATCCATGCATTGTAACCAAAAGGCTATCACAATTTCCAAGCCTTAACACATTTTAATGCTCCCTTAAGAACTCAATGGCTTATCACATTCAGTTCAACAATATGAAGAAGTGCTTAACTTTAACATGGAGCCGACCGCCCTAAGCTTGAAGGCTTAGGCTATAATAAAAGGGAGCTTAACCAACACACCACCTAGGCACTCCTTCACACAACATGTGACTATAACATATGCCCAATGACCATCTCTGACTTTCTACATTGTCATTTGACCACTCACTAGAAATTTCTCACGGTTAAATCAACTTACAATGTACAACTATCGTCCATTCTTGATCAGGTTTCCTTTGCGCAAAACCCTATGGATAGCTACCAACTCGTCAGATTCCTGTTCCTGAATCCTTCATTCATCTATGTGCACATGTACTTAGACTCAGTCTGCAATTCCATGTGAAATCTTTGTATTTCTTTATCAATCACTCATATTTGGATTGACACAATCATAATATATAAATTCAACAAAAAATATTCAAACTTATGCCCCAATTTTGGATCGATCCTCCTACATTTTCACTGGTTCAAAACCTTCATCTCATCTATCTAAAAATCACTATTCTCTGTGTGCAAGGCATTTTCACTTTTACTGCCATTTTCCAAAGCTTAGAGCCTGTGCTCTATTTCACCTTCGACCTCCACATGAGATCATTCAACCCAATCACCATTACTAGCATTCATAGGTTACACAAAGTCTGATAAGACTTCAATCTTTGAGGTTCTACCCAAGCTTCAATAACTGGAATGTCATATACTAAGATTCTACCTAGTTGCAATTCTTCCCAGAACTGGAATCAAATAATGATTCTACAAGTCCTTTTCTGTTAGTTTTTGCATGTGATATGTAGATATACACAAAACTACTACTATTCACTTAGGTTGTCCAAACACATTACACCGAATGTAGAGAAAAATAACACAGATTCTTGTGAATCTATTTTTTCATTGAATATTGAAACTGTACATGCATCTCAGAGAAATCTCACATTATATGAGGGTCCTCTAACCCTACTTTGTCTCTCTCCCCATACAGATTACCTTTTCAGATCCTTTTTCAAATTTGAGCTTATCTACTCCTACAGTTAACTCCTACACCTCGGAGATTTGTTCCCTAATTCCTGGAACAGTTTCTATTTTTGGAAAACTAGATTTAATTATAACTCATGAATGACACAAATACTAACTATAAACATGCCATTAACCTCTCGAGTCATCCCATTTCTCAAGGGATTTGTTACATGACTCAACACTCATTTGATAGCTAACAACTAAGCATATTCCCTATCCAACTTTACTAAGAAATAAAGTACTTTTTACATGAGTTTTACAATGTCTCTTTACAATAATCCCCTCCTTGGCTGATGTCTATACCCTTAGGTATAACTAGACATTTATACTTGACCTTGAAAGCTAATGCTTCTACATCAAAATTAGTTTTAGAGGGTTTGCGGTATAAGAGGAGAATGTTTACCCCCCAAAAAATCCATTTGATGTCTCAATCTTCTTCTGGAAGGTTTTAGACCTCAATTTTCCAAACCAGGACACACTAGTTGTTGGAATTATGATTGCATGACTTATCCTTGATGGCAACCCACTTCTAAAAGTCAAAATGTATTGGTTTAGGATATGCTTAGATGTGGCACATATATGGAGCAAAATTTGAGAGTGATAGGACAAAATTTTTCCAAATCAGATTCAGAATATGGATAAAGCACATATTCAAGAAGTTATACGCAAGTTTATTAAGGAAAAGCTGCATATACATGCGGGTAAGAAGCAGAAAAATCACGTATGTGTCTGCCCACTAATTTTATGATACCATGGGTCCTTACCATGGTATTAGTCCACAATATTGAGCACATTAATGGTTATTTGATCCCATCCAAGAATACCATCGACACTTATGTGGTGTTGGCTCTTGGTATTGGCTAAGGCTCAAACTATATAAGGAGGTGAATATCATAGTGCAAATGTGTGCATGAGAATGTGAATGGAATGAATACTTCGATCTGAAGTATATCTGCATGGAATGGGCTATAATCAATAGATATATCTGATATTTTGATGCACTCATGAATACATTAATGGATTAGGGTATCTAGACCTAAAATGACTATGTATTAGGATGATATGTTTATGAGTTGATTAGATCTGTGGTCTGGCACATAATTGTTGAAGTTAAGGATATGATCGGAGTAAGTTTGTAGCTTTATAGTATTGCACAACCTTGTACTATTTACATATCTATACGAGGGTTAGTCACAGTGTAGGTGTTTACACCAATGGGTTCGGCTCAACAAAGGCGCATATGGAAGCTAGGGTTTTTCTGAATATTGCTGAAGAAAATGTCTGATCATTTATGTTGTGTTTCTGTTGTCTGTTAATGAAGTCTTCATATAGATATGGATTGTTTGAGTACTATTTATACTGCTAGTTGATTATGTATAAAGATGATCAGTGACTGGTTGATTGAGAATGATGGATGCTACCAACTATATAAGGATTCTGTAAATATGAAAAAATGTATCTGAATATCTCTGATCTATTTTGAGTCTGTTCAGAACTCTAATTCTTAATATATAAATATCTATATGTAGGTTCGTCCACAAGAAAGCGCATATACACACTGGTTGTAGTAAGTAAAGTAGCGTATACAATTGTTTTATGAATGGTCAGGGTTGTAGTTGATTCTGCATGTTAATACAGAAGTATGGGTTTCCTGTTGTGATCTGGTGACCATGATCTCACTGTCCAGTTTGAAGATTGGTTGATGGTTATTAGTGTTGATCTAAAAATTTTGTTTTGTTGAATTTTTTGGATCTAGAGTGAAAATTTATGAAACGTGGTCTCCAGTGGTTATGAGGGTTGGAGCCTTCAGTGTGGAAGTCGAATCTTCCTGCTAGTAGGAGCTAGTGATTAGTTAATAGGGTTGTAGCTCCCTTCTTGTAGTGGATGGTAAACGAGATTACGCCGTTGAAGCTCCCTTTCAGTAGCAGTTGGAGAATGAGAGACGGTTGCAGCCTTCTATAGGTGTTGTTAGAAAATGATGTATTATAGAGCAATGCAAAACATAAAATATGTGAAAACACAATCACACAAAACACATAAAACCAGAGAGACACAGATATACGTGATTCACCCAATTTGGGCTATGTCCATTCCAAACAACCAGTCCTTGCTTTCTATTATCTAGCAAAATAAAGAGACACAACCTACAACAGATCCACTGTAATATCCTCTGTTATCTCTCATAGTCTCCTTATATGTTTCTCGCTCTGATAATACACATACAATACATAGTCGTGATACAATACCCTCATACAAGTGAGGGGTTGCCTTCTAGGGAAAAAAACACTAAACCAAACATAACTTATACCGTCAGATCATCTGCCTAATGAATGGCCCAGATTGAGTAGAAATTACTATACTTTTACAAGGCAATTTTACATTGATTTTTTTCTTTGGGGGGCTACCCCCAAAATCCCCCACCAGGGGGGGGCTCCATAAAATTGTAGCTCCCCCCTTTGACCCCCCAGGTAGCGTTTCCGCCCCATTAAGGAACAGGGGTCCAACACTGTGATACAAAATAAACAAGATAATCAGGCTCCACAGCCAATAGGTGCATGTGTGTTGGTACGAGTCTGTACCAGTACAAGAATGCAAGAAGATTTCTTTATAATAAATTTTGATGACAAAGACGACAACAACGGTGGTTTTATCCCAACTTGGGTTTCCACGTTAAATACCGGTTTTCATGTGTGTTGCTTTTGTGTGATGATTTATTATGTTATTCCTGCATATGTTTTAGTGCTTAGTAAATGTGTGATGCATAAATGATGAACTAGGCTAAGTAAAGTTTCTGAAGATTTATCACAATAATAAGTTCTGTAGATATACACAAGTTTCCTTAAAAGAAAGCATTAGGGAAATTTTGAGGTCTAAAATGGGCCTCCTAAGGAAATTATAATACAATAGTAGAAATAATAAAATAATATTTGATTACATCATTAAATTTTAGAGGGAAAAAAGAAAAAACTACTTTTTCAACTCGTATTTTCAACTTATATCCCAAAGCTTTTACTTGAATTTTGAGAGGGAGTACTCGTTGGATGCAAAATTTAATTCCTCATCCAAGGAGTACCCGTGTTTCATACTTTTGATGGTTCCTGCTACATGAAAAATGAGAAATACATGAAAAGTGTGATTGCAATCACGTTTTTTCATGTATTTCTATTTTTTCGTGTAGTAGGGTCCATCAAAAGTATGCAACATGGGTAATCCTTGGATGAGGAATTAATTTTAGCATCCAACGAGTACTCTCGCTTGAAATTTTAGAAATAACTTTGGGAGATAATTTGAAAATACAAGTTGAAAAAGTAGTTTTATTGTTTTATTATTTTTTAATATTTTCACCCTTTTACTTAAAAAATGGTGAATCATCCCCCATGGTTGACATCATCATCTTGAATCCTATTTGTTCTTATAAATTTTATTTTGGTTGTACATTTTTCTTAGGAGTCCCATTGTAGACCTCAATATTCCCCTAATTCCACGTGCATACACTAGTTGGATTAATTAAAGTCGCATATAGAAATCTGTAAAGAAAGAGAAAAATTGTGATTATTGTTAATACTGATTCAACCCCCCCTCCCCCTCTCAGTACTTTTCCCAAAAATTGGAATCAATGCAAGTCCTTTTGAAGAAGCTTGATCGCTATAAGGAAGGTCTACCAAGATGAGAAATCAATATGGAACAACATCTATCAGACCACCACTCTTCAATGGAAACAATTTAATCTTCTGGAAGACAAGAATATGATCCCATCTTCAATCTCGTGGGGCATATGTTTGGAAATTGTTGAAGGCGATTACTAATATCCAACTACAATTCCCAGAGATCCAGTAGCAAGGAAGAGCTATGAAACCAATGAAAAAGTTGTCAATGCATTTTTGGGAAGACTGGTCGAATCAAAATTTGTAAAGGTTATGCAATTAAATACAACAAAGGAGATATGGGACAAAATCATTCTAAGATATGAAGGCGATGCCAAGGTAAAAAGTGCTAAACTCCAATCTCCTAGAATTCAATATGAAAATATTACAATGCATAATGATGAAAGTGTTACTAGTTTGTTTTTGTGTCTAGATGAGATCGTAAATCGTATGAGAAATTTTGGAGAAGACATAAGAGACACCACTTAATAGAGAAAATATTAAGATCTCTAACTACTAAATTCAAGTCAAAAGTGTTTGTTATTGAAGAGAAGTAGGATTTACATACTCTTATTATTGTTCGACTTCATGGGATCCTTATTGCTTTTGAAATGAGAAAATGAGGTTCGTCTAAAGTCAAAGAAGCCGAATTCAGAGCTACTGCAAAAGGAAAGGACAAGGAAGAACAAAAATAATCAGGGTATGTATCAGAAGAAGATGAGGTAAATTTTGTAAAGAAAATTCAACCTGGCACTGGAAGGTTTAGAGGTAAGCTTACTTTCAAATGTTTTCCTTGTGGAAGAGTGGGTCATTATGCTGCTAAATTTCCTCATAAAGATAATCATGATAAGTGAAATGATTTAACAAAAGGTAATAGGAGATGATTTGTCCATAGAAAAAGCTACTATACTCATGAAGATAGTGATGGCTTGTCAAATAGTGAAGAAGGAGAATCTGATCAAGAACTTAGACTGCTCATGGAATTTGAAAAAGACACTAGTGAGGCTAAAGAAAATTTTATGGATGCTTTAGAAGAAAATGACTTTCTTTAAGAAATCACTCAACTCAAAATATGTTTGGAAGAAAACAAATAGCCATAGGTACTCTAAAGATTCAACTCATAGAAAAAGAGAAGAACAATGTGAAATAATAATTCTAAGAAAGGAACTTGAGAAATTAAAAACTCTAAATCTTAGATTTGCTAAAGGATCTGGAACCTTAGAGGAAATTATTAAGTTTTAGTGCTCTCCTCTTGTGAAGACAGGTCTTAGAGACATTGGTGAATATTCTTAGTCAGAAGAATCCTCACCTACAAGCTATATAAGTGTAGCAAAAGGCAGCCAGCAAATTTTAATCACTCAGCAAAAAAAGAAAAGAAGACAATTTTTAGGTAAATCCTAATCATTCAAATTCAAGGATGAACAATAATAGAAGCACTAATAAAAAGGTTTAAAAAACTGGAAGGTTATATGATCGCAGAAATTTCTTTAATGGATAATGTTTCTCATCTCATAATTTTGGTCACAAAGCTTCTCAATGTGTTGCATACAAAACCATCATGACCAGAGAAGCAAGAAAGAAAAGAAATGAGACAAGAATGAAGAAGAATACTTATAAAAAAAATTTCCTCTTCAAGACGAAATTGAATGTTCATTTTGCAATGACTTTGGACATGAGGAATCTAAATGTAGTAGAAAACTACAACCAAAAGAACAAATATACACAACTTCTAAGGTATGGATAAGGAAGGAATTACAATTCAAAAGTTGTGGCATAGCTTTATTTCTAGAAGGAGAAGAAAATCAATGGTACATTGATAGTGAATTTTCAAAACATGACATGTGACAAAGACAAACTTATTTCATACAATACATTAGAAAAGGAAAATAATGTTACTTTTGGAAATGAATCTCCTACAGTCATTAAGGGTAAATCATTTTTTTTTTAAAAAGAAAAGGTTAAAGCTAACAATGTTATGTATGCTGATGGATTAAAGCATAACTTGTTGAGTGTTTTTCAAATGTGTGACCAAGGAAATGAAGTTGTCTTCCGATCAAAAGAGTGTGTGGTTCATGAACTTGACACAAGAAAGAGCGTAATAAAAGGAACAAGAACACCAATAAATCTATATATATTGAAAGGTGGCCAAGAAAAATGTTATCTAGGAAAATCTGCAGAAAACTGGTTATGGCACAGAAGATTGGGACATCTGAGATGTTCTCAAATAATCAAATCAAGCAAGCTCAAAGTTGTTTGTGATCTGCCCAACATCACTTTACCAGAAAGTACCATATGTAAGTCATGCCAATAAGGTAAGCAAACCAGGGCTCAATTCAATTCCAAAGAAGGATCAACAAGTAAGCATCTTGAACTTATATATACTGATTTGTGTGGACTTGTAAGGAAAAATTCACATCATGGAGAACAATACTATATCTTATTCATTGATGACTTTTCTAGAATGTGTTGGATCGGTTTATTGAAAACAAAAATGAAGCATTTGAAAAATTTAAAGTCTTAAAAGCTTTACTTTAAAATTAATTAGATCTAAAAATATAAAAAGTCTCAAATCTGACTGAGGAGAAGAATATATATTGGATGAATTCTTTGATTCTATGAACAATATAGCATAAAAATATAGTTCGTTGTAGCTGGAACTCCGTAAAACAATGGCATGGTAGAAATAATGAACAGAACAGTTCACAAAATGGCTTGTGCTATGCTTAATGAATTTGGGAATCTTGACACATTTTGGGGTGAAGATAATCATATGGTTGTAAATATTCTCAACAAGGATCATGTTCGTGTGAATAGTGATAAAACTCCTTATGAACTTTGGTATGGTAATACTCCCACTGTGAAGCACTTTAAAGTTTTTGGAAGCCAATGGTTTATCAAAAATAATGATGAAAAACTTGGTAAGTTTGAACGTAGAGCAGATGTAGGAATACTTCTTGGTTACTCTTCTAGAAGTAAAGCATACAAATGCTACAATAAGAGACTTCAAAATATTGTTGAATGTATTAATGTTGTGATTGATGAAACACTCACAGCTCCCAAAAGGGAAATAGCAACAAACGAGGGTGATGGTGATGATGAATTCTTTCCCTCATCAAATCACAATGAAATATAAGAAGAACCTAATGAAGCATCAGAAGAAGATACATCAGAAAGAGAAAATGCTCCATCCAGGTATGTTCAAAAGAATCATCTAGAATCTTAAATTTTGGGAGAAAAGGGATCTGGGTAAAAACAAGAAGATCACTTGTGGGATCCCCTAGTTATCTAGCACTATTATCCACTACTGAACCACAAAATGTACATCAAGCTAATAAATATGAATGTTGGATTAAGGCATTGAATGAAGAACTGGATCAAATTGAAAAGAATAATACTTGGGAATTGGTTCCAATGCCTCATGATAAAAATGTTATTGGAAGAAAGTGGATATTCAAAAATAATTTAAATGAAAATGGAAATGTAATTAGAAACAAAACTAGACTTGTTTGTAAAGGATATTCTAAAAAAGAAGGCATATACTTTGAATAAAAAATTGCACCATTAGCCAGACTTGATGCCATAAGAATGTTTCAAGGTTTCAAAATTTCAAGGTTTATCAAATGGATGTAAAATATACCTTAATGGATATCTGGAAGAAGAAGTTTATATAGAACAACCAGAAGGATTCATTCTGGGAAATGATGAAAAAATTGTTTGCAAACTCAAAAAGGCTCTATATGGACTAAAGAAAGCTCCACAGCATGGTACTATCGTCTTGACAAATATCTTCTACAACAAGGTTTCATAAAAGGATCTGAAGAGAGTAACTTGTTGTTGTAGGTCAATTTAGGCATCATCCAAAAACATAGATCAATATCTATTAGGGTCTGACATACTCTAAATTAGTTACTATATGCCCTAAACAACTCATTCCGTTGGTTGTTTTCCTTCATGAAAGTTTCACTACTTAGATTCCAGTTGAAGTGCCCCATTAAGCCATTAACGCACCCCTAGATAATCGTAACTATTTTGTAGCGCATCTACTCCCATGCAAGGCTATGTTGCAGAGGATCTAAGCCCACTTTAGAGTGTGTTGGTCGACTAGGAGCAAATGTTTCACTGGATTCCGGGAATCTTCCTAACCTATAGTGGCTTCTAGAATTTGTTCCAGCTTTCACCTCATCTGATAGCTTCAAATATGGACACCAAGAAGCCATTAAACTTATTATTCTCCTATTCCCATGAACAAAGAAACCTATTAATCCATTTTTAGGAAATCCATTAAATAATTCATTTATGTCAAACTACCTTCATCTACTTATAAATAGAGTGCTAATCATAGTGCATATGAGAGCAAGAATTTTTGTTAAGTAGATTTATGCTGGTGAGATCAAAACTCTTAGAGGTATAATGTGTTAGGTCCTTATATTACTAGTATAGTCCCTTATTGTTGTTAGTGTAACCCCCTTATTGTTATTGTTGTACCCGTATAACCCCCATATTGTTATTATTGTTCCCTTACATTATTATTGTTAGGTCAGCTAGGATTACATTGTGGCTCCACTAGGTTTACATTATGGACCCATGGACTCCTATATATAGAAAGGAGGTTTTGTCATTTGTATCATCCAAGAATTGTTCATTTATGTAATGTATTGGAGGTTTCCACCTAGATGTGGTTGATTTCTAAGCCATTGATCTCTCTTTTCTTCTATTTTTGGAGTTTGTTTCATAACATTTGGTATCAGAGCTTTGGATTCTAGGGTTTCGTTGCTCCAAACAGGTCATCGTGGCATTTTCGCTATAACTTTTTTTCTAAGAAGGTTCAGAAGCTGAAATATTTATAGAGAGAATTTGAAATCCTGAGGAATGTTGTGGAAACATTTCAGATCTTGGTTTGCAATATTTTCAGAGATAGATCTGTGCAAGTTAGGGATTTTTGCAGGCTCCTGAATTTAACCTACACAGGTCATCGTGGAATTTTCGCTATAAATTTTTTTATACAAGGGTTTAGAAGCTGAAATTTTGACAAAGAAAACCCGCAATCCTAAGGAACTCCATGGAAAAATTATAGGGCTTGATTTCCAACATTTTGAGAGATATGGTCTGTCGAGGTTAGGGATTTTTTAGGCTCCCGAATTTCATCTCAAAGAGGTGACCATGGGAAAATCATCATAACTCTCTCTCTGAGCATTGGATTGGAATTTTGTAAAAAGTGGCCACAAGTACAGTGGCTGTGTTTTATTTTGTATAAATTTTAGAGCCAAAGGAGGAAACAGTGACATGTGGAAAGTCTTATAATTTCTCTCTACTCAACTAGTCCATAATTAGGTCATCGTAGGACATGGGCATAACTTTGTGTTCAAGAATCCAAATCAGGTTAGACATATGGCATTCGAAAGAAGATTCAGAGGGATAATTCATGGATGAATTTCAGATATTGAAGATCCGAAATCACATAGATAATTCAGTTTCAATATCAAGATCCTCAAAATCAAGAAAAAGGTGTGTATTTTTTTTTCAAATTGTATAAGTCTTGTTTGAAAATTCATTTTTAAGTGATTCCAAAGGCCCATTGAGAATAGATATCAGTATTGGGTTCTAAAATGCATCCTAAAAAGAATTCAACACCCATTAAGCCCTCAGAGTACTATACTATGGCTCATTAAGATGAAGAATTACAACATGATCTATCAAAATTACAAGAGCAAGTGCACCAAATTTCGCTCTCGCAAAGAGCAACAAAAAGTGAAATGGATGTTTTGAAGAAAAGTGTGGAAGCTAAGATGGATGGTTTGAAGAATGGCGTGGAAGCTACGATGGATGGTTTGAAGAATGGTACGGAAGAAAAAATGGATGGTATGGAAGAGAAAATGGAAGGTTTGAAGGAAGGTTTGTCAAAGTTGATACAAAAAATGATTTGTAATGGTGAAAAGATAGTAGAGGAAACTCATGATGAGAATAAAATAAATGTTAATCGTGATTTCATAAACTCTATTGTTGGATTAAAGAACCACCATATTCCAAATATGGATATGAGGAAGTTTGACGGCAAGAATCTTGTAACATGGATACTACAAATGGAGCAATATTTTGATCTCAATAATGTGAAAAACACACAAAAGGTATGCATTCAAACTTTACATTTAGAAAAAAAATACATTTGTATGGTATTGACGGCTTTGCTCCCGTAAAAAAATTGTCACTTGGTCACTTTTTATGGAGGAAATGATAGCACATTATGACGATAAAAAGAGCAACACCTTATTTAGCCAATTCATAAATCTCAAACAAAAGGGTTCAGTGGTGGAGAACATTGAGGACTTCCAAAAATTGAATATAAGGGTAACTAATATTCTAGAGGAACATAGGATTGATGTCTTCATAGGGATTTTAAAGGATAACAACCAACATGAAGTTCGTGTTTGGGAACCTGATTCATTAGAGAATGCTTTCAGGTTGGAAAGAAAAATTGAATTTAAAATTATGGCAACCACGAAGCCTACCACTCACATCTATAAAGATGGAAGTGTTGCTACTCCTAGACTTCCACAACCTACAAGGTTGACACAACAAAAATTGGAAGAAAAAAGAGCAAAAGGGCTTTGCTACAGTTGTGATAAAAAATACACCAAAGGTCATAAGTGTGCTGAGAAGAAATTATTTTACATAGATTGTGAAGAGGAAGAAGAAAATGAACAAGAATCTTCAAAAGAAGAGGATATACACTAGGAACCAACCCTAGAAGAGGAAGAAATGATTCCGACCATATCGTGCAATGCATTGGCATGAATTACCACTCCTCAAACTCTCTAGATAGAAGGACATATCAAGAAGAAAAAAGGTAATAGTGTTGATTGATTTGGGTAGTACCCGTAATTTTATTCATTGTAAGGTAGCCAAGGAATTGAATTGTTTCCTATACCCAGCACCAGAATGTCAAGTGATGGTTGCAAATGGAGGAACTATAAATTTCTCTGTAAAATGCTATAATATCAAGCTAGCCATGGGGGAATATGTATTGAATAGTCCAATTCTTTCCATCACAATGGGGGGTGCTGATGTTGTACTAGGAGTACAATGGTTACAATCTTTGAGGACGGTAGCTTTTAATTTTCAAGAAAGTTTCTTGAAATTCTTCTCGGAAGGAAAGGAAATCTAATTACGGGGTATCACAGGGAAGCAAGGAAATATAATAAGCTCTATTGTCATGACAAAGCGTCTATGGAAAGAAAAACGAGGCGTACTTTCACAATTATGCTCACTAGAAGTTCCAACATCAAAATCATCTATTTCTCCAAATCTCCAAAATATCTTGGACAATCATTCCAAGGTGTTTGATACTCCCAAGGGACTCCCACCTATTCGTGATCATGATCATGTTATTCATTTGATTCCAGGAAGTGTTCCGCCAAACATCTGACCTTAAATATATCCTTATGTCCAAAAGAGTGAAATTGAACGTATGATTGCAGAATTGTTAGAGGATGGTATAATTCAACCTAGTCAAAGTTCTTTCTCTGCTCCAGTAGTATTGGTGCAGAAGAAGGATGGATCATGGTGCATGTCTCTAGATTATAGGGAGCTCAATAAGCTCACTATTAAATATAAATTTCCCATTCATGTGATTGATGAATTATTGGATGAATTACATGGAGCAATTTATTTTACTAAGTTGGATCTTCATTCATAATATCATCAAATTTGAATGAAGACTGAAGATATTCTGAGAACAACATTTCGAACTCATGAGGGTCATTATGAATTTTGGTCATGCCTTTTGGCCTTACCAATGCACCTTTGACATTTCAAGGGTTGATGAATTCCATTTTCCAACCCTTCCTTAGAAAATTTGTGCTAGTATTTTTTGATGATATACTAATCTACAGTAGGTCTTGGAAGGATCATGTTCAACATGTTGACAGGGTGCTCAAACTATTGTAGGAGAACAATTATATGCAAAAAAATCCAAATGCTTCTTTGGAGAACAAGAGGTGGAATATTTGGGTCATATTGTATCTCACAAGGGTTTTAAGGTAGATCTTAACAAAATTAAAGCCATCAAGGAATGGAAATTCCCCACAACCATAAAGACATTGCGCAGATTTCTCGGGTTAATAAGATATTATCGCAAGTGTGTTAAGAATTATGGGAGAATATCATCACCTCTAACAAAATTATTGAATAAATATGCATTTTCATGGACTCCTGAAGCAACTAAGGCCTTTGAACATCTTAAAGAGGCAATGTGCCTATCACCAGTCTTAGCTATGCCAGACTTCACAAAAACCTTTATTGTGGAATGTGATGCCTCAAGAAATGGAATTGGTGCTGTTTTAATGCAATAAGCAAGACCCATTTCTTTTGAAAGTCATTCAATCGAAGGAAAGTATTTACAAAAGGCTATTTATGAGAAGGAAATGTTGGCAATACTACATGCACTAAAGAAATGGAGACCTTACCTAATGGGAAGACACTTCAAGGTAAAAAATGATCATGATAGTCTTAAACACTTTTTTGAACAAAGACTATCTTCAGAAGAGTAGAAAAAATGGGTCACAAAGATGTTGGGTTATGACTTTGAAATCATTTACAAAAAAGGGAAGCTAAATGTTGGTGCAGAAGCACTCTCAAGAAAGGATGAAGACGTGGAAGCATTTCTTTGTGCCATTTCTATTATCCAACCAGATTGGGTAACCAAAACAAGGGATGAATGGAAGAAGGATGAAGAAGTGTGGAAACTCATTCAAAAGTTTCAGCAAGATCCTAGTACATCTGATACATTGAGTTTGAAAAATGATTCCTTATGGTACAAAGATTACTTATATATTTGCAAAAATTTGCAACTAAAGCAAAATATTCGTTTGGAATTGCACACTTCTCCTTTAGGAGGACACTCGGGATTTTTAAAAACTTACCATAGGGTGAAGAAAGATTTTTTTTGGGATGGCCTTAAATCTGATATTCAAAAGTTTGTGGCAGAATTTTTGGTTTTCCAGCAAAATAAAGTTGAGACAATTAAGAACCCAGGTCTTCTACAACCTTTATCCATTCCAAGTCAATGTTGGGAGGAGATTTCAATGGATTTTATCACAGGTTTACCTAAGTCCGAACGAAGGAGCGTCATCATGGTGGTAGTTGATAGACTTACCAACTATGCACACTTTTTTGCATTATCTCATCCATTTAAATCAAGTACAGTTGCGACTACATTTATGGAAACAATTCAAAATCTACATGGAAACCCGAAGATTATTGTAAGTGATAGAGATCCCATTTTTACAGAAATTTTTTGGATGGAATGATTTTCTTGTTAGGGTACTCAAGTAGCTCATATCTCATCTTATCATCCTCAATCTGATGGTCAAACAGAGATAGTGAATAAATGTTTGGAAGTATATCTTCATTGTTTTGTATCTGATAAGCAAGCACAATGGGTCAAGTGGTTACCTCTCACTGAATGGTGGTATAACACTTCCTTCCATACTGCAGAAAAAATGAACCCATTTATGGCACTTTATGGATATCATCCACCATCCATCACATCTTCTTTAGGGGAATATTCTAGGGTTCAAGAAGTGGAGGATCAAATCGAGCATCAACAAGAAGTTCTCCAACTCTTAAAGGATAACCTAAATTTGGCACAAAATCGAATGAAACAATAGGCATATCAACATCGCAGCGAGAGAAGTTTTTATGTGGGAGACTAGGTATTTTTACGGCTACAACCATACAAACAAATTTCCCTCAATAAAGCTAAGAAGGATGTTTTGAAGGTCAGTTTCATAACATAATGCATGTACTGTGATGTTGCTAGATGTGATGAGGATGAGACTAAATTTGGATGTGTGATAACAAATCGATCAATTGGTTGTACTCTTCCTTCTACTTCATAGACATTTGTTCCTTTCCTAATGCACGTGCCAATGATGTTATATGTGTATTTATGAATTTAATTGATTCAACTTGTTTAACTTGAATATATCGTATTGCCTTTATCTTGTTTTCTATCTTTTTTTTTCCTATAGAAAATATATAAACAATATGTATACTAATGGATTCAATCTGATCATGCAATATTCTAGAGCAAGATACTGAATTCTTATAAAATTAATTTGTAGAAATTAATCACGATTGCACAATCACACCAAGTAAGAGAAAGAAGCAAATCAATCTCACAACACAAATATTTTTCTTAGGGAAAGCTTGCTGCTCAAAACCCCTCTCTCTTTATTGTATAATCAACCAAGGAATCATGAAACAATACAATGCACTCTTCTCACAAGAGTCTGCTGCACTCTACAAACTATCTCACACTAATCCGGACAAAATCGAACAACACTTAGCTAATTTCCTGCCTCTTCTCATCCTACCTTGCTTGCGCAATTATAAGAGAATCAAATTCCTATTAATTAGGAAATTCAACCTTCCAAAACTACTAAATACATCACAGGAAATCCTATGGTTGTCTAATTGCGCACCAAAAATTTACTAATAATATAACTGATAGATAACATCCCTTTAACCTCTGTCTCAACTAGGTCTTCATCAGAACTGACATGCATGCAGCTATTAATAGTAAATCTTCAGTCACTTGATAGATCACTGCATGTGAATTAAATCTGATTTAATTCACTTTGCCTCTCACTAGTGCAACAATCAGTTACAACTAGTTAGACCGACTTTAACTCACTTAATTGAGTTAACTGATTTCTCATGCATTAAACTAATACAATAACTACAAATTGGACTCTAAAAAAAATAAAATCACTCTACATGCCTCACCAACCACCCTCAACTCGAATTTAATGAGCTAAATTATTCTATCACACTCGGTTAACTATTACAAGTGATTATGAGATAAAAATAAAATTTATTGCCCAATTTAATTAAGGGAAAATTAAATTAGACACTCATTTCTTGTTGACTTTTCAACACTCCCTCTCAACAAGAAAGGGATTATTAGCTACCCTGATCATGCCTATGTGGTATTTGAATTTTCTCTTGGCGAGCGCCTTTTTCAGAATATTTACATCCTGATCCTCCATGGGAATGTACTAAAGTAAAATAATTCATCTCTAAACATAATATCTGAGATGGTGGTATTATATTTCAATATTCCTAGACCTGTCATGGAAAAATAGATTAACCGAGAGTTTTATGCAACTCTGGTTATCACAATGTATCACCATCAGATCCATCTGATGACCAAACAAACAAACAAGTACATTCCTCATCCAAATGGCCTCACATGCTTCCTGAATGGCTACCATGTACCATACCTTAGCTAAACTGAGTGCAACTGATATCTAATTCCTATTGTACCAAGAAAATTCTATCGATCATATGTTGAAGATCCCTCCTAATGTGCTCTTCTTGTCAGGTGGAATCCCTACCGAATCTACATCGGTGAAGCCTTGAAGCTTCACTCCCTCTATATGTCTGTACCATAATCCAAAAGAGCTTGGTCGGCTTAACCATAGCTTGAATAAGTTGTTTAACTGAATCGCATATGTCTGGTCGTGTTTTCACCAAGTAAATGAGTCAACCCATAAGCTTCCTATAAAAAATAGCACCCACTACCTCACCTGAAGTAGAATCCTCCTTACTCTAGTTTCCTGTAAGAGGAGTCTCCATGGGTTTACAGCTCTACATGTGGAACTTCCTTAGAACATCTTTGGCATACTTTCCTTGAGGAAAAAATAGCTCCCCATACCGTTGCCATATCTCCAAACCAAGGAAATAGTGAAGGAGTCCCATGTCCTTCATCTCAAACTATCTTGCAAGATCTTCTTTGCAAGAAGTTATGAGTTTCTCATCACCTGTTAGAATAAGATCATTGACATAAAGTACGATAATAAAAATCTTACTATCAACCACAATATATTACAGGTTTGCATCCACTTCACTCTTTGTGAATCCCGGCCCAGTGAAATAGCTTTCAATCCTGGTGTATCAAGCACGAGGTACTTTCTTCAGCCCATACAGTGCTCTCTTGAGTATGCACACATGCGACTCTCTGTCAAAGGTCTCAAAACCTTCTGTATGCTAAATGTACACTTCGTCCTTAATAACTCCATTTAGAAATGCATTCTTCACATCCATCTGATGTATCTGCAAACCCATCTGCATTGAATGTGCAAAGATTGATCTAATCGATGAGTACCGTGTAACTGGTGAAAAATTATCCTCATATTCAATCTCCTCAACCTATGAGAATCCCCCAGCTAAAAATCTAGCCTTCTACTTCTTCACACTCTCATATACTTCCTGCTTCACCTTATAGATCCATCTAGATCCAACCACTGGCTTCTCGACTGGTCTTGGGACAACTTCCCATGCACTATTCCTGAAAAAAGATTCATACTCCTCAACCATGGCGTCAACCCAAGTTGGTTGTTTCAATTCTTCCTCAAAAGAGGATGGTTCTGTCAAAATACACTTGCTCATAAGAGCCATGTATCCAGTATACTTGTCTGGTGATTATCTTTGTCTACACTGGGATGTAGGTGCTCCTACACGCTCTGCTGCATTAAGTCTCAATCTGTCAGCCTCTATGGTGTGCCTCCTACCATGTCTGGTGGATGGCTCTGCATGAGTGGTTTAAGCCACTCCATGATCCTCCTCATGTGGATTCTCCACATGTTGAGGTTCATCCTTTGGAACCAAGAGTTCCTCATCTGCATGCAAATCAAGCTCCCTCTCAAGGGACAATCACATGGCTTTCTCCTACTCAAATTTTACATCTCGTCTCACAACTGTCATCCTGTTGTTCAAAAAATAGACCCGATAGTTGTGGGGAGTATCAATGTACCCCAAAAATATCCCAATATCTAATGTTGGTTCTAGCTTCTTCCCGAAATCTTTGGTCATATGGCAATAGGAAGATGGGCCAAAAATTTTAAAATATGAAGCATCATGTTTCTTACCAGAAAAAACCTCTTATGATGTACTCATGCCAAGTATCCGATGAGGACTATGGTTCTGCAAAAATACCGTTATGTTGCATGCCTCTGCCCACAGATGCAGTGATACGTCCTGATCATGTAACATAGCTCGTGCCACACTCATAATTGTTCTGTTTTTTTATTTCTGCAACCCCATTTTATTATGGGTTATGAGGCGTAATGAACTCTTTCTGAATTCCTTATTTTCTACAATTTTTTTTGAATTAATTGGAGATGTACTCACCACCATTGTCGCTCATTAGATCCATCACCTACTTCCATGTATATTTCTCAACCAGTGCTTTGAAATCACAAATTTTTTAGAACGTTTAATCTTTCTTCTGCATGAAGTAGATCCAACACTTTCTAGAAAAATCATAAAAAAAAAATCACATAATACCTGTGCTTTGCTGTAGAATCCGTAGAGAATGGTCCAAACACATCTTAGTGAACTCTCTCAAGGATGTCCGCTGCTCGGTTTTCCTTCTCATGAAAAGTGGCCTTTGTATACTTCCCTATGGTACATCCCTTACACGTGTCTATCTACACAAGAGTACCCTTTGGAAGCCCCGTAGAAATATACTGCATGACCTTCAAATAACTATGGATGGCCCAATCTCTTGTGCCATAACTCACCCTCATCCCATCTCACCACTCTGTCTTCTTTACTCATTAATGTTGTGCATCCATCTACATCATGTTTGTAGAGGTTCTTCACACAAACCCCAATCTTCTTAACCTATCCTGTGGCTTTTTTATGAAGGAATTATTTCCATTCACTAAAAACCATATCAAATCCTCTATCCTCCAACATATCAACTGAAACTAAATTATTTTTCAAGCCTGGTACATGCATTCCATCTTTTAATATGAAAGGTTCACCTGAATATCTCTAGAAAGTAACTATACCAATCCCAGTAGCGCTATATCTCCTGTCATCACCCATCTTGATGTGCATCTAAAGATAGTTCTCCTCCAAGCTACTAAAGAGTTGTTTGTCTCTTGTCATGTGGAAATATGCACCACTATCCAAGTACCACACTGATCCCATCACACTAGACAACATGCATGCGATGAGTGAGAAGTCCAACTCAAAATGTGAAGCGAAAGAATCACCCGCTGCAGATCTTGAATCCTTCTTGTTGTTATTTTTATTATGTGGGCAATTAGTGGCATAATTTCCATGCTCGTGACAGTGAAAACATTTCACTCTGGACATGTCACACTTATTGACTTCCTTGCCAGTCTAAGATTTGGAATAGGATTTCTTTCCCTTCCCCTTCCTTGCCTTAATAGCCAAGGTGAAATTTTCCTCATCATCTGTCTTGGATGAGGATCCATCCCTGGTATTCCACTTGAATTCTTCTTGTACCAAATCTGACCAAAGTAGCTCCCAATTTGGTAGCTTCTCACTCCTATTGATAAAGTCTTGACAACTATGCTAGCTCTTTGGAAGACTTAGAAGTGCTAGGCTCATCAAGTCATCATCCAATATATTAATCCCGACACTTCCAAGCTCATCTCGACATTGGATGAGCTTGGTTAAGTATTTCGGACTAGTGTCACCTTTCTTCTTATTTATTTTCCTGAGCTTGTCCTTAAGTGCCAATTTTAAGTGGTCACTACTATTCTGGAAGAGATATGTCAAGGCCTTCCACATTTCATATGGAGTTGCCTTGCCATGGAGACTTGAGACAATTTGATCTCAAACTCCCTCTAATAATATCCTCCTCACCATTGCAACATTATTTTTCCAAGCATCAGGAAGAGTGGTGTCTCCTGTTGCGGGCCTTGGAATATTAGTGTCAATAAATTCTTTCAACCTAGTGTCCTCTAGAGCTTCCTCCATTCTGTCTTTCCATGCAATATAATTAGAACTTCCCTGGAGTGCATATTCCAATCTTAATCCATTGAAATCCATCTTGATCCACCTATCACACCAAAGAATATTTTTGCAAATTCGAATGTTGTTAAGCACAAACTCAATTTCTTCTCCACTATAGTGATTTTTGGCACTCTAATACCATGTAGAAATTATACAAACAATATGTATACCAATGGATTCAATCTGATCATGCAATATTCTAGAGAAAGATAATGAATCCTTCTACATTTAATTTTTGGAAATTAAACACGATTGCACAATCACACTAAGTAAGAGAAAGAAGAAAATCAATCGCACCACACAGATATTTTTCCTTTGGAAAGATTGCTACTTAAAACCCCACTATCTTTATTGTATAATCAACCAAGGAATCATGAAACAATACAATGCACTCTTCTCACAAGAGTTTGTTTCACTCTACCAACTATCTCACACTGATCCGGACAAAATCAACCAACACTTAGCCAATTTCCTGCCACTGCTCAGCCTGCCTTTCTTGTGCAATTCTAAGAGAATTAAATCCCTATTAGTTAGAAAATTTAACCTTCCAAAATAGCGCAATACATCATGGGAAATCCTATGGTTGTCTAATTGCGCACTGATAATTTACTAATAATACAAGTGATAGATAGCACACCTTTAACCTCTGTCTCAACTGCGTCTTCATCAGAATTGACATGCATTAATATAAAATCATCAGTCACTTGATAGATCATTGCATGTGAATTAAATATGATTTAATTCACTTGACCTCTCACTAGTGCAACAATCAGTTACAACTAGTTAGACTAACTTTAACTCACTTAATTGAGTTAACTGATTTCTCATGCATTAAACTAATACACTAATTGCAACTTGGACTCTAGAAAAAATAGAATCACTTTACATGCCTCACCAACCACCCTTAACTCGAATTTCATGAGCTAACTGAGTCTATCACACTAACTTAACTATTACAAGTGATTATGAGATAATATTACAATTTATTGTCTAATTTAATTAAAGTAAAATTAAATTAGACACACATTTCTTGTTGAATTTCAACAATTCCATTGTAGGTATTAATCAAGCAAGTTAATTTGGATTGAGAGACATGGAAGTGACGAAGGGAGGCGAGGAAAAATGAACATATTACAAGTAGGTTTTCCTCCCTTTATCTATTAATTTTAAGGAAAAGGTCAAATATATTTCTTTCTGTTGTTTTAAGTGCACCACCACACTTAGGGAAAGCATACTTGTCCGTAGGTTTGATTTCTGTCAAACACTTGTGTTGATGTCCAAGTTTGAATGATTATTCAAACCCTTTCCCACATTAACTATCAATCCAAGTGCGTTGGTTATTTCAAGGCTAACACATAAATTATATTCAGATGACAATAACACAGTTCTGTATTAATCATGGATTCGATGAACTAAGTAAAGAAAAAAATCACTATAACAACAATGAAAAAATAACAACAATGAATTGTAAAATTTACAATACATTCACAACAAATAAGGATCTCAGTAATTACCGCTATTGTCACAACAATTAAGAAATATACAAAACAGGTAATGTAATTAAGACACACACAGAAAGCATGCAACACCTGGTCAAGAGAGTGGGCCGAACTCCCTGATTAGGGCTGCGATGTACTTACGAACTCAAAAGAAGGAAATAAAGATAACTTGCATTAACTTAATGAATGTTCTGTTACAGATTTGAATTCCCTACATAGCCAACCCCCGATTCACAGCTTCAAAGCCCTTCTTATATGAATGATTACAATGGCAGTTCCTGAAATCCCGAAAACTAGTGCCTACAATTACACAATTGTTATAATAGACATACTATATGCGAATTAAACACAGTAAAGGTTCTGGAGTCGTTGTACCATTGCAGCACTACCCAAAATAGTGTTGCCAAATCGGTAGTTGTTCTTGGAATTGCAAATATGGTCATCTGACCACCAAATATGAAAAAATAGCTAAATTAGTAAATTACATAGGTGATAATCCCTGTGACTATACTTCATTGACTAAATAATCCAAGAATACATGCGGAGGGGTTTACCTGTGCACTTCAGAACATGAATCAAATGTTAATGACACAAATGGATAAAGAAAGTAGGATAAAATCGAAGGAAAAGATGTGCAATTTTGGCTCCAAACATCTCCCCCCAACTGGTCTTTCCGCATTTCCTCATGGATTTCGTTGCCTCTGCAGGTTTGGATTGGAGCGATTGTTGTCATCATGAAGTTGAGCGAGGTCATACAAGTTATCCATTTCTATCCCTGGGACGAGAGATGGATCCTTATATCAATATGAATCATGCTCTTTCACCTTTGATAACATCCCTGACAGTGACGCCAAAATGTTGGTGTCCAAGTGTGAATGATTATTCAAACCCTTTCCCACATTAATTATCAATTCGGGTGTGTTGGTTATTTTAAGGCTAACGTGAAAAATATATGCAGATGAAAATATCACAATTCTGCATTAATTGTGGATTCGATGAACTAAGTAAAGAAACAAATCACTGTAACAACAATGAAATAATAACATCAATGAATTTTAAAACATGAAATATATGCACAAAAAATAAGGATCTCAATATTAACATCTACTGTCACAACAATTAAGAAATATACAAAACAGGAAATGAATTAACACACACACATAAATCACAGAACACCTCGTCAGGAGAGTGGGCCCAACTCCTTTATCAGGGTTGTGATGTACTCACAAACTCACAAGAAGGACACAAAGATAGCTTGCATTAACTTAATTAATGTTCTATTACAGATCTCAATTCCCTACATAGCCAACCCCCGATTCACACCTTCAAAGCCCTTCTTATACAAATGATTACAATGCTAGCTCTTGAAATCCCAGCAACTAGTGCCTACAATTACACAGTTGTTATAATAGACAGAATAGATGTGAAAGACAACAGGGGAAATATTTTGGAGTCGTTGTGCCATTGCAGCGCTGCCAAATCGGTAGTTTTTCTTGGAATTACGAATATGGTCATCCAACCACCGAATCTGCAAAAATCACAAAATTAGTATATCGCTTAGGTAATAATCCCTGTTACTATACTTCATTGACTAAATACTCCAAGAATACATACCTTTGCACTTTAGAACATGAATTGAATGTTAATGACACAAATGGATACAGAAAGTAGGATAAAATGGAAAGAAAAGGTGTGTAGGTTTGGCTACCAACAACTTGTACACAAAATTTCAGGTTGAAAAACTGTTAATTATTTTTGTTTATGTTGACGACATCATTTTTGGGAGTAATGATGGATCCATGAGCCATAAATTTTCTTTTGTTATGAATCAAGAATTTGAAATGTCTTTACTTGGGGAACTAACATATTTTGTTGGCTTACAAGTGAAATAAGCAAAAGTTGAAATCTTTCTCTCACAAGCAAAATATCTCAAGAATATTTTGAAGAAGTATGGTATGGAATATTTCAAACCTGTGTGCACTCCAATGATGACCAGATGTAACTTTAGTTATCATGATGATTCTCCCATGGTAAACCAACCAGAGTACAAATCTATAATTGGAAGTCTGCTTTATCTAACATGTACTAGACCAGATTTCATGCATGTAGTTGGGATTGTTAGATGGTTCCAAGCCATTTCAAAGGAGTCACATATTCATGCAGTAAAAATTATTCAAATATCTACAAGGAAGTCAAGACTTTGGTCGATGGTATCCCAAGAATGCTGATCTTACCCTTCATGCTTACACAGATGCGGATTGGGCTGGAAATGTTGATGGCCCGAAAAGCACTAGTAGAGGTGCATTTTATACGGGGCCTCGATTAGTATCCTGGTTCAACAAGAAACAAAGTTCCATTTCTTTATCTACAATAGAAGCAAAATATGTGGCTATTGCATCATGCTGCACAAAACTTCTCTAGATGATGCAGACATTAGAAGACATTCAAATTAAATTTTCTCCTCCCATCTCCATCCTATGTGACAATACAATTGTTATAAGTATCTCAAAAATCCTGTTATGCATTCAAAAGCCAAGCTTATTCCTATCAAGTATCACTTTTTACGAGAACAAGTGCTTGAGAAAAAGGTTAAATTGGAGTATGTTCCCTTCAAAGAACAAGTTGCTGACATATTTACTAAACTTATTCCTAGAGATGCATTTGAATATCTCAGAAAAAAATTGGGAGTTGTCTCTGCCTCATTATGTTGTTAAAAATATTTGATCTATTTGTAGATGAAATTTCGAAAGATTAAATTCAATAAACAGGTTTCGTGACACATAGTCGCATTTATATGCGATTTTCTCTTCAGACAATAGCGTATGGATATTTTTTTCATAAAATCTATGGGTCCGCCTCTAGAACTAACTTTTTCATGTTGCTGACAAATATGGTTTGGCGTTGATGGGTACATTCTACGGTTATGGCTTTCAAGCGACACTTTCCTTGATATTTATCTTCTTGATGAATATGCTTTGATGAATTGGTTGTTGAAAATGTTGAGGATGCACATGTTTAGGGGGAGAATTAGCCTTGCTGGATATAATGCATTGCTGCCATTATGTTGGTTGTTGAATAATTTTCGATTATCTCTCTCTATTTAGGTCCTTTGTTCTTGGTTATAAAGTCATTTTATGTAAGGATCATGTTGAGACCTTTGATGTAATTTTTTTCATATTCAGTCATGTATGGACTTGCTCAAATATGTAAACCCACTTCGTTGGGTTATTGAGTCACAAATGTAAACCCAGTTGGTTGGGT
Organism: Pinus albicaulis; assembly: GCA_034641835.2. Taxonomy (NCBI): domain Eukaryota; kingdom Viridiplantae; phylum Streptophyta; class Pinopsida; order Pinales; family Pinaceae; genus Pinus; species Pinus albicaulis. Next base: position 1,164,682,825 of record CM076579.1, on the reverse strand, counting down.
AGTTGAGTCAAATATGTAACTCCACTTGGTCGGGAGCTTGATGTATGTATAAGTCCTTGGTGATAAGAAAGGCCATAGAGTCATATTTCATAGAAAATCAATTTGAAGATCTGACATATGTTCAGGAGGAGTATGCTTCGTATAGTGGACTTGATGTCAAAGGGGGAGAGTAATTTGGTGTTTGGATAATTCTTATGTTGATGTGTCTATAGGTTGTGATGATCAAACACCAACATGGTTTCCATTAAGTCCAAATGGGGAGATTGTTGGCATTATGATTGCATGAGTTTTCCTTGATGGCAACCCATTTCTAAAAGCCCAAATATATTGGTTTAAGATAAGCTCAGATGTGGTAGAATGATGGAAAAAAAATTCCGAGTGATGGGACATAATTTTTCTAGACTAGATTTAGAAGATGGATAAAGCACACATTTAAGGATCTATACACAAGTTGGTCAAGGAAAAGTCACATATACACGCGAGTAAGAAGAAGAAAAATCATTTTTGTGTTTTCGTACTAAGTTTATGATACTAGGGGTCCTTACCATGGTATTTGTCCACAATATTGAGCACAGTAATAGTTATTTGATCCCGTCCAAGAATACCACGTGAACGTGTGTGGTATTGGTTCTTGGTATTGGCTAAGGCTGAAACTATATAAGGAGTTGAGGATCATAGTGCAAATGTGTGCATGGGAATGTGAATTGAATGAACACTTCAAACTGAAGTATATTTGCATGGATTGGGATATAATCAATAGATAGATTTGATATTTTGATGCACTCATAAATACAATAATGGATCAGCCTCTCTAGACTTGAAATGACTGTGTATTTGCATGATCTGTTTATGAGTTGATTAGATATGTGGTCTGTCGCATAATTGTTGAAGTAAAGGGAATGATCTGATTAAGTTTGTAGCTTTGAATTATTGCACAACCCTGTAATATTTACAGATATATATGCAGGTTGGTCACAGTGAAGGCGCGTATATCCGCGGGTTCAACTGAGCAATGGCTTGTATGCAAGCTAAGGTTTTTCTGAAGATTGCTGAAGAAAATGTTTGATCATTTCTGCTGTGTTTCTGTTGTTTGTCAATGAAGTCTTCATATAGATCTGGATTGTTTGAATATTATTTATACTACTAGTTGATTATGTATAAAGATGAACAGTGACTGGTTGATTGAGAATGATGGATACAACTACTATATAAGGATTCTGTAAATCTAACAAAATGTATCTGAATATCTCTGATCTATTTCGAGTTTGGTTAGAACTCTAATTATTAGTATATAAAGATCTATACGCAGGTTCGTCCATAGGAAAGCGTGTATACACACTGGTTGCAGTAAGTAAAGTAGCATATACAATTGTTTTATGAATGATCAGGGCTAAAGTTGATTCTGCGTGTTAATACAAACATTTGGGTTTAATGTTGTGATCTAGTTAAAATGATCTCATTTTTCTGTTTGAAGATTGGTTGATGGTTATTATTGTTGATCTACAAGTTATGTTGTGTTGAACTTGTTGGATCTAGTGTGAAAATTTATGAAACGTGGTTTGCAGTGGTTCTGAGGGTTAGAACCTTGAGTTTGGAAGTCGAAGATTCCTGTCAGTAAGAGCAGGTGATCAATTAAGGGGGATGTAGCTTCCTTTTAGTAGTGGTTGGTAAACAAGATCAGGGGGTTAAAGCTTCCTTCTAGTAGTAGCTAGAAAATGAGAGAAGGTTTCAGCCTTCTGTAGGTGGTTGCATGCGTGATGGTTACGAGTCTGCACCAATACAATAATGTAAGCAGTTTTCTTTATAATAAATATTGAAGACAGAGATGATATCATTGGTGGTTTTCTCCCGTCTTGGGTTTCCACCTTAAATCTTGGTGTTCACGTGTGTTGCTTTTGTGTGATGATTTATTCTATTATTCCTGCACATGTTTTACTACTTACTAAATTTCTGATGCATAAATGATGAATTGGGCTAAGTAAAGTTTCTGAAGATTTATGAAAATAATAAGTTCTCTGGATATACGCAAGTTTCCTTAAAAGAAAGCCGCGTGCATACGTTAGTTGGATTAATTAAAGTCGTGTGTAGAAATTAGTAAAGAAAAATAAAGATTGTGATTATTGCTAATAGTGATTCAGCCCCCCTTCCGCCCCACCCCCCGCCGCCCCCCACCCCTCATTGTTTTTCCTAACACTAGTAAAAATGGCCATGTGAGTTGATTCCTCCACTTTTAATACTCTAAAAGCATGAAGATGAATGAAAAATAATAATAATATAATATGGATCACTCATGCCACTAGTTATTTCTTGCAAAAAAAATCATGTACATTGATGTCCCTTCAACCACCAACTTAGATCCATAAGGAATCTTTGTAGTGGCATGTGATGGCTCAAGTCATCTTGTGTCATCTATGTGTATCCAACATGGATTGAGCTGAATAATGTGAAATACAAGATGATGATCATTCACTAGAAACAAAAACTCGAACCAATATATGACATCTATGATCCTCTCAAGTACTCTGAATAAACTGTCAAACCTCGACATCGATTATGGAGCCATCCTAGTCAATTTCTTGAACAAATATCTACCTAGTCTAATGACAACCTAATATTACATGTTGAACTTTATGTCACATTTTTCACAATGTTCCCACTACTCCATCCTATCATTCACACTATTCAAATGAGCATTAGCCATTTCCAATCTATAGTGTGAAGAACTAATTTCTTCGCTAATCATTGGGGATTAATGTTGTAGGTCACTTTGTAGAGTAATGATAATATAAAAAATATTATTAGACCTAATTTAAGGAGAAATTATGGTGCGGTGAAAAATTAAAGTATAAAAGAAAATCAATATAGTATAAAAAGGCAACCAACCCTACTATAAAAGATCAAATGTTTCTTTATGTTTTATGTTTTGATGAAGAAGAAATTTAACATTACTAAAATAAGAAAAAATAATATTAACTCGATTAGCTTCTTTCCAAAATGGCATGGGTCCAAAAAAAATTGTCTTTTTAACATTGAATAAGTTAAAAATAAAAACAATTTTCTTGAAAATATCATTTATATATATATTTACGCTGCAAAACGTTCTTATTTGAAAACAAATTTCCTAAGTGTCAGTTGTTCCATTACGCACCAGTAATCTAGATGTTAGACGATTGAAACAATCTTTACCTTCAGATTAAAAACTGTTATTATGAATCAGTTACATAAAAAAACAAAACAGTTTTAAAAATAATCCACTTCAAAAATAAAAATTGGATACTCCCGTCAGTCTGGTGGATCTCTATTCTATGCATAGTTTCTATGGATATGTTTGCTAGACATAATAGGGCAACTCTGTATCTGTGTCGTTTGGGCTTCTGTTTTACCTCTGGCCTACCAGGATCGTCTCTTCCTGGGGTGAGTCTTTTCTGATGGTCGTTTTTATGAGTGCGACTTTGACCTCAGCGAGGGAATGCGAACAAAGAAAAACAAAGCATGTCGTTGGCAGTTTATCATGCCAGTGCTCCCTTTCATAGCCTTCATGTTCCCATTTTTTCATGCCAATTCTCCTTTTCATAGCCTTCCTGTTCGCATACTCGAGAGAAGTGAAGTCCGATATTGCCCTAGGGGATAAAATGCGATAGCAGACAGTTCAATCTATATCAGGTAAATATCAATAAACAATAAAGTTATGTTTGATGCATGCAACTAGAAGGTCAGATAAATATCAATAAACAATGAAGTTATGCTTGGTTAAATATCAATAAACACTGAAGTTATGCTTGGTTCGTGCAGCTAGAAATTATGGCGGATGGCATAAATTTTACTAAAAATTTTACTAACAAAATCAGTCTTTCAACTCATTCAACTGATTCTGTCATAATTAAATTTCAATTGAATTTATTTTTATTTGAATAATTTTCAAGGATAAACCAAGGAAAATATTGACAAGAAAATATTAAGAAAAATAGAATAAAACACTTAAGTCAAAGAAATCATAGGTTTACTTAGGAACAATAACATATTTATTTGTGAGCCACCCATTGTATGTTGTGTAGTATCAACACTAACTAGTAATAGGTTATTGAGAGGAAATTTCTAGTATATATTTTCTGTACAATCAATTTGGAATATGTAAAATAGTGTAAAATGGTAAAATACATGATAAGAGTGAAGAGAAACTTGGATTTCAAAGTATTTTAATTTTTTCCCTTAACTACTGTTGATGGTCTGATTGATTTATGTATTGCTTCAATTAATTATTTTCCCTAAAATTCTTGTGAGTGGGTTACTACCCTTGGATTCCAGACTTCGTAGTTAATAATATTAAATTTTTATAGCGTCTCCAATTATTTCAGACTAGGGATGCCTATAAGGGCTTGCACCAGCTGCCTCTGTCTCCATGATCTTCTCTCCGCTTTCTCGTCACAGCTTTGTCTGTAGGAAGATTTGTAGTTGCAGCCAGAACATGCACAGAATTATGTAAAAACAAATGAATTCAACTTTCTATATACCATATAGGGCTTGCACCAGCTGCCTCTGTCTCCATGATCTTCTCTCCGCTTTCTCGTCACAGCTTTGTCTGTAGGAAGATTTGTAGTTGCAGCCAGAACATGCACAGAATTATGTAAAAACAAATGAATTCAACTTTCTATATAGCATATTTAGTTTACATTTCTTATTTCGCCAAGTTACATGTACCTCTTAAAGCAACTGTACATATTAATGCAAAAATTCATCTCTTAACGCACCTGTATATATCAATGCAAAATGCACCTGTGTATCAATGCAAAGTCAAGATATTGGGCAAGGTCGAGGGGCTAGGTGGCTTGCATGCAAAATACAGCATGCCAATTCAAAGGTTTATTTAAAAAAAAAAAATTCATAATTTTTTTTATTTCTGAATTATTACTTATTTTTGTATTGTTATATTTATTCTTATATTTTTTGAATAAGTTTTTTTGACGTGAATCCTAAAATTGTATCCAGAAGTTCATTTTTTTCTTGTTTAGAGCATCAAACCAAGAACTAAATAATTTTTTTTTTTTTTAATGATATTTCCACATTAATATATTTTATGTTTTTAACCATGAGATATTATACTATATTATGGTAAATTTATTTTTTATGATATTTCGAGATTAATATACTTTATGTTCTTAATCATGAGATATTATACTATATTATGTAAATTTTAATTGAATTCCAAGAAATCACATACTATATTATTTAATAAATTTTAATTGAATTTCAATTAAATTTAACTAATTTTAAGAATTTAGTTTATTTCAGTTAATTTTATATTCTTAACCATGAGATACTATTTTATAGTAAATTTTGATTGAATATTCTTAACCATGAGATACTATAATATAGTAAATTTTAATTGAATTTCAAGAATTCAGTTTATTCCAGTAAAGTTTATATTCTTAATCATGAAATAATTTATTTTACAATATGTTGAAGTAAAATTTTAAGTTTTTAATGTCAATTAAATTTTAAAGTATTGGATGCTACTGGCACTCCAAATTTAAGTGCAATTTCGACGATGCGTTCAACAACATTTAAGTACAAAACTTGCAACCACATGCTTGTTCACGTGTTCATGTTTTAGTAGATTCAAAGATAGAATACAAGATCTGATAGCCAACAAACATCTTAAATATTCAGTAGATTCAAAGGCACAAGACTTCATGCTCCATTGCATATATATATATATATATATATATATATATATATATATATTGAGTTAAATTTTGAATTCTCAATGCAATTAGGAAATTATGACACAAACATTGAATCACCATTCTTGGAGTTCAATTGGAAAGGTCAACACAAAAAATTTTATGATGTTGAAGGTTATGATTCTAAGAAGAATCAATCAAAATTACCAAAAGGAGTAAAAAAACACAGTCAAATATACAACATCAAAATTACCAAAAATGTGTAAAAAAACACAATAAAATATACAACATCAAAGAAATTTCTATAATCATGAAGATTTCATCTTAAACAATATCTGATAGCCAACAAACATCTTAAATATAATCTATCTCAAAGGTGAAAATAACCAACCAACATCTTAAATATTACCTATCTATGCAAAATTTATTAATGCAAAATTTATTTAAACAACTCTTAGATAGCTTTAATTTTAGCAATGGAAAAATTATCTCACAATTAAAAAGAATAAAAACAAAACTATGACTATTATTTCTTAAAAATTAAAAAACAGACGACTATCATCTCATAACCACTACGACTATCATCTCAAGAATCAATGAAATAGTTAAAAAACACAAATTTGGTTATCGGTTATCTCATAATTAAAGGAATAGCAACCTAGTTTAAAAAAACAAATTTAATTATCTCATAATTAAATGAATAGCAACCTAGTTTAAAAAAACAAATTTAGTTATCTCATAATTAGAGAAATAGCAATATAGTTAAAAAAAAAAAAAATAGTTATCTCATAATTAAAGGAATATCAACCTAGTTTAAAAAAACAAATTTAGTTATCTCATAATTAAAGGAATAGCAACCTAGTTTAAAAAAACAAATTTAGTTATCTCATAATTAAAGGAATAACAACTCAAAATAATTCTTATCTTATCTTTTATGATAGATTTGAGTTTAAATCACATTATAGGAATATTTACATCTCTATAACCGAGACACAAAAAGTGGGTGCTAGTTGGGAAAGGCCTTACATGAATCAAACTGTTTACACAATATAATATTTTGGCCGAAATAAAATATAAGAAAATACATTTATTACTACGAGAAATTTCAATATGTAAGAAAATACATTTAGTTATTTCATAATTAAAGGAATAGCAACTCAAAATAATTCTTATTTTATCTTTTATGATAGATTCGAGTTTAAATCACATTATAGGAATATTTACATCTCTATAACCAAGATACAGAAAGTGGGTGCTAGTTGGGAAAGGCTTTACATGAATCAAACTGTTCACACAATATAATATTTTGGCTTCAAAAAAATGTAAGAAAATACATTTATTACTATGAGAAATTTCCATATGTAAGAAAATACATTTAGTTATCTCATAATTAAAGGAATAGCAACTCAAAATAATTCTTATTTTATCTTTTATGATAGATTCGAGTTTAAATCACATTATAGGAATATTTACATCTCTATAACTGAGATACAAAAAGTGGGTGCTAGTTGGGAAAGGCCTTATATGAATCAAACTGTTCACACAATATAATATTTTGGCTTCATTAAAATGTAAGAAAATACATTTATTACTATGAGAAATTTCCATATGTAAGAAAATACATTCCTTTATCTCATAATTAAATGAATAGTAGCTCAAAATAATTCTTATTTTATCTTTTATGATAGATTCGAGTTTAAATCACATTATAGGAATATTTACATCTCTATAACCGAGATACAAAAAGTGGGTGCTAGTTGGGAAAGGCCTTACATGAATCAAACTGTTCACACAACATAATATTTTGGCTTCAATAAAATGTAAGAAACTACATTTATTACTATGAGAAATTTCCATATGTAGGAAAATACATTTAGTTATCTCATAATTAAAGGAATATCAACTCTAAATAATTCTTATTTTATCTTTTATGATAGATTCGAGTTTAAATCACATTATAGGAATATTTACATCTCTATAACTGAGATACAAAAAGTGGGTGCTAGTTGGGAAAGGCCTTACATGAATCAAACCTTTCACACAATATAATATTTTGGCTTCAAAAAATGTAAGAAAATACATTTATTACTATGAGAAATTTCCATATGTAATAAAACACATTTAGTTATCTCATAATTAAAGGAATAGCAACTCAAAATAAGTCTTATTTTATCTTTTATGATAGATTCAAGTTTAAATCACATTATAGGAATATTTACATCTCTATAACCGAGATACAAAAAGTGGGTGCTACTTGGGAAAGGCCTTACATGAATCAAACTGTTCACACAATATAATATTTTGGCTTCAATAAAATGTAAGAAAATATATTTAGTTATCTCATAATTAAAGGAATAGCAACTGAAAATAATTCTTATTTTATTTTTTATGATAGATTCGAGTTTAAATCACATTATAGGAATATTTACATCTCTATAAGCAAGATACAAAAAGTGGGTGCTAGTTGGGAAAGGCCTTACATTACTTTGAGAAATTTCCATATGTAAGAAAATACATTTATTACTATGAGAAATTTCCATACACGATGGTTCTTTTTAAACTATTTTTCTTAAAATTAACTTAAATTATTTTCAAAGTAATTTAACATTACTCCTTAAACTATGTCCATTAAATAGATGTCATATGCATTAAGGAAATTATAAATTTATGTAATAGGAATATATATTTTCACAGAGGCTATTTTTATTAAATTTAACTTAAATTACTTTGAAGGTAATATTTTATTATTTTTAAAACTATGTCCATTTATGCATTAACCAGATTATAAAGTTATTTTTATTAAAATTAACTTAAATTACTTTGAAGGTAATGTTTTATTACTTTTTAAACTATGTCTATTTATGCATTAACCAGATTATAAATTTATGTAACAGAAATCTATATTTTTTCACCGAGCAACTATTACATATCATTTTAGTTTTAATTGATGAATATTTTCTTGTTTGTTTGTGTATTGACGTTGTAAAAGTTACACGTAGTGCTAATGATTTGAATTCCTTTACGGTTAAAACAATGGAAGAGACGGAATATAGAAACATTAATTTATTAATATAGGTTTAGTGTTGTTATTTGTGGATTGACATTGTAAAATTTACACGGGCTAATGATTTGTATTTTTTCATTTAAAACTATGGAACAACTAATGATTTGAATTTCTTCATTAAAAACTATGGAATAGACTAAGCCGGAGAATAATATGTTTATGTTTGTTACGTTTTTTTAACAACCGCCTAACCTTCCTAGCCCTTTTGAATCCAAACATTTTAAACCATGTTTCCAAATTTTCTGATTTCATGAAACATTTAGGTAGATCACCTTACACTGAAGATGATACTACTTGTAGCTTTTGATCACTATATAACAATATGGCACCATAAACCAAAATTAGAAGAATATAAACAAGTAAAAGCTTAGTGAGTGGTGCATTAACCCTTGCAAATTAAATATTTGACCACTATATAACAATACGGCACCATAAACCAAAGTTAGAAGAATATAAACAAGTAAAGGCTTAGTGAGTGGTGCATTAATCCTTGCAAATTAACCACTAGATAACACTACGGCACCATAAACCAAAGTTAGAAGAATATAAACAAGTAAAGGCTTAGTGAGTGGTGCATTAACCCTTGCAAACTAAACATTCAAGTTATAAGAAACAAATCTTAGGAAATATATATTTTTCAACATGTATACATTGGGTGTTTTATGCTTTGAATAGTATATAATATGATAATATTGCATGATGATGGGTATGTCTTTTTTTTTTTTATGGGTGATTAATTAATTAATACGATCTTTCTAGAAATATATGGGAAACTCTATTCGAATTGGATGCATTGTTGGATGCTTTATTGGAATGTGGTTTATGTCTATGTGAAATGACAAGAAATGCAGTTTGAGGATTTGTAAAAATTATCTTTAAATTAAGTTAAAATTTAAAAGGAAAATGGATGTAACTTAATTTTAGTTTATTTTTCATATTTGTAAATTTATTATTAAAAGCAAAATCATTTTTTGTGTTAGAAGAGAAGGCCAATAATCAAATCTTGTGAAAGTACTGTTATAGTGATATGCATTATCTATTTGATTGCAGTATTTTGAAGATATGAAGATAATTATGTTAATATTCATTATGTTTTTGAATGTTTAAGATTACATTTTCAAAAATAAACTCAGGCATGGTTCCATATTTCAGTGAATGATAATCGAATTTTCAATATAACCATAGGGCTCTACACATCCAAGGTTTATTGTTGTTAAATTTTTACATTTTAGTATGCAGATTTTCATAGAATTTTTAATATAACTATAGGGCTTTACACATCCAAGGTTTATTGTTATTAAATTTTTACATTTTAGTTAGTTAATATCATGATGTGGTGATGCACTTCACCTATTTTAGAAAACAAAAACATTATAATTTGAAAATTACTAGATTGTTGCTTTACAACGTTTCCTTTGCAACATATGATACAATTACTAGTAAATCATAATTTAAAAAATATTATTATAATACCAATCTTCCTAATAGTCCTCAAACAAAAATCATTTATTTTGTTAAATTGGTTAAATAAAAACACCTGTGCAAATAAGGTCAACCAACTTAGTTGGTTACAAAACAACTTAACACATTGAAATGAAGGGATAGACATAGAGTGTAAATAAAATTGTCTCAGATATGTTTGACGTCTCATGACGGAAGCTTACTGGACTAGGTCGTATAATTACGCCTAAATGAGGCCAATGAAATTGAATGAAATATGATTGCATGAAATGTATGAAGATGAAGGTTTAATATTTCACTTTATATTAGAAAACATTTCTATAGTCACATAAAAACAGCCCACGTATCTTTCATAATAAGATTTTAATTGATTAAAAGTGATACAGATCGACTTGAGAGAATGGATAGGTCCGTTAATTTAATGCAGTTGACAATGCTTCTTGTGAGCGTTTACATATAGATTTTCAAACCATTTGTCGTACTATATTTGATCCCTAATCCCGTTCCAATACTTGTTAGACGAGGCAACTGACGAAGTGGCATATAAGGTCAGCAACTGCCCTGCATATTACAGCCCTCTCCCTTACATATAAATGTCGCCTGGCTGAAGAGACAGGTCGATAGACAAACCTTTCTGACAAATATATAAAGAAATATATATAAAGAAAGGAGGGACCCGAAGGACTTTGCCTTCACGGCATTGGCAGGAGATAAACAACAATGTCGAATGTCGGGTTCCTGTCCTTATCATTATCTTTGTCCCGACCCCGCTAAGAACAGGACAACGTTATCGCTGATAGACTACGTGATCGCAAGGGCAACCAATACTTCTTGAGTTATTCATTTATTATTACGCAGGCCAGTATATGTTACTTGTTAGATTTTGCATTTAGGTAAATCCAGTGGGTAGCATACATTTTTCCATGCATTAATAGATGGATAGCTCAGGAAATAATGATAATTGTACTAGGGTAAATCCAATGGGTAGCATACATTTTTCCGTGCATTAATACATGGATAGCTCAGGGTAGCTCAGGGAATATTGATAGTCAATAGCAGATGATTACTTAATGCTAAAGGCAACCAATATTTCTTGAGTTATCCATTCATTATCAGACGGGACAATATATGCTACAGGTTGGATTCTGTACTTGGGTAAATCCAATGGGTAGCATACACTTCCCCTGCATTAATAGATGGATAACATAAGAAAAATTGATAGCCAATAATAAGAACTTATCATATACTGCTCGTGCATTAATGAAGCTCAGGAAATATTGATAGCCAATGGCAAGATCTTATCCAATGTAAATAGACTAGAAGCAATCTTCGAGAAGACATCATTGTGATATTCTATCATCTTCTTCGAACAACATCCTGGAGGTTATGATTACCAAAATTTCTTGATGAAGGTAATGTTTGTTTAAAAAATAAAAAAGACATAGTTGCAAAAACATTCGACCTTCTACTTGAGTTCTGAAACAAAATTCAACAAAATTATGTAATTTGGAGTGGTTTCAAGGAATATTTTTGGATTGTCCAGACGTGACAGACATAATAAATCCATGGAGTTGTTGTCACTTCAACATTGAAATAGCCTTGGATCAAAATCTCTATACCCAATTATTTGGAAGTAAGATTCATCATCGCTACCATATTCATAACCTCGCCATGTATTTGCAACTCTTAAATTGTTGCAGATGCAACAACCATGGCCATTGTGAAGAGGCAGACTCCTAAATCCTTGGAGTTTAACTTGATTGTTCAATCATGCAGTCTCATGGAGCAACACCAAGTTCAATAGTTGATTAAATCCCTCCGAATGAAACTTGATTGTTCATCCATGCAGTGTGATGGAGCAACACCAGATCCATCCAGATTCAACTGTTAATTTTGTTACTCGATAGTCCCAATGTTTACTCAACAATATGGATGTTTCATATTACAATCCAATTAAAAATCGTCCTAAATTGGTCTTAAATCTAGTTATAGTACTTAATTGACCTTATATCTAGTTAAAGCTAATTTCAAGGAAATAAATACAAGGATTCGACAACTTGAATGGAATATTAAATCAATGTTTCATATTACAATCCAGTTAAAAATGGTCCTAAATTGGTCTTAAATGTAGTTATAATACTTAGTTGACATTATATCTAGTTAAAGCCAATTTGAAGGAAAGAAATACAAGGATTCGACAACTGGAATGGAATATTAAATCCATTACATTCACTCCTTTACAATATACTCTTTCTCTACCTATTTTGTATGATTTTTTAAGAAAATTGTGAAATAATTTGAATTGTCACCATTAATGACAACCAAATTGTAGATAACTAGATTATATGAAAAATTGTATAGCAACATATATTTATACTTTAATTTAATTGAAAATAGCAAAAATAAAAAATAAAAAAATAAAAAATATTGAAATTAAAAAACAACCATATTAAAAAAATTATATTGAGAGAAAAGTAATAAATTTAATATTTATTTAATTTTTAAAGTAAAACTAAATATATATATATATATATATATATATATATATATATATATATATATATATATATATATATAATTTTGAAGATATTAAAATATAATTTTTTTATTATTTTATTGGTGAAAAGAACTGAAGTTTTATTGTAGAGTGATTTAGTAAATGGATATACGACAAGTTATCCCAACAACCAACACTTTCTAGGACATTTTGTTATATTAGTTAATTTTTTGTTTAAACATGTACAAATGAAAATCTACATATTGTTTTTACACTCAATTTTAAGTTTGCACTTCTGGGACGTTCTAGAGCCCTTTTGACGGTCTTGACGGGCTCTAACGTGTTGAAATTTGAACCCTGGCCATGGATTACCCAAGCCGTGCATGTATGACCATGTGGTTGAAATCTGAATTCCGTGCCTCATACGGTATAGACTTCTGTCTCTACATGCACTAAGTGGTTGAAATCTCAATTTTGTGCCTCATACCTTACAGACGGTATGAAATCTGAAAGTTTCGTGGATATCGGTTTGTGACTCGGTGGTTGATTCAAGTTGTAGTGGTGTTCGGATATCAATGGGAAATTCTACTTATCAAGAAAATTCTCCAGGAATTTTGAGCTCTCATGAAAGTTCTAGTTTGGTCAATCCAAAAGACCTGCGTTTTACACAGAAGGATATAAATGGGTGCTTCAGCAAGGGCCACAACGACGTAAGTGTATCAGATGTGACTGCAGATATTAAGGCTTGAAATCTTGATCCCTCATCTTTAGGCCCCGCTTGATGTGCACAGAGGCAATGACGGTGACATTAGGTGCCATAGCAACAGGAGATGCTGCATTTCGACAGGCTGAAGTGAAGTACAAGAACAACGATTTGAAGTCTCGTTGTCTCCATGACAAAACGAAGGACAAGCTGAGAGACCCAAACTATCTTCCCAAAATCCGTGGTTCTGATATGGGCATAGGTTAATGTTATTATTGTCTGTAGCTGTAAATGAATTTCTAGGTAACATAAAAGTTCTGAAAGTGTGAATTTTGCGGTGTTTTGTTCAACTCGTAGTTGGATAGGCCAGATGAGTTGCAATTTTTGGGTTGAATGTTTTGGTTTTTTTGTATTTTAAAGTAGTAAAATACTCTCATTCTACATAAGCGCAACAAATTTAATTTGTGAAAAATGAATGGTAATTGAATCATGAGAATGAGACACCAGTAGGATCTCTCGTCAAACAAGCTCTATTGTGCATGTTCCTGTGGGAAAGGCCAGAGTTTAATGTAGCGTGAGGTGAGAGTTTGGGGTTGAGGGATTTTAAAATTGTTCTTATGGGAAAGGGCAGAGTTTATTGGGGCTGAGAGAGTTTAACGTTGTTCCTATGGGAAAGGCCAGATTTTCCCACAGTTTAACGTTGAGAATATTGGGCTGAGAGAGTTTAATTCCGCGTGTGAGTTTAATGCAGCGTGAGGTGAGAATTTCGGGCTTTAATGCAGCGTGAGGTGACAAAGGTGAGAAATTGGGGTGAGAGACTTTAACGCGGAATTTGGGGCTGAGAGAGTTTAATCGCGGGGTGTGAATTTGGGGCTAAGAAAGTTTAATGCCAAGTGAGTTGTGTTTAATGCCAAGTGAGTTCACCTCGCCAAGTGAGGCGACATAGGTGACATGTGACACTGTTGAGATTTTATGTACAACTATTGAGGACGACGAATCTCAATAGTGTCACAAATAGGAACCCTCGCAATAGAATGCCTATAGGCATAACTAAACATAACATAATAAAGTGAAAAAGTGGGCATAACTAAACATAACATAATAAAGTGAAAAAGTGGGTATTAGAGGAAAGGTATAATTTTTCCCTGGGAAATTCAAATAAGATATTCATTTTTTAATTTTAGAAAGGCACAATATTTATGTGGATAGATAAAATATTTTTTTTTAAATTTTAATATAGTTTTAATTTCTAATTTATACTTTGTGATATATATAAAATTAGTTATATTAATCTTTGTAATTTGTCAAAAAAATTATAACACATTTTTTTATAATAATTAAAAAAAATAATCGTTTAAAAATGTGATTAATTTGAAAGACATTATAATTTATAATAATAATTATCAAATATTCAATCCAATATATACATTTTTCAATAATTCAAAAAATAATATAAAACTATAGCAAAATTATTTTATTTAAAATAACTAATTGAAAATAATATGAATTGGACTCCAAATTATTTACAATATATTCTTCCAAAGATCTTGTTTACTCACTAGCATTTACGTTTTCAGAAATTAATTGCAAATTGATATATGAAGCTCGAAATTAATTGTCTCAACAAAAACTTTTATAAATTCTGATGGGTAGTAACCACTATTAAATCTAGACACAATTATATTTTTACTCCTATTTATTAAAGTGTTGAAGAAGAGATAAATAATAGTGTGTAGTAACAACTCCTAGCATATTTATTTAGATCTAGTCCCTATCCATTTTTTTGTACAAATACTTGCTCAAATTATGGTGGGTAGTAACTTATGATAAATATGTTATGAGTTATTTTCAAAGATTTTAATTTTTGGGTAGATAATGGCATAAATATTGCATCTGTATTAAAAAATTATGGCAATTATCCTCATGGCATTGTGTTGTGCAAAGGTTGCAATAAAACTTATGGTCCAATTAAATGTTTGAAAAATATTTTTTCAATAATATTAAAAAATAAATGTTTATTTTTCAAACTTAAACATTGTAACTTGTATGGTCATACTAAACTAATACTAATCAATAAATAAAACTATTACTGAAATCCTCTTAAAAAAAAAAAAAAAAAACTAATAATACACTTAAATACTATGATATCAATTTATAAAAATAAGTACTTTTAATAAATCAAAAGAATTAACAAAATTATATAATACATGTGATATTCTTCAATATCTACCAACCATATGTGATGCATAGTCCAAATACTTTAGGGACAACAACTAACAACATAGAGTTACTTTTCTTTGCACATGGTTAGACAATAAACCTATTATGATACAAATCATGCATATCATGATCAATATTCATATGAATATCATTTAAAAGGATCCTAATCATCCATATATAAATATATATGAATAAATATTTAAGATAATTAAAAAAAAGTTTTTATTACAATCAATCTTTTTTTATTAATTATAATATCAATATAATATAGTATTAATATAATTTTAAGATTATAATTAAGTTAGAAACTAAATTAATATGTGATTTTTTTTGTTTATATTATAGGTATCAATATCTAAGCAATGTTTTGATTGCTAAAGTCTATGAAGGTGTACATACTCTATCTCACTTCCTCACTTTAGACAAGATAATCTTAACCATTAGGTTCACTCAATCCAATAAAATACGTGATCATAACCATTAGATTCTCTCAATCCCACTCTATATTATTAACCACTAGATACACTTAAATAACCATAATTTGAAGAAAAATATCATCATCATAACATACAAAACAATCATACTAACCATCAATTATATAATTGTGTACATTTGAAAAAAAAATGAACACTTTGACATCAATTCTTGCCAATAATAATATAATATTTAACCAATTTATTATATAAAATTATGAAATCATTAAAAACTTAAAATTGTTTAAAAATATTAATGGAACTCATTTCATTATGAATTTTTTCCAATTCGTTACATTTTTAAATATATTTATATTGAACTTTATCTTAATCATAATGATGATGGTCATATGCGAAAATCCATATCTCTCCATCTCTCTCAAAACGAAACTTGAAAAGCTCGTTATTTGAAGGATTTGAAATTCGATTTTATTACGTAAAATTAATCCAAACTTCCTAGGAATTCATGTTTTCTCTTCGTAAATGCTCGAAAATCTGAGTAGTGAAGACATTGTTATTGCTCTCTCTCAAGTTACAAATTATTATCTCATTAGATCCCAATAATGGACGACCCACTATAAGAAGAAAAATATGGAGTGAATCATATTCCCCACAATTAGGAAACTCATACACTCTACTAATGTTGAGTGGCTGTTGAGAATCAATTCCTGATTATTATTACTCATGAAAGAATCAATTAGGAAACTGGGTCCATTCTACTTATACTTAGTGGATGTAGAGAAGCAACAAGTGGTTATAATTACTGATGAAAGAATTACTATAAGATTTCGTTGGAACGTATATTTTTGTTCAATGAAAGATTTTCACGTGTCATTTTTATTTAGGAATTTTCATGAAGCATATTTAGTGAGATATTTTTAATTGAGACATTTTCATTGAGGTATATCTTTACAACTTAAATATATGAGTTCGACTTATTAATAAGGTGGTCAACTTCTATTTCTCAGTGTTAACTATAAATAATATTTTTCTATTATTTCATTTCAATACAATAATTCATTACATTTTCCAAAATTTTAAAGGGTGGATTTCGCAAAGTGTTGGACAGTGCGCAGCAGATTGAATAACACAACAATAGCAAATTAATCATGCACATTAGAAGACACAGAGTTTTTAACGTGGTTCACCCAAACCTCCTGGGCTACGTCCACACAACAGGGCATTGGCAGTCTTTATTAATCAAAACAGGAGATTACATAATTCACACACCCACACACACTCTCCAAAACAAACGTATGGATACCTGTTATATAGCAGGAGAATCTAATAGCCTCATAAATCCTCTCAACTCAAATTTAGGATGCATTAACTCCCTCCCAACAAACTGGAGCTAATCTAGGAACTAATTCCTAATTTTTGTCACCTACTGAGATTTTGCCTATTTTATCCAAAACAGAAAATCTCAACAATCTCCACCTTGACAACAATTAGCCTGATGCCCTGTTATTATTATTTTATCTTTTTTGCAAGCCAAGAGAAGCCAAACACCAACGTAGCTTCTCTAACAAAACTGGTTTCGTGAACATGTCTGCACGGTTTTCCTTTGTATGCACCTTTTCAAGAGAGACTCCCCTTTCAGTGATAACTTGTCTTACAAAATGATACTTTATTGGAATATGCTTTGATTTACTATGATAGGTCGGATTCTTAGCCAAATGTATTGCACTTTGACTATCACAAAGTAACCTGATGTTGTCCTGCAACCTACCAAATTCACCAAGCAAACCTTTCAACCAAACCGCCTCTTTGCAAGCATGCGAAGCAGCAATGTATTCTGCTTCAGTAGTGGATAAAGCAACAATGTTTTGTAGCTTTGA
This sequence comes from Pinus albicaulis, assembly GCA_034641835.2. Lineage (NCBI taxonomy): Eukaryota > Viridiplantae > Streptophyta > Pinopsida > Pinales > Pinaceae > Pinus > Pinus albicaulis. Next base: position 1,164,664,888 of record CM076579.1, on the reverse strand, counting down.
CATCTAGCTAATAGCTCCACCTGCAAGAGTAAAGACGTACACTGAAGTTGACCTTCTCTTATCCAAATCACCTGCAAAATCAGAATCAACATACCCGCAAACAAATTCACTACTCTTATTGTAAGTGATACAATAACTACTTGTGCCTCTCAAATACCGAAGCACCCATTTCACTGCTGACCAATGTTCTTTACCCGGATTTGCCATGTACCTGCTGACAACCCCAACTGCATGTGAAATATCTGGTCGAGTACAAACCATCGCATACATCAAACATCCTACTACATTGGCATATGGAATTCGAGACATATAATCCTTTTCTTCATCTGTATTAGGACATAAACCCGAAGAAAGCTTGAAATGGGAAGCGAAAGGGATTGACACAGGCTTCACATTATTCATACCAAATCTCAAAAGTATTTTCTCAATATACTTTTGTTGTGATAGCCATAGCTTACCATTGCTCCTGTCTCTGAAAATCTCCATGCCCAAAATCTGTCTTGCTGCTCCTAGATCTTTCATATCAAATGTCCTTGCCATCTGAGTCTTCAACCTGTTGATTTCTTCAATGCTTTTGCTTGCTAAAAGCATATTGTCAACATACAACACTAAGATAATGAACATGCCATTTTTCAATTGCTTGAAATACACACAATGATCATATTCACTTCTAACATATTTCTGACTCAACATGAAAGAATAAAACTTCTTATACCACTGCCGAGGCGACTGCTTCAGGCCATATAATAACTTCTTGAGCCTGCAGACAAATTTCTTATTGCGATGCTGAACAAACCCCTCCGGTTGTTCCATATAAATTTCCTCATCTAGATCTCCATGTAGAAAAGCAGTCTTAACATCTAGTTGTTGTAACTCTAAATCAAACAAAGCAACTAAAGCTAACACAATTCGAATTGAAACTATTTTAACCACTGGTGAAAAAATCTCATGAAAGTCAATACCGGCTTTCTGAGAAAACCCTTTTGCAACCAGTCGCGCTTTGTACCTGTCCTCAGTATCATTCACACCCCGTTTCAGCTTGTAAACCCATTTACACCCCACAGTTTTCCTGTCTTTCGGAAGCTCAACCAGATCCCATGTGCCGTTCTTACTCAAGGCCATCATTTCGTCCTTCATGGCTGCTTTCCACTTGTCACTATTCGAACCTTCTATTGCTTCCTGATAGCACAGAGGTTCATCGTCATTAGCAGTAAAAGCAACTGAAGTAACATAATCATCATACCTTCTCGGAACACGTTTTATCCTTGTAGACCTCCTTAAAGCTGTTTCTGGTTGACTACCATCTGTAGGAACTTCTTGCCGATCAGTATCTGAGACCTGTTCATGATCTAAACCTGAACCCTGTTCATGTTCTGAAACCTGTTCATGACTAGTATCTGAACTATGGTCATCATGACTATCATCAAAAGAGCTTTCAAACTGAATGTGCTGAAAATCAGATACATCATCCTATTTCAATCTACTATCTACATCTAACTGTACAAGAGAGGATTCATTAAACCTTACATCTCTGTTGATGATGATTTTGCGGGTAGTAGGATCCCACAATCTATATCCCTTTGTTCCAACACCATACCCAACAAAGATATACCTTTTAGACTTTGGATCTAGTTTAGTTCGCAGATGTTTAGGTACTAGAGCATATGCATCACAACCAAACACTCTGAGTTTAGAATAGTCACAAGGGTGTCCTTTCCATACCTCTTGCGGAATCTTGCAGTCTATTGCCGTCGATGGAGATCGGTTTATCACATAACAAGCTGTTGCCACTGCTTCCGTCCACAACTCCTTCTGCAACCCGGCGTTACTCAGCATACTCCTTGCTCTCTCTAGAAGAGTCTTGTTCATGCGTTCAGCAACTCCATTTTGCTGAGGAGTATAAACCGTGGTCTTATGTCTCTTGATCCCTGCATCCTTGCAATAGCTGTCAAACTCCTTGGAAGTAAACTCACCACCATTGTCAGTTCTTAAACATTTTATTGTTCTACCAGTGCTGTTTTCTACCAATGCTCTAAACTGTTTGAAAACTGAAAAAACATCAGACTTCTTTTTCATCATGTAGACCCACACCTTCCTAGAAAAGTCATCAATGAACGACACAAAATATGACGAGCCACCATATGATGCTGTAGGGGCTGGACCCCAAACATCTGAATGAATATAATCAAGTATGCCTTTACTAGTATGTTTGCCTGTTTTAAATTTTTGTTTACTTTGTTTTCCAAACAGACAATGCTTACAGAAATCTAACTTTCCGGACTTTAGATTAGGAAGTAACTTGCGATCAGCCAAAATCTTTAACCCTCTTTCGCTCATATGGCCCAACCTTTGATGCCATAGGCGAATGGAACTACTGTCATGTTCAGACACTGTAGACACATGATCTGACCCTGTTCTTCCTTCTAATTGAAATAGATTTCCTACTTTCTTAGCTTTCATTACTAGTAAAATACCTTTATAGATTTTCATAACTCCACCTTGAATTACAGTTTTATATCCATTCGTATCCAATGCTCCTAAAGAAATTAGATTTTTCCTTAAGTCTGGAACATGTCTCACATCTGTTAATATTCTAGTTGTGCCATCAAACATTTGCATTTGTATGCTTCCTATCCCAACAATATTAGATGTGACATCATTACCCATGTACACGACTCCATCATTAACTGATCTATATGTCTTAAACCATTCTCTATGAATACACATGTGGTTTGATGCACCGAAATCTAACAACCAATGTTGACCATGATTTGACATATTAACAGACAACACTTCATCGCTCATACCTGAACCAGATGCCGAACCTGTATCTGTCGCATTTGCCTCCTTCTTCTCTGTCGAAGAGTCTCCTTTCTTCTCTGTTTGCTGTCTCTTCCAGCAGTCCTCCTTCAGGTGTCCAGTTTTCCCACAATGCCAGCACTTCACCTTTGTCTTCTTTCCTTTAGACTTTGAACGAGAGTTGCCATGCTTACCCCCGGAGTGTCTCTCTCTCGAGCGACCTCTAGCCATCATTACCTCTGATGTAGAGGTGTCTGCATTCGACTTCTTCCTCGTCTCCTCAGCCTCAGACAACAAGGCTCCAAGCACATCGTTCTCAAAACGGGCACTTTGAGTTTTCGTCATCTTGTTTCAGCAAAAAAACACAATAATCTCCAAAAAACCAACTTTTTAAATAAAGAATACCTTGTTTAATAAAAAACTGCCCTTCACCTGCCTCTCACTTAATACCATATGCAAATGACATATGAATAAATCGATTATTCAAAACAATTTATAAAAAACTGCCTATGCCTTACTGCCTTTGCCTTTTAAAAAAAACAAACTTTTTTTTTCTGTGCAATAATTACAGTACAAAAAATATCTGCCGTACTCAAATACTGGATGAGGCCTTACACCATTTAGTCAAGCATCGCCTTCAATGTGCACTTCACGCGTTTTTATCTTGGGTAATGGCGCTCCCAAGCCACCGCCTCTGGCAATCTTCAAGCCACGTTTACACATCGTTTTTTCACAATCGTTTTATATTGGTTCAATACACATTAACTTCAATTCTGGATCTCACTTGATTTATTAGTGGTCCACTAATAAAACAGCTCATAGACATAGACATATAAGTGTGAACCGATTTATAAATGGCTTTAAAATCGATACCATGTGCAAATGGTAATAACATCGACTTAAAACAAAGCCAAAACAAATCGATTTATTCTTCAATCCAAAAAATCGATTTATTCTTAAACCTTTTAAAATCGACTGCTTCAAAAAACGTTTTTAGATCCAATTGTTGGAGTTTAACACAGCAATCAGATGCACAGCAATTCAAATAACAACTACTCAGCAATCGATTTGAATGAACATCAATTTTTATGCAGAAAATTTCCAACGCAGGCAGGCAGCGGCAACGAATCTGTTATTCCACGGTATTCCACAGCAATTTTATCCGAGTCAGCAACTCACACAGCCTTTGCGCTCCACCTTCAGCACACAGGTCCTTAACACGCACCAACACTCCAACATCCCTCTGATACCAATTGTTGGATAGTGCGCAGCAGATTGAATAACACAACAATAGCAAATTAATCATGCACATTAGAAGACACAGATTTTTTAACGTGGTTCACCCAAACCTCCTGGGCTACGTCCACACAACAGGGCATTGGCAATCTTTATTATTCAAACAGGAGATTACATAATTCACACACACTCTCCAAAACAAACGTATGGATACCTGTTATATAGCAAGAGAATCTAACAGCCTCATAAATCCTCTCAACTCAAATTTAGGATGCATTAACTCCCTCCCAACAAACTGGAGCTAATCTAGGAACTAATTCCTAATTTTTGTCACCTACTGAGATTTTGCCTATTTTATCCAAAACAGAAAATCTCAACACAAAGTAATTCTAGGTAGAAGAATTAATAGATAAATATAAAAAGAAAGATAACAATAATTCTAGGTAGACGAATGATTAAATAAATATTAAAAGAAAGATAACACAAACTCAAATAGCATTATAATTAAGGTTTAATAATATATTTTGATATTTAAGTGAGAAAATTAAATTAGTGACAAAAATAAAAAAAACAATTAGATAATAAAATATTTAAATATATTGAGGACTAATTTGCAGAAAATTGAATTGAGATTAGATTATAAGCATTGGAAAAGAAAAGAAAAAATAATAAAACATAAAAAATTAAGGAGAATTTGGATGTAAAGGAAATATCAATATGAAGGACAATATTAAATAGATAGATTAACCGATAATAACAATTTGGCTATAAATAGTTTGAGAGGTGAATTGGATATAAAATCCATGTTATAGCATTTTTGTAAGTGGTTCTTTATCATAATGGTTCTGTATATGTTTCACATACATATGTATTTTTGTTTTGGTCAGAGACCAAAAGTATTTTTGATGATTTAATTTTATTTGAAATAAAATTTACCATATAGAAACTTCATTAATTAAATCAACATTGCTTAGAATTTCCCATTACAATTTACACATAGTTATGATAACTCCTGGAATTTAAATGCTAAATGTATCATATAAAATGTGTACAACTTAGTTAAAAAAAACTAATCTTTCGAGTTTTCCAATCTTAACCTATAACAACATTTTCTTGCTATGAAATTCAATAATATTGAATGCATACTAAAATACAAAACATTGCATGGAAAATGTCTATGTTCCTTTCTCGACACACTAGTTCTCCCACATAACACCTCTTTCTCAGATCCATTAAAAAGACACTTAATTTAACATTCGATAATAACAATTTAATTTACAAAAGTAGTATCACAAATGCATATAATATTTGAAGCATTAGGAAGAATGAGTGTGCGGAATTTTTTTTCCACGGGAAATTTATGTGGAGGATGGTAACATTGTGAATGAAAGTTTCTGCCACATTACGAATTAATTCTTTTGTTCCTTTCCCCGTACATCTATTCTTTGAAACAATACTCGTTTGTCAGACACATCAAAAAGAAACTTCATTTAATATTGGATACTAAGTTTATGCTTAAATTTTTAATAATTTCATGTATATGAAAAAAATAATACTATCCCACATTATTAATTGATTAATAATATATATTTTTGTGCGGGAGAGACGTGTGTAGAAGGAGGACTGAAACAATGTGAAAGAAAGTAAATGTTCCTTGTTTCGCGTACTCATTCTCCTAGACAACATTAATTCTTGACGTATATTAAAAAGACACCAAATTCAATATTACATGATAGTAATAAGTATTTAATGAACTAATATGCATTTTTTCGTTATTCAATAATTCTTCGTTTTGATAATCATTTCGGCTAACTGTTTTTATTGCCATGTCTTCTCTTTTGTACTACACACAATGAAAGGAGCTTTACTTAGTTTTATCCACACCTCCACATTCCGCACATGTGGTTGATCAATAATATGTCTTATATTTTTTGATACAATGTTTGAACTACAAAGGTACAGATTCATGCATTGTGCGGAGTCAAGAAAATCATATTAATAAAATAATGAGCAATATTATATATCAATTTATTTTGGACGAAGGGAATACTAAGCACAACGTATGATGAAAAATTAGGAGTTCTTTTAATGAGTGCGGAAGAAGCACAAAATTATAAATTAGTCTTGTGTACAACCGAAAAACATTTCACTGTGTGGAGTGCATTCTCTACATTTTCATCTTTCACATAATGATATTAACTCAATACTAACAAGTTTCAGTGTTCTTTCGGTGAATCGGCGAATTGACACTTAATCGGGAATGGTAATTGATGTCGTGTACAGAAATAATTTTCTATCAAATAGGGCCAACTAACATCGACATAGTACTCGGTGCCAACTGAACTACGAGCTTGTTTCTTAATAGAGAGAAATCGATAGGTTTCCACATAATATTTATTTCTGGTTTTCCTTGCATGCCTTTCGACTTAGAGTTATTATTGACAACCTGTAGGCTAGTTTTCATTATCACAAATAATTCACACTTAAATTGGTTGGTAAACTTCTGACACTTAGGATACATATATCGATGATATTAAAGAAAAAAAGAGTGTGAAGTAAATGGAATAGATAGTTTTGTCATTTCAAAATTTATTTCCACTACTTCTTATAAACGTTGACTTTGCTACCTTGAATTGATATTTAATGAGAGTGTCTTGTAAAATGTATTGCACAAGAAAAATAGTAACAGATGGTGATTATTTCGTGTATCAAGAAATATATATTTAAAGGGCATTGAAAATGTTACTAATTGAGAGAATATTTTGAAAGTACAAACCAAAAATGGCTAGTAGAGGAAGGAAATAAGTTATTTTCACCGATATATTTAACTCACTTCCACTTATTGATGAGATATTTCAATTTTCGGCTGTGTATGAGAGATATGTGAATTTGTTATCATAAGAGAAGAATAGAAAAAATATTTGGTCTAGTGGATTAGTGAATGTTGCATGCATTCCTGAAGTGTTTGATTTCAAAGAAATCATTCATTTATGCATAAATATTTTTTATTCAAACATGCCAACAATTATGTTGGCAGTTAAGAAGACTCCTATTCCTTTGACTCCATAGGCATTCAAATGCATATTCAAGCAATTGAAATGGATAAATTCCTATTCCTTTGACTCCATAGGCCTTCAAATGCATATTCAAGCAATTGAACTGGATAAATGTTTAAAAATGTTGCAAGAAAATAGTTTTCCGGTGTCACAAACAAGAGGCATAAACATCATTCAAGAATTAATTTCCCAACTTCCTTAGGTTCTTTCTGATCTTTTTGTTCTAGATATTTCTTTGTTTAGACGTGTTTAGAGACTTCTATTGGTTTTGTGTGCATATGATTAGCCAAGAAACTACAACCAATGTCCCAAAATCCATTATCTATCTTCTCTATTATTCATATAAAAAAGATTATTTATTCGACTAAGTTGATCTTATTTCAAATGAATTATATTTTTATTTAATGAATTTGTTCAAAAGAAATCTATTCTTCATGATGGTGTACCCGATAACAACCATCATCTCATCTCATGTCTTTCATGAATTACCCCATAAACCTAAAAACAATCCTAATGAAGAACATATGTAGTGTTGGTATCCGATATTGTGCAATCAAGAAGATGATTTAAAGTTTTGTCTCATCCGAGATGTATTTGTAAAGTATATCATTTACGTGATAACTAAATAAGAGCCCCATTAAATATATTCCAAATTCAAAGTTTTCTTGTGGGGAAAAAAGGTAGATGAAGAAACATAAAATAATATCGTTATTCGTATTTATGATTTTAAAGGTAAGACATTATTGCTTCCAAGAATTTTTATAAATAGGTATTAATTTGTTGCAAAGTTCATAGTTAACACATTGATTGGCTAGTTATATTTGAGTATAGAAACAACAAAAAAATATTTCTTTTCCATTTACTATTTGGAAAGTCACTGTGAATAATTTGGATCACGAGCTTGAAAATTATTTTCATTGTTTTAACTTAGAAAAGGTTGAAACTATATAAGGCTATAATCCAAAAGTCCTATTCACATCACACTTAGGTGTTGTTACATAAAAAAAATTGGTTACAAGAGTTACATTACAAAGCGAAGAGAGTCACAATGATCCAAGAAGTAATGAAGAGTCAGTAATGAGATCCGGAGAACTTGCTAAAGAAGCGAACATTAACATGGAAATAAGTACAAGCAAAGAGGTGCAAATCCTCCACAATAATATTCACCTTGCACATCTGATATTGGTCTGACTTCATCTTTTAGTCAAAGAAAGAGATAGCTTAAGTTGATTCACTTTCAGCTATCAGCTAGTAGAGATGACGAAGAGCCTTCTTAGACATTCATTCCAAACAAAACACACATCATTGAATAAGCCAAATCGAAAATTCCCTGGAAAAAATGAAGCATTGAACAAGCTATAAACACGGAAATTGAAAGAATTATGCTACCTGATTGGGTTAGTAATTGTTTAGCAGCAAATCAGAAAATAATGGAGAAAATTACAAAACAAGGTACTAATTTTGATGATCACCCTATCACTTTTCAAGATGCAAACTATGACAAGGATAGTAAAAAGATGAAAATTGAAAAACAAAGGTCCATAATAAAAAATTTACTCCATTGCCCATAGTATTTGAGCTATCTATTCATTACTGCATTTCCCAATATATTCCTCGTACCTGGGTGTATCCAATGGGTGACATATATTTCCCCATGTATCCAATGGGTGATATATACTACCCTGTGCATTAATGGATGAATAGTTCAGGAAATATTGATAGCCAATAGAAAGGCCTTATCCAATGGATGACATATATTGACCGTACATTAATGGATGGAGAGCTCAATAAATATTTATAGCCAATAGAAATACCTTATCCAACATATTCTCGATTGACATTGGCTATGCGAGTTTACAAATTCTTTATTGTTCTACTGCAATTTTATATGGTAATTTTTTTTATTGTTCTAAGTAACTAGTATAGATCTATTTTAACCACAGATTTAGGAGATTTTTTTAGCAGACCACTTTTAAAACTTGAAAAAGTGTTTTCATTTAGATAGATTTGATATCAGTGCTTGATACATGGATACCTATTCTTTATCTCTATATATACACCATTTGAAATTTTCCAATGATTAAATTGCATTTTTGAATGCATAAATAAATTTAATGTCTTGAAAAAATTCTTAGCACTTAGATTGTGTAATGTAGCTTAAACTTACAATTTTAACAATTATTTGTTGAATTTTAAACAAAATTTAAGTAAAATAGAACTAAAATAAAAAATATCAAACTTATAAATACTTTAACCATAATAATTATTGAAAATTTCTCGAATAAATTTACCTAAACACAACTTATTATACTAAAACCCTCTATATGTACCTTAAAGCTTCATACCCAAGTACAAAGCTATAGCCAATTGTGTAAATTCAAACCACCAAGTACCATGCATCTTTCTCCACCTCTCTAATCACTCTTAATTTCCACATATATTCTAGATTCCTAACTTAGTTCCTTTGCCTAATCCACCCAAAACATAATCCAAAGAAAGGAAAGGAAAAAACCAAAAAGAACTAATTAACTAACTAGCTCACATTCTATCGCCACCTTCATTTATCTCTGATCAATCGTCAAAATATCTTCCCGTTATGACTTACCAACCAAATCTTAAAATCCTCCCCAATCGACATCTTTGTGCCTTTTAAAGCTTCCCATATAGCTAATGTCAAGGTCTCATAAGACAAGATATTGGGTCTTGCCAATTAATTAAATATACAATAAAATATCAACTAAACCTAACAAACATAACATAATAGAGTCAAGAAGTGGATATTAGAGGAAAGACATAATATTTGCGTGGCAAATTGGATAAAATATTTATTTTTTTAATTTTAATATAATTTTAATTTCTAGCCTGTAATATATATATATAGATCTATAGATAGATAGATAGATATATTTTGTCATATTAATTTCTTTTAACTCGGGAGAAAATTATAATAATTTTTTTATAATAATTAAAAATAATAATAATTATTAAATATTCAATCTAATATATATATTTTCAATAATTTAAATAATAATATAAAATTATAGTAAAACTATTATATTTAAAATAATTAGTGAAAATAATATGAATTTGACTCTAAACTATTTACAATATATTCTTGGAAATATTTTTGTTATTACTTATTAGAAATTATGTTTTCAGAAAAAATGCAAATTGATATATGAAGTTGAAAAATTAAATTCCTAATAAAGAGAAAAAACTTGCATAAATTTTGATGGGTGGTAACCACTATTAAATCTGCACAATTTTTTTTTACTCCTATTTATTAAAGTGTTGAAGAACACATAAATAATAGTGTGCAATAAAAACTCCTAGCATATTTATTTAAATCTATTTCTATCCATTCTTTTTACAAATACTTGCTTAAATTATGACAATTATCTACATAGAAGTGTGTCGTACAAAGGATGCAATAAGAATAATAAGACTTATGGTCCAATCAAATATTTTAGAAATATTTTTTTCAATAACATTGAAAAATAAATATTTATTTTTCAAACATTAACATTATAACTTGTACTATTAATAATAAACTAATACTAATCAATAAATAAAATAATAATCAATAAATAAAATACTAGTTAATAAATAAATCATACTTTAACAAAGACTAACAATATACTTAATAATCAAATCATTTTATAAAAATAAATACTTTTAATAATTCAAAATAATTAACATATTATATAATAATTAACATAACTATATAATAGAGATCTTATTCTTTAATATCTATCAACCATATGTCATGGGTAGTCCAAATACTTTAAGGACACCAACTAACAATATATGATTACTTTTATTTTCACATAGTTAGAAAATAAGCATATTATCAGAAACATGATACGAATTATGAATATCACTATCAATCTTCACATTCATATACATATAATTTAAAAAAATTCTGATCATCTTTACTATATATATATATATTTGAATGAATAATAAAAATAATGAGAAAATAGCTTTTTCTATAATAAAATATATTTTCATTTTTTTTATAACCATAATCTTAATATAATTTTAAGATCATAATTAAATTATAAGTTGTATATATATATATATATATATATATATATATATATATATATATATATATATATATATAGAAAGACCAACAACTAAACAATGTTTTAATTTGTGAGACGTAAAATCTCCATCGAAGTAAATTTTTACAAACAAAAGAATTGGATTTTAGAAAAAATAAAATTGATATTTTTTCTAGAATTCAAATAATGTATTAAATATCCTATGAAATAATCACAATATGGAATACCTCTATCATATAACCCACTATACTTCCATTAACATGTTCTTTATCAAGGCATGATATAAAAGGAAAACTAAATTGATAACACTTGGTATGATCAAGAATATAAAACTGTTAGAATAGCCAATAGGAATGCTTCTAACAAGTTCTTAAATTTTGATAACAAGTATAAAACCCTAATTAAAATATTAAAAAGGAATTATATAAATATAAAGAAAGAGAAGCATTTTCACATATGTAAACTATATTTTAGAAATTCTAGAGATAAATACTCTTAAAATAATGAAAATAATTTGATTTTCTTAAAGGCTTGGAATTCCTAACTCAAAAATATTTATAAATCCTCTAATGTCATGGAAAATATTTAAACTTTTTCTACAAAAGAATATATATTTTTTTCTATATAATACATAATTGAAGGTTCAGTGCCCTAAAAAATGCAAAGCTAAGAACATCGAATGGTTACAAAAAGAAATTTTAAAATTTGAAGGTCCTATCCTCATCTGTTACTTCCTCAAGATCTTTAAATTATCACTATTGTAGAGTTTCCCCAATCCTTGTATTTAAAACCTCCATGTACCTATTTTTAAAGTAGAGATTAAAAAAATCCCTCAATTATATGAAGATTATGGATAACCCCATTTTATCTATGGAATTATTTTGGAAAAGAAGATCAAACTATAACTAGTGAGCAACAACAAATAAGCCAAATTCCATGCAAAATTTAGGAGCTATCAAATCAATTATGGACCAACTCATTATACTTAGGAGAATTATGGAGAATTCTCATGGTAATAAAACAAATTTCATACACTATTTCATTGTTTTTAGAAAATGTTTGATACAATTCTTAAAAAAACCTTTGGAATAGATTAGAATAGCTAAAATTAATTTCAAGTTTGCTATTAAGATAGTGTTCTAAGAGAATTTTATTTCTAAATTTATGTTGTTGATGGATTATTATAAGAAATGAATTGTAATATAGAAGTTAACCAAAGTTGTTTCTTGTCTCCTACCAATTTTTACACGGAAATTGATAACTTAGAAGTTGATAACTTAGAGGGTTGTTTGAAAGAAGTAGGTTGTGTTGTCTTGACTCTAGCTAATATAGTCATGTTCGTTCATCTTTAAAGTCATGATGTTTTTGGTATGGAAAGGAACCCCTATGATGTAACTAAAAATTATCAAGGTTTTATGCTCTAGTTCAAGTATGACTACTAACAGTATAAAATTTAAGGTTTTGATAATTAAATCCATAAATATCACCTACATTAATTTCATGTATAAGAACAACAACTTGGTAGAAGTGACTTCATATAGATACCTCAAAATTAATCTCGATCACAAGCTTAACATGAACCATATCATTGAGAAAAAGATAAGTGGAGGGTGGACAACTTATTATGAGTTTAAAACAATTTTAAGTAGGTAGACCTTTATTATGGGACAAAAGGAAACTCCTCTTTAAAATTGACAACGTTTTTGTTATCTTATATGGTTATAAAATACAATACTATGAAATTTCCAGAGTGTTGGAGGAAAGAGAAAATCAATAGTGTTTTTTAACTTGTAATATTAAAATCCAAAATCCGCTACAAAACACCCTATTCTATTCTACTCATAGAAGCGAGTATTCCCCTGTTACTAACATGATTACAACTAGATACTTGATGTACAATATTAAGATAAACAACATAGAAGACATGGATTCTTAAGATTACTTCAAAATTTAGTCAAAATCACCTATGCAATGAAGTGAGGTTGGCTTAAAGAAGTCATGTCTTCGCTAAATCATTGAGGATTAATGATAATAATAAAAAAATATTATTATATTTAAATTTAAGAAGAAAAATAGGTTCTCATAAGAAGGCATCTAACCCTAATGTAAAAGATCATATGTATCTCTATGTATGTGTTGACAATTATAAAGAAGAAATTTGACATTGCTAAAATAAGAAAAAAATAGCATTAAATTCATATTAAAATAAGGTGTTGGATGATTTCTAAAATGACATTAGTTGAAATAATTTATCATCTTTCTAACCGTAACTCTAATTAAATTGAAGATAGTCTTGAAATATCATACATACATCCACATTAAATCACAATATCAAAATATTTATTAAAAATTCAAGCTTTTTCACCTTTTAACTCTTCAAAACTATTAAAAAAAATATTTCATTAAATAAAAACACTTTTGTAAATCCCTACCCTAGAATTGGGTAACCCACTCGGTGGCACGAGAACTTACCACCCTGAAATAAATGGATGAATATAAAGGGTAAATAAAACTGTATGAGATATGTTAGAAATGACTCACGACGAAATCTTAAAGGCCGAGGACGTGTAATTGCGTGAATAAAACTTTAAGCGATGCCAATAAAGTTGACATGAAATATGACATAAATGTATGCAGACGAAGTTTAATATTTCACTTTACAGTGGAAAATATTTCTAGACAATCACTAAAAACAGCCCACGTATCTTTGATAATAAAATTTTAATTTATTACAATAATGAAATCTTACTTTATTAAAAGAGACGCACACCGACTTGAATGAATGGAAACCTACAGAAAAGAGAAGTAATACTGTACTGATGACAAAAAAAAAAACAGAGAGGCATACAAAATGATTGAAGAGGGAAACATTTACACGTCCTAGAGCAGTGTTTGTGAAAATGAGTTTTATATATACTTTTAGTTGTAGAGTCGTTTTAGTGATTATTGATGATGTAGCTTTTGTATATATGTTCCGAAAATGGTACACTTAATATGGTTTTGATTCTTGATGATGTAGCTTTCAATTTGAGACTTTAAGGACTTTGTCTTCACGGCAACAGGAGGAGCACGGGATCGGCAATGTCGATTCCCTGTCCCGACCCCACACACCACGACCTGACACTGGAAAAATGCAGAGACAAGAATCTCAGTGTCAACTGCCTCATGACATGACCTTACACTGAATGTCAGTATCTTAATAAATAAATGTATATTTAGAAAATCAGAATTGGAACTCGTTTTATTTAAGATATCTCAAAAAGCTGTTTCCTTTTTGGCTAAGAATTTGTTTTTATGAGAAATAAGAAACATGTTAACTATCCAATACCCAGTGGCACATTGCAGGAGTGAAAGCCTGCATTTTTAAGAATTAGTAATTCTAGTGAGATGATTTTCCTTAAATTATGGTCACGAATAAGTTTATATTCACAAATCACTGTCAAAGATAATTGTCTTTATAGTAGTTTGACAACTTAATTATAATAAATTTTAGCATTATTTTAAAAATAAAAAATAAATTAAAAATATTAATTACTTGTTATCAAATTAGACCACTTTAAAAGCTCGGGGAAGAGTATTTGGATCAGAATACAAGTATTTGTATCAAGGGAAATATCGAAGCGCTAAGAGTAAGAGATTTGATATGGGGAGGTGTGAACAGAGGCAACCTTATTCCTTTCATGAATTCTCTTTTTCAAAGCTTTCTTAACTTTCCAGCCCTAACCACAGTATTGAAAAATGAAATTCGTCCCACCAAGGACAAGACAACAACGTAACAAGTGAGGGCTCATACAGATCACAAAGTTCTGTTATTGTATTCACAACCTTTCCTGATCTGTGGTGAGACTAATATGAGTGTACTGAGTTTGAACTACATCTTCACCTTACTTATTGAATTAAGTCTTGTATTACGGTTTGGTGAGACTAATATGAGTGTACTAAGTTTGAACTACATCTTCACCTTACTTATTGAATTAAGTCTTGTATTATGGTTTGGTGAGACTAATATGAGTGTACTAAGTTTGAACTACATCTTCACCTTACTTATTAAATTAAGTCTCGTATTACGGTTCAACGCTGGATCATTTCCAACCATATACAAGAATACACATTAAGCAACATAAAAACAACGCAAGTAAATTTTGTACAGATGGGCTGCCTAACTGACCTAACTGTTACGCACAATTTTCACGAAGTGTTTTACGACCAAACCATGCAACCCATTGAAAGTTTGAAGTAGTATATTGTTGGGAAGTTACACACGACCTTACAAAGTCATAACTTTATTGTTTTACTCATTTGATTACCATAAGGGATTCTACATTTGCTGCACCTCTATGGGCTCACTTACCATACTCCACCATTCAATTTCGTCGGTTATACACTGCTTGGTATTGTCTATTTCAAAACAAAACTCTGAAAATTTTCATATTTAAAAAAAAAAAAAATTGTATTAATGGTGTAGATTTAATAACATAAAAATAATTTTTGTCTTATACATTCTAAAGGATGCAATCAAAAGTTTTCAAACAAATTTTCATTTCAAAATTTATGTTGTGTGTTTTCTATATGCATTCTATTATAGTGTTACAAATTCTCGCTATTACATAAACTAAATGAAAAATAAGTGTTTTGATGGTTATTGATGTTCATTTTCCATTTAATTGATATGGTTGTGCTAATATATATGCACTCATCTCTCCACGTGAGTCGTGCCATTACAAATATGGAATGACCTCATTGCTCCAACTCGTCTGTATAAGCATTGTCCACGATGCTTACTTACCTCATGTGTGTCAAATTTGGAAAGCATTCTTCATCCCCAAAATGTCATATCAAGGCACCTCATTGTGCCATCATGACGCGCTTGTGCACATCATCCCCAAATATGCAGAGTGAGAAAATCAATGACGTTATGAGATCGGTCCACTGGTCACCATGTCTTGTTGAATTGCAGTTTTTGCAAATACGTGCCCCAGCTTGGCACTGGGAGTCTTACATCCTCCCCTACCCCAATTCATTTTCGCCATCAACAATTGCGGTCCAAGAAATCCATGGTTCTTCTTCTTATATTCACAAGTATTATTCCCCCATTGTTTCAATGTTTCATGATATTCTATCACTCTAATGGAAAAAATACTCATTGATCTATAATCAATTATAAATATTCCAGCGGATAGTTTCCCACAACAAAGGTGATGAAATTATAATTAAAATATGAAATCTACACTATGGGGGTCAAATTCTCCTTAGATGTATATATTATTTAATTATTGTGTTATGATTATGCCCACAATAGATGAAATATGTAGAAAATAGAGAACAATGAAATAAAACTCAAAAACAACAATTGATACATGTTATAACATTCGAAACCATTTTAGGACAAAACTTAGTTGAACAGTGAGGGTTCTCTGCTCTCTTTCTCTAAATTAAAAATGAATTCAGTACTAAGAAGTGAGACCTATGGTTTGTGGGCTATTATTGTGCAAAATAACTCTCTTTTTTCTCTCTCCTTATCCACTATTGGCTACTATGCTCATGTATGGAACAAAATGCACTTGAATAGAATGGAAACCATTTTCCTCTTACTCGTACGGTTACAAAGCAATGTGATAGCCTACTATCAGTTAAGTTTGGCTGCTTCAACTAGACTTAACTAAAGCTACGATATTGATTGTTCTAAAGTCTTCTTCATGATGATCACATGCCTAACCCATTTTCCATGAAGAACGGGGGCTGACATGGCATCAAATGAAATCGTGGTGGTCAAAATAGGAAGGTAAAATTACGGGTGACATAAAATTTACATATAAGATCCACTTGAGGTGATTGTTGCATTATTAGAAAGTTATATCGTGTGTAGAATATTGTAGGAAGTGTGGCACATAAGTAGAAAAGTCTTACCGCCCAAGAATTTTATTTTTTCCTTGAAATGTTTCAGGAATGTTTTCGACATCAAGTTTCCAAATTGGGACCCAATGGTAAACAATGTCCTATATGATAATTATTCTACTTTTTCCACTTTGAAAGAAGCAAGATGGATGAAAAATAATATATAATAATCCAATCTAGATCCCTCATGCCACTAGATCCTTCCAACATCGAAAATCATGTGAAATAAGATCTCCTCAACCTCCAACTTAAGTATATCAAGAATCATTGTAGGGCCATGTGACAGGTTAAGACACCTTGGGTCATCCATGTCTATCTGACATGGTTTGATTTGATTAACGTGAAATATAGGATGATGAAATTTCATTGAAATAATATCTCTAACCAATATATGCCATCTCTGATCCTCTCAAGTAATTTGAATAGACCCTCAAACCTTTGCACCAATTATGGAGCCATCCTGGTCAGTTGCTTGAATTAATCTCTACTTATCTTGATGAATACCTAATATACTGTGTTGAGGTATATGTTAGGTCTCTCATGATCTGCACACAACTTCATCCTATAATTCACACTATTCAAATGGATAACAACCATTTCCATACTATTGTGCCAACTCATCATGGATCTCAAGGCCGAGGGACTCCTGCAATGACATTATATTATAAAGGGTAACATATTTAGTTTTTTTTTCATAAACTTGAATGGGATATAGCCCATTTTGGAACTCGTTTAAATTTTTTAATTCAATCATGTCGTGTCCAACAAATCCTACCAATTCGTTTTGTCAACACACACATAGTGTCATAGATAGACCTCTAATAGTTTTTTGGTGCATTCCATCTATCTGTCTATCTACAAATGATATATGGGACTCCATATCATTTTCATACCACAAGATCAAATAATGATGTCCAAAAATTCTTGAAAAACCTTCTATCCATATTTTACACAATGTTTAAAGGAAGAACCAAATACTTCTGTACATTCTAGTTATTCATTTTCACCATTTCCTCTACATCACAAGGCATATGTATTGCAATGAAGACTACATATGTGAAGAAATGATAAACCATGACCATAATCCAAATTTCGCCCTAAATTAATGGAAGCTTTCTTATGAGGTTCATCAACACACTTTCCCGTGGTATCTATAAAATTGGTAAAGGTTTTGATAGTTCTTCCTACAATCTAGTGTTATCCTTTTATTATTAACAAAAAATACAATTTTGGGCATAATTCTTCATGTCTCACTTTATATGCTCCCATAAGTATCCTCTCTATAACAATGTGAATGTTCCCTGTTGTCCTAGGTGTCTTGCCCAAGGAAAGTTATGAAATTCCTCTAAGAGGTCCTTGTAGTGACTATTTGACTTAGGCAGATAGGTGCACTCTCCAAAGTACAAGAATCCATCAAAAATAAATAACTTCTTAAAATTTCCTTCCTTCACGTACTTCATAATTTTTTTCCTAAGTTGATCAAGCTATACTACCTCCCTTTATCTTACTTTACAACTCCATCATGTCAATATAACTCCATTCAAATGTAGGTAACTACACCTCACATATGACAAGTTATGCCTTCCTACTCAAGGCGTCAACCACTGAATTGATTTGTCCTAGCCTATTCTCAATGGTTATGTCAAACTTTGCTGAGAAGTCTTGCCACTGTGCCTACTTGGAGGAAAACATGGGTTGTGTGAAAAATTAGTTCCTTACAGTGTTGTCATTATTAAATACAAATTCCTTTCCCAAAAAATAGTTCTTCTAATATTGTAGAAAATGCACAAATGAAATCATTTCCTTTTGGTGAAGTAGGTGCATCATTCCCAATCATGTAACTTTCTACCGTCAAAATCTATGAGGTTCCCATGCTATCTTCAAGTTATTGAAATGGAAAAGTTTGATGCATCTATATGTACCTTGAACAAATGCTCAAAATATAACATATTAAATATGAGGTTAGAAACAATCTTTCATTTCAACTCCTCAAATGCAATCTTGCTTCTCTTCTACCAATTCCAAAATCTCTCTTTATTTAACATCCAACCCTAATATAAATGATCATATGTATATTTATGTTTTGAAAAGCATAAAGAAAAAATGTATGTCTATAATTTAGTGTAAATTAGGATGCCTTTGATCACTTGCAATAGTGGAATCCTAACACACATATTTTTCAATTCTTTTAGAAGGTCAACCTGAAGTTGTGGAAAAGTTTTAGCTATGGTCAAAAGCTCTAGATAGGTTGGGTTTGCAAAAATTTAGGGAGTGAAAACAATACTAGCCTGTGAAATCTTTGTTCATTGTTAAAATGATGATGTTTTTCTTATGACAATAAACCATTATGATCTTGATGAGAAGCTAAAAATCATCAAGTATTTGTGCTCTATTTTAGGTATGACTATTAACACTAACAAAATGAATTTTAAGATAATTAAATCTAAAAAGATAAAATACAGTAATTTCATGTATAACAACAACTTGGTAGAACTGAATTCATATGGATACCTCAAAATTAATCCAGATCACAAGCTTAACATGAACTATATTGTTGAGAAAAGGATAAATGGAGGGAGGGCAAATTATTAATTTAAAAATTCATATAGATACCTCAAAATTAATCTAGATCACAAGCTTAACATGAACTATATTGTTGAGAAAAGGATAAATGGAGGGAGGGCAAATTATTAATTTAAAAAAATTGTAAATAGGTAGACCTTTAATTATAGAATAAGAAGAAACTCCTCTTTAAATTTGACATAATTCTTGTTATCGTATATAGTTGTAAAATTTGGGGTTATAACATTGCTATAGAATGATGGAGGGAGATATAGAAAATTCAAAAAAAATTCTGTAACTTACAATGTTAAAATCAATGAAAACACACCTTATTATATTCTTCTCATAGAAGCAAGTCCTCCCCCATTGTGAACATGACTATAACTAGATATCTAATGTACAATAACAACATAAACAACATAAAAGACAAGGGCTTTTTTAGATTACTTCAAACTGTAGTCAAAACCACCCAAGCACTCAAGTGGAGTTTGCATAAAAAAAGTGATGTTTTGGCTAAATCATTGGGAATCAATGCCATAGGTCACTTGTAAAATAATGATAATACAAAAAAATATTATTATAGCTAAATTTAATGAGAAATTATGGCCTACAAAAATCAAATATATCTCTATGTTATATCTCTATATTTTAGAGGCATAAGAAGAAATTTAACATGAATAAGATAAAAGTGCATTAGCTCCATATTGTAACGAGGTTTGGGATGATTTGTAAAATGACATGGGTTGAATGAGTTTGTAATTTTGTAACCCCAATGAGTGGAAGAAAAACAAAAAAACTTAAAATATGATAAAACAGCCCCTGTATATTTTATAATAAAATTTCAATTTATTAAAAGACACATATCGACTTGAAAGAATGGATAGGTCTACTAAGCAGAGAACCAATAGTGTAGAAAAGCTGAAAAAAATGACAACGTGGCATACAAAATGATTGAATAGGGAAACATTTAGACATGCTTGAGCAGTGTTTGCGAAAATGAGTTTTATATATACTTTTAAGTTGTAAAGTGGTTTTCGTAATGATAATATATATGTTATGAAAATGGTCCAATTATTATGGTTTTAATGATTGATGATGTAGCTTTCAATTTGAGAGTTTTGACTTTGCCTTCACGATAGTCGCAACCAGAGGACCAAGCGACCGGCAATGTCGAGCCCTTATCATTGGAATTTGTAGAGTAGACAATAATCTCCGTGTCGACTGCGTGATGATATGACCTTATGCTATAAACTCAACATGGAATTTGATTGCATTTGTGACCGTTACAATAATTACAATCCTTATTGTGAGCATATATATATATATATATATATATATATATATATATATATATATATAGTTGTATAATTTACTTGCATAAAACAAGCTAGATAAGGCTTGCCTTATTTTATATACTAAGCTATAAAGCATTCAATGCCGCCGAGCTAGTGGTACACAGACTATTGGACAACGCTGCAGTCGGTGGTATACAAGCCCTCGAATGATGTATAACATATTAGTAGACACAACATTGAATACAAATCGATAGAACATAGAACGCGCTAAATATTTCTCAGGCCATAGGCCTATTAAATCTCTATATGTCTATAGTTAGATTTAAATCTGTACAATATTTAACAATAAGCATATATAACTCGACCTCAATAATGGGCCTATAACCTTAATCTTTCTATCCTAACATGAAAAATATCTCAATTCTAAGGACAAATATATATTAAAAAAAAAAACCGAGTACTTTGCCTTCACGGCAATGGCAGGAGGAGTAAGTGAACATCAATGTCGGATGTCGTCACTGTCTCTGTCCCTGTCCCGACCCCTCATTGTCCATGTCCTCCTCACTGGAACACGACGACAATGGAGAGACGACCCCTCACTGTCCATGTCCTTGTGCGCCCTTTCTCCTTTCTCACTGTCCAATAAGCATATATATCCCGGCCTCATTAATGGGCTATGACCTGTTAAATATTGGTGGCCTCGATAGACAAACCTTTCTATCCTAACATGAAAAATATCTCAATTCGAAGGACAATGGCAGGAGGAGTAAGTGAACATCAATGTCGGATGTTGAGTCACTGCCTCACTGTCCATGTCCTTCTGCGCCCTTGACATTCACAAGGAATTCATAATTAATGTGAAAAGGGTCACAATAGGGTGGGCTTCCATAAAATTACTCGGAACAACATGCCATCGAGCAGCCAGAGGGGGTTCGTACAGATTAGGACGTTCTGTTATCCTCTTGACATGCCATCACAACCTTTTCTAATCGGTAGTAAGGTGAGACTAATCTGAGAGTACTAAGATTGAATTATATCTTTCTTTCTTTTTTTTTTTTAGTATTTTTCTATTTTTCCAATAAACAAAACAATATATTTACATTGTTATATTTTATTTAGTAGTCTTAATCTGAAATCAGGTGTGTTGGTCACTTCATGGAGTTAAAAGCCAACTAAAATTGGAACAATTTACTCTTCTCTAAATACTTTATAAGGTGTATTGTCTACAACTACAATTGACATTTTGAAAAAGTAAATGTTCTCCAGCATTTGCATAGTTAAACAAAAACTATAGAATTCTAAAGCGATTTTTATGATGATTCAATAGTTGCCTCGTCCTTTACACTCTACCTTGGTATATCCACTTGATTCATATTTTGAAGTTAGTGTTTCATAAGGCCCAATCAAACATTCTCGTGAAAAGTGGATTTCATGGATATCCCTGCACATTTCAGCCAATATGGAGGATTCTTTCAGGACTCCTCCCACTTCCTGAACTGCAACTATGACTTTTTTTCCAATAAACATTTCATGGTCCAATATAGATGAATAGACTGTTTAAACAAAGATAATCTTCCTCTAGTATTCCCAAGATCAATCAATATATTCATTTCTTCATCAGTAATATCTTCCTCTACTTTAGTTTTAATATCATTCTCCTATTCCCAAATCAAGGATTTAACCTGCCAAAGAGTCCCCACTAAATAGATATGAAAAAAAATTTGCATAATTTTTTTTCCAAATTTTCTTCCTCTTTTTCTTGGTCCCACCTTTTACTTACCTTCTTTTTTTCCGAGCATTTTCTTAACCTCTTTGAACTACATCTTTAGCCTTAGCCTTAGCATTAATTCTTGTATTGTAGTTCTAGTTCTACGTCTAATCATTTCCAACCATATACAACAATACACATTGCCAAAAATAAATACAAAGAAGTAAATTTTGTAGAGATGGGTTGATTTGTTGGACAAACTAATTCCAGTTTGAGTTTCGTCTCATGAAAATATGGAGTTTTGTTCAAATTCTTATCTGAAGTTTATTGTGTCTCTTCTTTTCACCTCATTAAGTTTTTAACATAGAATCAGAGCGACCCTGCATAAGACTCCTTGAGCAGCAAAGATCAAGAAATCGAGCAGGAGAAGAAAACAACTGCGAACAAGCCAATCCGTTAAACAGCAGCGTTATAACGCTCAACAGAAGTTTATCGAGCCGCGTTATTCTAGCCCCATCACAAGTAAAACTGCGTTACCGTAATTAAAAAGAAATTAGGGCATTGTGTCAGTTCCACGCAAATGCAAAGAGAAGTGTCTGGAATCGCTAACGAAGGTCGCAAATTTTTGAAAAGGGAGCACGATTTTTGGAAAACAGCAGCCATACGCCCTGTTAACGAAGTTTGAAAATTTTGCACCAAAGGTATTCACGCCTATGTTAAACGAATTACCTTTTGAATGTTGAACCGTAAAAAGTGCTCTTGTATTTTTAAAAAGTCTGTAATATTTAAAAGGCTCCAATGGTATTGCTTTAGAGGGCCCATGTGATTTTGGCTTCGTTGAAATCTATGTTTTATTCACAAAAGGACAGAATCTTCAAAGTTTAAAAAAGAGAGGCTTATTAAAAAAAAAAGCGTCATTGTTGTTGTTATGGGTGTAAAAGGTTCTTTTCATTAAATTAAAAAGGGTTGGGCTAGTGTTGCATTTGTGAGAAATTTGGATAAGGATGGTATTGAAGGTGAATTAATATGAGATTCTTGAGTTATCATTGTTGCATGCCTCACTATGAGTCAGAGCTAGAGATAAAGTTGAAAGCATAATTTGTTTGATGTTGTGCAATAAAGAAGACACCCCAAAGGCATTTTTATTACAAGCAGTCATTACGTTTGTAAGTCGATTTGCTTGTTGAGCCGCAGTGAGTCAGTGCTCAACAAATGGGAAAAGCCAAGAGGCTAAAACAATCAAAGCAATAATGAGAGTTGTTTGAAATTTATTTGAATGAGTTGGATGTTAGAAGGTAAAAGAATGGCTTCACATTAAAATGCATAAATGAATGTTTAGATGACAACATTCTTTCCCTCATTGTAGATGCAAAGACAACCAAAGATGCTTGGGACACTCTTGAGAGGAGTTTTTGTCTTAGGGGGAGTATTTAAGTTGAAAATGAAGGTGGATCTATAACAACATATTTATAGCGAGATGAAGATTTTGGTGAATCACACTTTGAAGTAGAGACAATGATGATGATGTGTTACCAAAAAGAAAGAAAGAGCACAAAGATGCTCATGAATCCCACTGTGCATAAGCACAATTGGATGACCATTTAGTGAATCCAACAAAAAATCTTTTTGATGACAATGAAGATGCCATGAAGACAGTGGTATGGTGAATCTAACAATTAAAATGTCAGATGTTGTCTTTGATGAAGAATATATAGCCAAAGATGAGTGATTGCACATTATGCAACAAAAAATATCATAAAGATGATGTTATTTGGGGACAGAAGCCCATTTGGGTCTGAAAACCAAGTGGAAGACAACTTGACTGCAACAACACAGGTTAGTAAATAAGTGAAAGCAACCGAGGTAAATATGGAAGCACAAGAGAAGAAATCTCTCATTGTAGATCAGGAAAAGAAGAAACAATCTAGTTCTACAAATCTTTTTAAAATTAACGCTTCTTTTGAATGTGCAAATGTTACCAACAACCAAGAAGAAGCAACCAAATTTGAACAAGAATTAAGGTTCCTTGAATCATGACTTGTAGCACAATGTTTTAATGAGGCCTGCATAGAAGTTGTAATAATGAATGTTGAAGACAACATGGACATTGTACAAAATTAAAAAGTTAATGAAATTTTTATGCATTGGAGTCCTGAAGAGTTAAAATCTTAATTCACATCTTATGTTGCAGCAAATTGATGTTCAAAACACTAATGATGAAGAACACACTACAAAAGATAACATGTGGCCACATTCAAGATAAAATCCTACTTTTGAACAAGTAGAGGAGATACATGGACAACTTGGAACAATGGAAAAGCTACTCTAGAAACTAAAATTTGAAGCCTAAAACATAAACAAAAATTTGGAGAAATTCAAAGGCTACGAGATTCAGAAGAAAAGAGAAAAGGAAATCCAACACAAAAGTTGTTGTAATTTTTTTTTAATTGTAAGCCTAGCTAAAACTTAGACCAACAGACAACTTAGTTCAAATTTTGTGGTCGTAATTAAGGGGGAGTGTTGGAGAAACCAATTCCAACCACCTGTTAGGTGTCAATTGAGGTGTCATAATCAATTTGAGTTTAGTTCAGTTTGATTGAGTTATAGTTGAGTTCCAGTTCAGTCATTTATTGTTGTTGTATCATAAGTAATCTTATTTAACAGATACTGCATAATGAGAATATGGATTTTTGTTGCATTTCCTACTTTGAGTTTATTTTACCTCTCTTGTTTTAGCCTCATTCAGTCTTCAACATGCCTAACTAAACGAAAATTTATAGCAATTATTAGAGTGTATTTTACAACTAAAGAATACAACCCATGAAAATTTTTACACTATTATATTATAGGTCACTCATCATGCCATACAACAGAACTCGTGCAACAATGCCTTACAGGGACACAAATTGACTCAAATGGTGCACATCCAACAAACCAACTCATATTTCTTTACTCATTTGTTTTCCATAAGCCATAATCCTTGTGTTGCACCTCTGTGGTGCTCCACAACCATTACATTCCATTAGTTATTATGTCCATAGTCATGGTTAATTTCAGAACAAAGCTTCTGCAATTTTCATTTAAAAATAAATAAAAATGTATGGATGTTATAGATTTTCATTTAATAATGCAAGAATATTTTTACACAATTTGATCATTTTAATCAAATATTTCTTAATTATTGTTCCATTTCAAAATTTATGTAGCGTGTTTGTAACCTCCGCTGTGTCCTCATGTTACAAATTCTCAAAATTACATGAATTAAATGGTTCATAAATTAAATGGAAGATAAATGTTTTAATGGTTATTGATGGTTATCATCAATTTAATTTATATGGTTGTGATAATATATATGCATTCACCTCTCCACATGAGCATTTCCCTAAAAAATGTGGAACAAAACCATTGTTCCAAATCCTATGCACATGCATTGGTTCAATCGGGTTGCTTTGTCCATGTCATGTTCTTATATGTGTATGTGTCCTTCATAAAAAAATCTTCATCCATATAGCATCATATTGAAGCACCTCGTTGTCCCATCATGCCACACTTGTGAACATCATCCCCAAATTTTCCTAGTGATAATTTAAGTCATGCCCTGAGCATAATCCATTAGTTGAGATGTCTTTTTTCATTGCATTTTGTGCAAAAATGTGCTTGATCTTAGCTCAAGGAGTATTATATCCTCTGCTACCCCAAGCCATTGTTGTTCTTAGCAATCATGGTGCATGCACTCCATGGTGCTTCTTCTGAAATTCACAAATATTATGTCCTTTGCGCCATAATGTTTCATGAGACTATATCCTCCTAACAACCAAAATACTCATTGATTCATAAGTTGTTCCATTAGACAATTCATCACAACAAATATAGTGAAATTATACTTCAAATATTAAATCTACACAGTTGTGAGTGTTAAATTATCCTTAGATTTCTAGATTCATTAATCATTGTGCTATATTTATGCATGCAATAGATGAAATATGTAGAATATAGATATTAAAAAAAAAAAGGTGAGAAGCCAAAATTAACACAAGGTAACTCTTTTGAGGGAAAACGATGCACGAATGTGAGGTTACTTTTCTCTCTTTCTTTATATGGAAAATGGATGTGAGTCCAAATAAGGTATACCTATGCCCCATGGGCCATGGTTCACAAAACCTTTCTATTTTATCTCTCCTTATACACTCTTGTTTACTCTACTCATCAATGAAAGAACATGCACTACAATATATTGGAACATGTTTTCCTCCTTTTGGCTTGGTTATAACACATGACGATAGACTCTTAGTGGTTAAGTTTGGATTCTTAAAATCTTAACTTGAGTTATAATATTAAATTTTCTAGAGTATTCTTTATCTTGATCAAATTTCTAACCCGTTTTCTTGAATAATGGGGGTTGACGTGGCATCCTTTCAAATCATGGTTGTAAAAATAAGAAAGACAAATTCTGAGTGGTATAAATTTGGCATATGGACTCCAATTGACGTGATTCCTATGTTGTTGGAAATATATATGTGGAAAATAGTGCTAGAGGGTGTGGTGCATAAGAGGATAATTTTTACCACAAAAAAGTTCCATTTGATTCCTCAACCTACTTTTGGAAGGTTTTAGACCCCAATTTTACAAACTAGGACCCACTAGTAGAAATGGTCATGTGAGTTGATTCCTCCACTTTTTCTAATCTAAAGACATGAATATGGATGAATAATAATAATAATATAATATGGATCACTCATGCCACTAGTTCTTTCTAGCACAAAAAATCTTGTTGATATCCCTTTAACCACCAACTTAGGTACATCAAGAACCTTTGTAGGGGCATGTGGTGCCTCAAATCACCTTGTGTCATCCATGTCTATCCAACATGGGTTGAGATGACTAATGTGAAATACAAAATGATGATCATTCACTTGAAACAAAAACTATAAGAAATATATGACATCTGTGATCCTCTCAAATACTCTTAATTAACTGTCAAACCTCGACACCAATTATGGAGCCATCGTGGCCAATTTCTTGAACTAATATCTACCTAGCCTAGTGAAAACCTAATATTGCATGTTGAACTTTATGTCACCTTTTCATGATCTTCCTGCTACTCCATCCTATCATTCATACTATTCAAACGAACCTTAGCCATTTCCAACCTATCTTTCCAAGAAGTAATGTCTTGGCTAAATCATTGGGGATTAATGCCATAGGTCACTTTGTAGAGTAATGATAATATAAAAAAATATTATTACACGTCATTTAAGGAGAAAATATGGTGTGGTAAATAATTAAAAGACAAAATAAAATCAATATACTAATGTAAAAGATCAAATGTTTCTTTATGTTTTGAGGAAGAAGAAATTTAGCATTGCTAAAATAATAAAAAATGATATTAGCTCTGTATTGAAACAAGGTGTTGGATGATTTCCAAAATGACATGGGTCTAAATAATTTGTCATTTTTTTAACATTAGGTGAGTTAAAAATGAAAATTAATTAGCTTTTAAGTTAATGAATTTGTTCAAAAGCAATATTTTTTGGCATACCTCATAACAACCATCGTCCCATATCATGTCTTTCATGACTTACCCCATAAAACTAAAACCAATCCTAATGAAGAAAAAATGTAGCTTTGGTATCCCATATTGTGGGATCAAGAAGATGCTTTAATTTTTTTTCTAATACGAAATGTATTTTTAAAGTAGATCATTTACATGATAACTAGATAAGACCCCCATCAAATATATGCCAAAGTCGAAGTTTTCCTATGGGGAGAAGTGGTAGATGAAGAAATAGAAAATAATACGGTTATTTGTATTCATGAGTGTAAAGGTAAATCATTATTTCTTCCAAGAATTGTTATAAATAAGTGTTAATTTGTTGCCAAAGTCTATAGATAATACAGTGATTGGCTAGTTATATTTGAGCAGAGAAAAAAAAGAAAAAAAAAATTTCCTTGCCATTTACTATTGGGCAAGACGTTGTGAATAATGTGGATCACATTATAGAGATTACAAATGATTTTCATTGTTTTAATTTAGAATAGGTTAAAACTCGACAAGGTTATGATCTAGAAGGCCTATTTACATCACACCTAGGTGTTGTTAAATACAAGAACTTGTTTACAAGAGTTACATAATAAACTGAAGAGAGTCACAATGATCCAAGCAATAATGAAGAGTCAGTAATGAGTACTAGAGAAATTGCTGAAGAAGTGAACATTAGCATGGAAATAAGTACAAGCAAAGAAGTGCAAATCCTCCACAATAATATTCACCTTGCACATCCGATACTAGTCCGGCTTCATCTTCTGGTCAAAGAAAGAGTTAGTTTCAAGTGAAAAATTGATTCATGGTCAGCGATCAGCTGACGAAGATGAAGAAGAGCCTCCTTATACATTTGTTCCAAATAAAACACACAACATTGAATAAGCCAAATCCAAAATTCTCCGGAAAACATGAAGCATTGAACAAGCTATAAACATGGAAATTGAAAGCACTATGTTATCTGATTGGGTCAGTACTTGTTTAGAAAAAAATCGGAAAATAATGGAGCAAATTACAAAATAAGGTACTAATTTTGATGATCACCCTATCACTTTTAAATATGCAAACTATGACAAGGTTAGTAAAAAATTGAAAATTGAAAAAGTGAAGGTCCATAATAAAAAATATTTGATAAATTAGAAAGGAACGTTGATGTGTTTGGAATAAAAACCAACAGACTCATGAGATTCCATCAAGCTATTGGTAATGCATTTGTAATGTCTATTGGCAAACAAGAGGCAGAGAACCTGATACTTAAATAAATAATAAAAGACCTAGAAGATGCTTTAAATATGGGTCAATTGTTAATGACTCCATTCGCAATACATACACTACCATCTACAGTTTATACCCCCAACATATCCCATGGACCTAATAAAGCTCTAAAACTCCTTAATGCATTCAAATCTCATATTATCGCTAATATATGTCAAATATTAGAAATAATTGAACATGGATGGAAATAAACTTATGATATGTTATGTTTAGCACACGATATTAACTCGTTTGACGATTTGGATAAAAGCAATGTTAACAAATCACAAGTATTTTGTTAACGATGACTTACTTTCTTTTATTCAAAGTCTTTTTTTGTTGTATGATATGGAAAAAAAGAACATAGAGCTCCCAACTACTAATTGAATGGAGAAGCTCAAAGCTTGATGGTCTAAAAGAATCAACATCATAGAAAACATTATTTATGAAAGTGAAAGCATAAATAAGGGAAGAAGTGATGTGTTTCTGTAGGCAGTGCAAATTGTTGAAGATCTAAACGGTCAACACATCATACACGATTATGAATTGATCACAAAAGATATGCTAATAGTTGAATTGGAAATGTTAAAAGAGTTAATGACAAGATATTTTGATGATACAACTGATTTCCATATAGAAGAAATAAGAAAATCGCTAATTATTTTTTTTATTACTAATGAAGATAAGTCTTCCTTAGTTGTGCAATTACATAAAGAGGCTATGAAGAAGTAGATATTCAATCAACATGTTGAGATAGATATTACAATCGGTGCAATGAAAGATTTCATTAAAACTATGCTAGATAGATTCATTCAAGACACCATGAAACCAAAAAAACGTTAATAGTTAGACAATTACTGTATATGCGTTCGCATATTATAAGTGTCCTTAATATTGGCACATTTGTTTTTCTGTTTACTAGTATTTAATTATTGAGATTTTTTAATTGTATTAATGTCAAATAAACTAATTAATCAATGAAGTTCCTTGTTTTCTTTTGCAGTTTCCTTTTTCCATAATATGGTTAACGGGAGCCCAATCCGAGTCCCCATTCATATGAATGGATTTACTTTTATAATTGCGTAGTAGTACTTTGATGACTACATTAGCCATCAAACATAAATGTACATTCAATTACACATTCTCTTCCATTTACACATGCTTTACTTTTACCATATATCTTTGTTTCAAAGATAAATTATAATTCAATTTTTTACTGATTTTCCCTGTAATGCAGGAGTGGAAAATTAAAG
Organism: Pinus albicaulis; assembly: GCA_034641835.2. Classification (NCBI taxonomy): domain Eukaryota; kingdom Viridiplantae; phylum Streptophyta; class Pinopsida; order Pinales; family Pinaceae; genus Pinus; species Pinus albicaulis. The sequence goes on along the minus strand of CM076579.1, from coordinate 1,164,634,224 downwards.
AAAATTTTCCAGAATAGCTCTGTGAATGAGCTGGGCTGTTGGGAATTTTAATTAATGATATAAGAAATTTCCATTGAAAATCAAAGCTCTTAATGTTTTGTATAAGATATTATATGGATCTAAATTTTGTGGCATTGCTCAAAATCATTAGCAAAATATATTTTTTCAAGGATATGATTTTAACTTTTATATTATATCTAATGTTTTGTTACTGATCATAATAAAAATGAATAGTCAAGAAAAAAATTTGATTTCATATATATGTTCTGTGTATAGGATTTATTTTAATGATAGCTATGATGATTGAAATTTGAACCTTGATATAGTTCTTATTAGTGCAATTGTGTTGCTTAATGTTCGAGACTTATGATTTGATCTCTTATATTAAATAACACATACATATGGTAATAATACATAATAAAAAAGTAGTTAATATTTTTAATTTTAGTTTCTCTATTTGCTATGAAAGTAGAATAATGGTGAATGTTTTAATCTTTAAAATTTGTGTGAAGTGCGACGGTATGGTAAATGATTTCATTATGCTTCCCTCGTATCTCCCTATTCCACATAATGAAAACTTTTTCTGCATTTTGAAATGACATTGATATATAAATTTTTTGAAACTTGGATTTCTGGGTATAATATTGCTTGATATAAAAAATAAAATATTTTAATCTTAAGCAGAATGAGAAATTATTAGAAATGAAACATTCTTATTCAAAAGAAACAAATATTTCTTAGTTTTTTTTCTTGTTTACATTATTTAAATTGATTTAGATAATGAAATAGTTTGTTTATGCATTTGTTCAATCATTTTGAAAAGTGTAGCAAGTTTTAATCTTTTTAATTTGTGCAAAATGCATAAGTGCATGAAAGACTACCATTGTTCACTGATATAAAAAATTAAATGATAAATAATACTGGTCAATATTTTTTGAATATAAATTTTAAGACAAATTGTTGAGCATCCACATGTACGAAAATGCGTAGATGGGGTAATGATTAATGCATAGGTGCGAAAAATGCTTTCAGAGCACTAACATTGACATTGCACTCCACAATATGAAAATGTTGACTGCCCCTCTACATTACCCACAAATTTAAAAATTCTTTAACTCCATCTACGCACTCCACAAAATGAAAACATTGACTGCCCCTCTGCACTTCATGAAATCAAAATGTTCAGTGGCCCTCCACACTTTCCGCACATGCTCTTTCCTTCCTCTTCATATAACTATGAAATTATTTTAACTTTATATAGAAAATTGGTATCTAGTATTAAATGAAATCTCCTTTTAATGCATAACTATTAACTATGTTCATAATAATGTATGAATCCGCACAATTTATGAATCCACACCTCCACATTTCATACAATTCATAAAAAATTCTTAATATTTCATTATAATTCTAAGACACATTGTTGGGAAGCCACAAGTGTGTTGTGTGAAGGTTTGGTCAAGAGGAATGTGTGGAGATAAGTGAACGCAGAGAAGTACTTCATCTAATAAATTTTTTGACTCCACTTATGCACTCCGCACACTGAAAATGTTCACTGCTCTTTTTCATTGTGTCCACTTAAAACGTTTACTGTCCCTCTGCACTGCGCACTTATCGTAGTTATGTGAACGTGTAAATAACGGAAAATTGTGAAAATGTGAGCATTCTTGAATAATGAGAAAATTCTAAAATTCTTTTTTATTTGTGTGAAATGTGGAAATGCGGGAAATGATTTCATTGTTCACTACCCCTTCGCACATCGAAACCATTGACCGCCCATTTTCACTTTTCACATTTTGCACACCGTCTCTTCTTCATTCACATATTTGTTCAACCACACACCCCCCCCCCGCCCGCGCGCGCCCGCCCCGCCCCCCCCCCCCCGCCACCCTTGTGCATTATGAGTATTTATGTCTATTGTCTTTAAAGAATCCATATTTATATGCATCAGAGATATCTTGGGTGGAAAGTTTATAAACAAAGAAATGCTCTAATTATTGTAGACTCACCTATTAAACAAAATTTATTTTCTTGAACATAATTCAATTACAAAATCAAACACAATTGATAACGGCAATAAGATACACAATTTCATGTCATATAATCATGACCTGAGCTAAAGGGGTATGTTCGAAGATAAGGAACTATAAAAAAATAAAACGTTCACTACCCCTCTGCACTCTACACAATGTAAACATTCATTGTCCCTCAGAAATATACACAATGAAAATGTTCACTATCCCTCTGTACTTCGCATAGTTAAAATTTTCACTGCCCATCCACACCACCCCTTTTCCTTACTCTACATTGTGCCTCTCCCCTATCTCTATATTTCACATAGTGAAAGCTTCTTCCATACAAAGAAAGCTTCACACAATGAAACACGCTCCTGCAATTAAGGTTCCTAGTTTTCGTCGCTAGCTTATGATCACAAAAACAGTGTGCATTCTCCATTTTCCCTTTGACAAGTTAAATATTTAATTATTAGATAAATATTTAGCACTTTGATATCATTTCATATATGTGAAAAGGGAATAGGTTTATAGAAAGTCTATCCCAAGCTCTTTAACTGATTATTTTTTTTAAGAAAAGAAAGTGTACACGTGTATAACTAAATTAATTACAAAGACTAAATTAGATTGATAAAAAATATTATTAAATAAATTTGATTTGTTCATAAAGTTAACATTAAATTTGATTTTGATATAGTTAATGTTTCAGTGTGTGGAGCGAATTATATTAGTGTGATTATATTATTATACAAAGGTTCAGATCACGTAACATTGATACATTATGAAAAGTTCTTAAAGATTATATGAAGCTTTAATGCTTGTTTAACACGTTGAAAATAAAAAATAAAATTCATTTATTAATATTTGACAACAATCATCGTACTTTTCAGTTTAACTCGAATTGTCTAAAATTTACATGGAAAAATAAGAGCTATCAATGTTACATTATTATTTTGTTTAATTAGGCTAGTTTGTGATATTTTGAGGACAGAGACAGCTTATGGGGGAAGTGGTGCCAAAAGGATGTGTAGTGAAATTGGGAACAAATATTCATAAGTAGATTTGAAATATTAATTTAATATGAGATATGGGAAAATGAACACAAGTAGAACATATACAATTAAAGACAATGATAAACAATGATGAATTTTCTAAGAGGTGTGTTTCTGTTCGATTTATTCTTATTTGCTTATTATTATTAAATTATACAACTCTGTGTTTATTGTCCATATTTTTTATGTACTCTGTGATATGTAATTTTGTATAGAGAAAGACACACTAAAAGCTCCACACAATGTAATTTGCGCACAAGAAATCTGCACACAATGAAACATTGTGTCTATTCCTCTCGTTATTAGCTTCTTAAATATTGAAGGTTAGGGAAACTTGTTGTGGATTACTTTGAAAAAATTAATTGATATATAATAATGGTCAATATTTTCTCAATATTAGTTTCGAAACACATTTTTGGGTGGCTGCATGTATGGGAATGCAAGGAAGGGGTAATGATGAGTGTGAAGATGCAGAAAAATCTTTCAAAACGCTAACATTGACATTGTCCTCCACCAAATGAAAACGTTAAATGACCCTCTTCATTTCCCACAAATTTAAAAGCTTCAATTCCATCTCTGTACTCAACAAAATGGAAAATTTGACTTCCCCTACACACTTCACAAAATAAAAACGTTCACTTCCCCTTCACACATTGCAATTCCCACACATGTTTTTTTCTTCCTCCATAATATATAATATTAAATGAAGACTCCTTTAAATGCATAACTATTAACTATTTTCAGTACAATGTATGAATTCATACAATGTATAAATACACACCTCCAAATTCATACAATGCATGAAAACATCTTGAAATTTTGTTATAATTCTAAGACACATTGTTATATATATTATATCAGAATAAATAGAAAAGAAAATCAAATAAAGAAACTATAAAATTAAGAAGGAAACATTAATTATGTAGGAAATGAACTATAAAATTAAGAAGGAGAGGTTAGTTATCTAGAAAATCTCAATATAAGTGACAATATTAAATATATAGATGAAAAAAAAACAATTTGGTCCTAAATATTGACAGCATCAAACCAAAAAAAATTTGGTCTAGTATTTGGTTTGATGCTCTCATTCACATCTATCCTGAAGATGGATCCCCATTTGGATTTGAAACATCGACGAAGTTTTTCTAATACTGTGGAAAATATGAATTGTTATTCTTCAACAAATGACCACAGAAGCTTGAAAACCATCATTGGTCCTAAATAGTTTGAGACACAAACTAGAGATCATACCAATCAAAGAGGAAATGAACAAGCTTATAAAGTTAGACCATGAGTGTAATAAAAGATCCTTGATCCTCATATTTTTTGATTTAAAAGAAAATAAAAACGAGAAAATTTTAGCATAATCAAGTAATAATTACAAATAAAATAACTTGTCTCATACAAAAAAAGAGGTTCAGAAAAATAATTGTGCATAAATATAGGCTAATTTTCTGAAGATGAAATCTATTAACAAAAAGTATTAAATAATTAATAAATCTATTATATTAAAAGGGAGATAAATATTTATAAATAAATACCTCATCCTAGAGGACCAAATTGAATTAAGGAAGGAAGTTAGAAAAAAAAGTAAGGAAGAAAGCAGAATGGGAAATAGTTAGGAAAATACAATATATTATTAGGGAGAAAGATTAAAAAAATGATAACAAATAGGAATTTTTAATGCTTTGTATCCTCAATTGGAACTATTGTGGCTTTCCATTGAGAAAACTCCCTAGGTTAAGATTAATATCAAGTGAAATTGTTGTTATAATACTTGTTGAAACTTGGGAGAATTATAAGCCTTAAGTTACTATCATAGAAGGAAATTTCTTGTGGTTAGTGTGGAACAATTGATCCTCTTATAGAGGTAAAGACATAGCTTGTTATATTTAAAAAACAAAATTCCTTAGATTAGGATTCATACAAAAGACCCTTCCAATAAGTACATGTGGATGGATATTTTAGATATTAATTCTAACAATATTTATATGCCAATACATGTTAAGAGGAAAAATCACTTTTTCGAAAAAGAGTGATCTCCCTAGATTCCTAAAGGAAAAATAGAAACAAATAGACAATTGAATAGCTATTTCCCAAAGCTAACTTCGTTTAAATCGTAAAAACAAGAGAAGGAGAGTGGCGATCTTACCTATTTGTGAAATTCTTGATGGAGATTCCTGATCTGTCACGATGTAGCTCCTCAATGATTTTATAAGACCTGCAATCACAAACATATAAGAGAGCAAAGGAATATGTAATATAATGATTCAAAACAAGTTTAATCTAATGATCAAGGAGATTAGAAATTGAAACCATCTTAATGAATACATAAAAGCGAAAAAATCGTCATCATTTAAATAAGACAATACAATGAGAAAAATGATTCATTTGTATTAATTAAGAGATAAAAGAAGAGCCTTAAAACCATGCCTTGATGTCATGAGGTTCCTCCCAAATGCCTCAAATCATCTCCTTGGATAATAAGCTTCCAAATATCAATTCACCAACATAATACTACCTTTTATGAGCTATCCTAACCCTCTATCATCTACCCAATTTATAGGAAAAATAGAGGAGGTTTCAGATCCATAAAAGAGGGATGAGATCCATTAATAGTGGGATTAGCGTTCCTTGATCAAAGGTCGTTAGCGCCATGTTCTGAGGGGTTTGGCTCGAATAGAAATGACGAAGAAGCTTCTAGTTGGGATATATTCATCCAAGAAGGTTCCTAGAACTCACTTTTTATTTTCACTTTTCATTGAGTCATGTGCACAGTCTATAATGAAAGAGATAACATAGTTCTACACCAGTTTCAATGAAAGAAAACGTGCATGTGCAGAAGCTGACTAGGAAAAGTGCGCAGGTCATACTAAATAGGTTAAAAGGCCATGTTACCCAAAATTCATAATTTCTTCAAGGATTTATATGTTTGAATTGCAAGGGAGTGCATTGAAACATGTGTATGGATGGAGAGAGATCCATTTTAACCATCAAGTGCCATGGTCACAAAATGACCTGTAATAGATTTCCCCCTAAAGTGTGAAGTCTAGAAAGTCATTAAAATATTGAAATGCTTTATCATGCCAAATATTGGATCAGAGACAATGGTCAAAAGCCTAAAATGAACATTCAAGTATTAAAATGAAATGATGTATATAATCATCATTGAGGTAGGAATTCACATACTCATAGTAAAACTAACTCGATGAATAAGTAGAGAAATAACCTTGAATCATATCAATAGTAGACACATTACAGATGTAGCCATTTGTTATGAATATCTCTACATAATCATGAATATATAACTTCTCACAACCTTAATGGATGAAACTAGATCTAGGGTCTTGATCTCCATCTCTCGATTCGTAGTACAAATATGACCATGTGAAAAAATGTGCTGAAGTTGAACATGTCACATACCACTTGATTACCGATCAATGATGTGAACCATTAACAACTGCGAGAGAAACCACCAATAATGATAATGGCTCTCAAGGTATTCTCATTACAATCTATGAAGTGTGATTAGGTGATTTGTAGTCGAACACTCATAGAATTACTCAATCAAAGTTCAATGATGAAAACCTGTCATTGAAGGTGAGAAATCTAATATTAAGGCATGCAGGTATCAAGGTATTGAAAAGGGTTTCTAGATCAACTTCCTAGATAGTGAATTGAAATCTATAGGAAGTAATTCGTCGCAAGAAGGCTTATCACTTGAAACTTCATGTCAAGTTGAAGAACTGTTTCGTAAGGACTGACTTAGGGATGGCCAACGCAATTGAGGGCTGATATTTAAAAAGGATCATGAACTGAGGTTGAAATTATCTTGAACACATGGCGACATGTTAATTGTCTTGGAAGCATTTGACTCAATGATAATACCCAATACTAGGTGAAGACTTTCAATGAGGTTTGATTAACTGTAAGAAAAATGGATTATCATATTAAGTGTGACGAAGTGTCGTGTTCAAGAGCAACACACTACCTTTAAATTAATGCAAACATGAATACCTTTTCCCAATTTCCCCGCACCATTGTTGGCAAGTACCTATTTTTTTTTTTCAAGCTTGAGGAGGATAACATTTGCTTGTCCTGTAAGCTCATCCTTCAGATGAGTCCTCCGAAGTATTTTTTACGAGCCCTAAGAAGGAGTCATTCGGTCCCATCATGGTTGATGAGTCCTACACTATTTAGTTTTATGAGTGCAGTGTATGGTTAAATAATGTCATTTTCATATTTAAAGAGTTTGAAAAGACACGAAAATAATACTCAATCGGTTCTTTCAAAGTAAAGTTTTAATGATCCCAGAGAAATCGAAGCTTGATGTTTTTCATTTTTAGGGAGTCGGAAGAAAAGCATAAGTAAACTCCATAGTGTTCGTTTTCATAAATTTAGTCCCTCAAGCCCGAAAAATGTTAAAATGATGCAGGAGAGAACTCTGTTGACCATGCTTAGTCAACGTATAAATTTTTCATAAATAGTCTAATTCGGTCCGTAAAAGGGGTAAAATTATACTGAATAGACGAATGTTCATTTATTTTTACGAGTTCAAATAGTCATGCACTCGACAAAATTTTCATGTTTCAAGAGTCTAAAAAGGGCTTACAAGAGAACTCTAGTGTTTTTCTTTTCATATTTTTTGAGAGCTCAAATAAGTGATACAAGTTTATTCACATTCAAAATGGTCCATTTTTCATGTTATAACATGTATCATGCTCATAACACTTGATTAAATATCACAACTGCTCAAAATTATGGTCAAAAACATCAAAATTTGATTTTTTTAAGGTTAAAGGCATAAAAAATAATATTTATTGACAAAAAAACTTATAAATGTTGAAAAATTAATTCATTTTTTATCATTTGAGTTTTTAACCAATTTGAGAGCAGGAAAAGGGGTTTTACCAGAAAAATTCAAATGCTGATTTTGGGCAAACCAGTGGACCAATCCACGAACGGTTTCCTCTAGGTAATAAATATCTTCAATATCTTTATTTTCTCTGTTTATATTTCATTTTTATCCATTAGTTTGATTTCTTGGGGACATTCTAGTTTTGAAAATATGCCCACAGATGTGCGTGGTTTTCCTTCAGTGAGGTCGTGTACATCGATAATATTTTACATATTGAAACACACAATTTGTGTGGTTTCTCTACTGAGAAACCACACAAATACGTCGTGTCTATAATAAAAACCATGCAAGGCACCAAGTATTTTCAAAACTAAATAAAAACACACCCGAAAATTCACAAATTTCTCTCAATAAATGTTCTAACACTCTAAACTGTCAATTTCAGGACTTTTGAGCAACCATATTGGAGTGGAGAGAGAGAGAACATGAAACTCATGATGCAAAAGGTATAGATGACCCAACAAATTATCAAGCTCTAAAAAATTGTGGTCTCTAAAATTTTTGGGTCATTCTAGGAATAAAAGCTTAGTTAGAGCTCATAATATGGTTGGTTAGGTCCTGGGATATCGAGTAACAATGTTTCATCATAGGGGATCACTGCCTTACCATTGATGCCAATAACATGTAAATTTTGACTGGGTTGTCTCGTAGAGGACTTAACATTACTCTATGTTTCCAGAGACCGAGTGGGGAGAATACTACTTCATATATAAGGCAATATTTTGTTTCTAATTCTATGCTTAAGGATGTCATGCTAGATATAAAAACTATCCAGTGATTTGATTTGGGGGCCATCATTTTCACAATCACCAAACTATGTGGAAGTGTAGCACCTCATGTGGACATAAAGGCCCAAATTCAGATTGTAGTGGAGAGTTCACAATCCACCATTTACAACTCGTGTGAAGGAGTGGTTGTCAAAATGAAAGCACAACTAACTAGAGAACATAATGGTAAACTGAAGAACTTTGATTATGGTGTCATTATTATCTCATTTTCCCTAGAGAGGCTTCAACTCATCCTACAGCAGATTATCGTTGATGAGATAGGACCCATATATCCACATATGTTGTGGTGGGTTTCGTTGATGGCTCACTATGGTGGCGATGGGGACCTGATAGTGAGATATACTCCTTACTTTTTTTTGTTGCTGAGAAGCCAAATTTTCATGATTGAGGACTTCCCATATGTAGGGATGGACTACAGGGGTGACCCAGATATACCACTCCTAGTTGGAATGTAGTGGGGTGATATAGGTAAAAAATATCATTTTGATGTTTTAATGTTTTTAAATTTTTATTTTGTTCTAAATATTCAAAGCTAATTATCTGAAATGTTAATGCAGATGTGGGCCCATATCGACCAACAAAGCTATGAGGAGACCAACCTATAGTACTTCTAGTACCCCATTTAGAAGCAGGAGAATATTCAACCAAGTTGGAGCACAACTTGGAGAGGCTTACTATAGATATCCCAGAGACTGGGACTGATGATTTTCCTCTCCGGTGCCAGAGGCATGTGGTTGGGGCTCCATGACCGATTAGGTGACTCCTACGCCGAGTGGATCGTCCTATATTTTACTACCATGGTATTAATCATGGATAGTTGATAGTCTCTTAGGGCTACATTTTTTTTTTGGTATCACCATATTCGAATAATAAAGGTAACAAAGCCTCATGTCTTTGGATGACATTTTTGTAACACACTTTCTACAAACTATTTTACGTAATGAGAACTAATACTTTTATTCTTAGTGTATCTTGTTCAGTATGGATGGATATTGTTTTTATTTACAAATGTTGCAAATTTATATTTAAAACGTCGCTGGCCAATGCATCAACTAATGTGTTTAAATTTCCTGAAATGTGTTGATATTCAATATAATAAAACTGCCTTTCTAGGAGATGGACTTGTAAAAACATTATTAACATTTATGAACTTATAATTGTATAGAAACCATTTAAATGTAATACAATTAGTTCTTAATCTAAAATAATCATCAGATGTCGAATGCCAAATGTGATGACATCATATAATAGTTCAATGAATGCACCATATTATTCTATGTTGTTTGTTGTTCGACCAAAGCATACCCCATGAATGGAAACTAACTCATGAGTGGGAGAGTATATGACCCAAGCTGCGGAAGATAAATTCTGAATACTATGACTAGCGCCATCATCAAAGCTAATGTAAGTATTAGGGAACATCGACATCTTCAAATCAAGAGTAATTCAAGCTAAGTAGGAAAAGTAGTAGGAAATCGTAAAAAATGAAAAACTATAATACACACTAATAAAAATATAAGTAATGTACAAAAAATATCCACAAGATAAATCATACATCATATCTCTTTAGGGAGAGACCATTTTTGGGCTCTCCTAAATAAACATTATCATAATCAACTAATTCATAGGCCCTTTTAGCTAGTACACATTTCACAATGTATGGATCATGCCACATAGGTTTGAATTTACAAGCACCTAGCTTATCATGTGCTTGATTGTAGACCAATACTAGGTCACCTTTTGAATAAATGCAAGGATTGGTGTTTCGATCATACTGAGATTTAACACATTTCTTATGAGCCTTGCTAGCTAGTGCAACATTATGACAAGTTTCATTAAGTTGTGCTAAGTACAAAAAATGTTCTTCCTCTATAGAGGTAGCTAGTAAAAACTTAATGGATAGTTTTAATGAAGAAATTTCACATTCAATAAGAAAAAATGGCTCCAAACCGTAAATGAGTTAGAAGGGAGTAAAACCAATTGATGTTTTCATAGAGGTATGATATGCCGACAAGGCTGAAAAAGGAGTAGTATTCCAATTTCATTTATGAATGTCGACAATCTGTTTGATCATATTGGTAAAAAAATTGTTGACAACTTTAACTTGGCCATTCGCTTGCAGATAATAAGGAGTAAAGTTATCATGGCGCAAGCCGAGTTGAGCATAAAGCTCAGTCATCATAAAATTTTGAAAGTGGATACCAAGGTCCATAAAGATGGCTTGTCATATGCGAAACCTAGAAATCACATGATTAAATATGAAAATAGTTGTGGCTTCACCATCGTCCTTGCATGTAGGCATCACCTCGATCCATTTCATAAAATAATCTAATGTGATAATAATATAGCCATGCCCCCCCAGCTATGTGAGGGTTACATGTAAAAAAATCAATTCCCCATTTAGAAAATGGGCAGGCAACTACGATTAGGTGAATAAGAGTTCGAGGGTCATGCATCTTGTGATAAAAATTGGGAAATTATGGCACTTACTAACTGCAATTACGTAATATTTAAATAGTGATGGCCAAAAATAGCCAGCGTGAAATATATTTTGGGCAGTGGAAAACCCTGACATAGGACCACCACACACTCTATAATTGCAATCATTTAATGCCTTCTCGGCTTCCTTGTGCGTTAAACACCACGACAATAGAGAGTATCTTCAACAAAAGTATATTGCTGGGATTGGTACCAGATTCTACGATGATCAGTTCATGACAACTCGGGCCAAAAAGTTTGAGTTTGACAATATATAATGATATCTCCATTCCAAGGATCTAGAGTACAGATAAGAAATATGGATTCATTGGGAATATGATCCTTTGCCACAGTTTCAAATTCAGTATAGGGATAATCACATAATAATTCAACATATACCAATGACTTCTTAAACTTACATGTTTCAATTTCTAAATCAAACTCTTATAGAATGATAATCCATTTACAGTATTTTCCCCCTAAAAATTGTCTAGTTATAATGTACATCATAGGGTTGCAAACAAATATCATGGTTGTTTTGCGTAAAATTATGTAGTGATGAAAACATTGGACATCTTGAACTACTGTTAAGGCCGATTTCTCCACATGTGCATATTTTATTTTAGTTTTCATGAGATTCCTACTCAAGTAGTAGATCATATGTTCAGTTTGAGATTCATCTTCTTGAACTAACACCATGCCAATAGTGGCATCAGATTCAGCTAAATACAAAAAGTAATCTCGATGATAATCAAGCGGATGAATTAATGATGCTCGAGTTAGTTTTTTTTAAGTGCACCAAAATAACTTTCAACAAGGTTTTCCCAAATGAATGGAATGCCCTTTTTCAAAGACGAGTAAAACCTTTAATTCAATCAACATAGTTAGGAATGAATCTACGTAAAAAAATTTCTTTCCCTTGGAAACTTTGGAGTTGGCGAATATTGGAAGGAGGAAGCAGGTTCAAAATGGCCTCGGAATTGAGTGGACCGACATGAATTCCTTCCTTTGAAATGAAAAATCCCAATAATTGTCCCGATTCATTAGAGTAATTTTGAGGTAAAAAATGGGCCTCCTAAGAAAAATGTACAACCAAAATAAAATTTATAAGAACCAATAGGATTGAAGGTGATGATTTCAACCATGGGGGATGATTCATCATTTTTGGGGTAAGAAAATAAAAATATTAAAAAATAATAAAATAATAAAACTACTTTTTCAAATTGTATTTTAAACTTATATCCCTAAGTTTTTACTCACATTTCGAGCGGGAGTACTCATTAGATGTAAAATTTGGTTCCTCATCCAAGAAGTACCTATGTTGCATACTTTCGATGGAATCTACTACAGTTGAATAATCACACACCATTAACACACATAAAACCACACATATTTATACCCAAACACAGTCATGGCAGAAAAGGCTTCAACCTCACGACTTGCTCACATATTCTCTCATTATTAAAAGAATGTAATATTACAATTAAATATATGAGGAGAATGTGTCTCAAGATAGCGTGTTATATCTTGTACACATTGGTTGAGACAATTTCTCAACCATACACACACCAATCTAGGAGATACCTAAACTAACTTCTAACTTAGAGGAACAACCAGATCTAGAGATTTAGGCATAAATTCCTAAATTTTAATATTTGATTTATTAATTTATTTTTTATTTATAATTTTTTATGAGAGAGGTTAACATTCACCCCTTCAATGATAAATCCAATATAAGAATGAGGATCCATATTCCAAGTTCTCATGTTGATCCTCAAAAAAGTTGCCTGAAAAACCGCCAAAGCTGGATGCTGAAAAAATTGCAATCTGAAGAGACCATGAGTCAGCTGCATGTCTGATTCATCTCTGAATTTCGCTTGACAACTCCATCACGTGCCCAGTTGTGAAAGTATCCATCTTTCCTTTGTGTTAAATCATCATCCTTTGTCCATCTACATTTGTTGAACCCCCATTGGCTGATGATGTCAAAAACAACTCACTATTGCTTTTGATGTGTTGAAAATTGCTCACTGCTATTTTGATGTTGACTTCCGACTAGCGAATTTGTTGATGCCCACGGGCTACTTTTTCTAGTTTTGTCAAGGCTTTCAGTTTGACAAGCACTGTCAATTTCATTGAGATTCCCCCCCCTTTGTCAGTTGAAAGGAGAGATAATACTCTAGAATTATTATGTAACGCCCCCCTTCAGGTGTAGGAGTGGTGCACTGGTGTACTACCCCGTTCAATTGCATGAGAGTACCATATTATTTTCACTGTCGGCTACAATAGGTGTGATTGTATGCAGTTGTATAACTGATACAATCTTTTGACTATGGACGACCATTCCTAAGGATCAATCCATTCATAATTTATCTTTAATCTAGCTGATTGTTATTGGTTGCAGCATTTCTCTTATGAATGATTTGGATTGCCACAATGGCGACAAGGATGGAGATCAAAACATTGATCTTCCATATGACCGATTCTTTAACAATGAGGACATTTCGGTGTTACTGCAACTTCAGGTTGCATGCATTTATGTTTGTATGCAACTTTCTCAGAATGTTTTGAGGTGATTTGTTCAAGAAATCCTGCACTGACGAACTTAATGGGCTTTGAATAATTTAGGATATGCAAGTTTGCATCATATTTGACATATCCTAAACCTCGTCGATTTATGTTACTTTGGATTTCTTCCCATGGCTTGATGATCGGCTTGGAAGAAAGTTGAACTTGAACAACTATGACACTTGAAGTTGTTTGGATGAATGACTTAGAATCATATTTATCTGTATGGTTCAAATACTTAGAAGCATCACTCTTCTCTTGTAACTCATTTCTTTGTAGTTACGACTCTAGCTGAAGGAACTCAATCGTTTCAATTGTCTGTTGTAGATGGTATGAAATATCAGCAAGAGTTTCTTTATTGATTTGCACCATGTTTTCAGCACTTGAGAGGATCAAATTGTGAAGAATTTGTAAAAACTAGATGTGTTGTGCCATGTGAACTCATTTGCTTGAATTCAAGCTTGCTTGTCTTGAACTGTCTCACTTGATTTGAACTTTGGTGGATTGAATGTGCTCGCTTGATGCTAATGACACGTTTGCTTGATTTGTTGCTTGAATAGCACGCTTTCTTGTACTGAATCACTTGATTGAGTTTATTACGCTCACTTGCTTCGGAATTTGCTTGATCTCTTGCTTGGTGAAACTTTTTTCTCTTGTTTCAAGTTCACTGGAACTCACACTCACTTTCTGTAAATTTCAACTTGCTTGAGTATTGTTTTAATATTACATTTACTTGTGTTTAGGGTTGAACTTTCTCGCGTTATTTGATGTTTAATCCAATGAACTTCACGCTGGGTTGCTTGATGTTGTGAAATTTGCACTGACTTGATGGAACTTGCTTTGAAAGAATACTCACATTTGCTTGCAGGAGATGTGAACTTATTGTTTGTTTGATTTGGAGTTGAAAATCGTGCACTCACTTGATTCCGCTTAAAGGAAGGGTGTCGAACACTGTCGAAAATGCACCCAAAAATTCTTAATGATTTTAATGACTCACTACAATGAATTAATTTTGACTTAATTTAACTCAATTCAAAACTTGGGTGTCGGTTTCAACTGAGAATGCACCCTTACAATTCAATGCAATTTGAATTTGATTACAAGTTCTTAAATTTATTTGCAATAATGTTGATGTAAACTATGCTTTGAAATGCATGAACTTGATTGTATTGAGTGAATTTGCTTGTTGAGGTAGAATACTAATGTTGAAAATCTTTGATTATGTGTTGACGGGGTGCAAATGAATGTGTTGAGTTTAATTATCCTTCCTTGCAGCTACTTCGTTACAGGTGTTGTGCTTGCTTGAATTGAACTTTATGTATGTGTTAAATGAGTTCATTTATGTGTCAAAACTAGACACAAATCATAAGAAACAACATGAAGCATGCACCATCATAGACACACTGTTCGTGTACCTAAGATCCCCTTATTCAATTTTGGGTGGATCTAGGACACAATCACCACAAAAAATATATGCCTTATTAAAATTTGGAGTACATAATCTTGTAGCTTCACAACATCTTCTTGGAATCAAAGTTCCAGAACTTCTTGAAAGAAAAATGTCTTCAAAAACTGACTCAACCTCCTATAACAATGATCTTTCCTTTGAAAAACTTATTACTCCAAACTTACAAAAAAGTGAATCTTTATCACTACACAAAATTACTTCAACGTTTGACTTATCACTCCAAGAATTACAAAAATTTTAATGCACCCTATCACTCAATTTTTTTTTTAAACATCACCCTTATTACAAAATCAATTACAATCTTCACCCTTATGACTCCCCTCACAAAAATATTTTAATCACTCCTTATCTCTCCCAAATCTCTCTTTAAAGAGCCTTTATAATAATATAGTTAACATTATGAGGTCACTTTATAAAAAGTGATTAAAGTGATTAAAAGTTTCTTTTTGAATGTCACTTTCCTCCTCCATTTTTTTTTAATACATACTCAAAAATCACTTATCACTCCTATATTCTCCACTCTTCTTAAAATGTTAGAATATCACCTTTCACTTTGGAAAAATACAACCCTTTTTAAAAAAACTTTGGAGAACCTTTTAAACAAAATTGCCTCACAGGTTGGGTTGGATTTTGGTTTGGCCATACTAAAATTTTTTGAAGGATATTAATCCACTTTCCAGGATGGATAAATTAAAAAAAACCAAAGTGAAGGCTTGCACACTTCAACGAATGAATGAGACACCTAACATTTTACACCATTGATCCACGATGTGATCCACACTGTCTTCCATGTTGTGATCTATCTTCTCTAGTTTGATTTGGAGGTAGTCTGATTCTTCACAACTGATTTCTGCAGATCCCTGAAAGTGTACATAATTATGTAGAATATATCTTTGTTTGTCTTCTTCACACATTGAATCAAAACCCCAAAACGCTTTTCGCTTGTTGCATTATTTCTATGTTTTTTTTTTTTTTTGCTGTATCAAAAGTACCACATAGGTTCCTGTCGTGACCTCAAAGGTGACAACACATCCTATCTTGAGAATATGGTTGTAGTTATGGATGTCATGCAATGCATTTTCATTTTGAATTCCATGAATTATCTCAACATGCTCGGGATTGTCAACCCTAAATTTTGGCAAAGTCACATTTCAAAACTTGGTAGATCTCGGTGTACACATTCTGGAGCACTGAGGCATGGTAGCAAGCCTACCGTTTCGTTTGGGAAAAAAAATGTAAGCGATGTATCAAATTTTGGTTCAAAGATATAGCATGATTAAGGATCAAATTTTACCCGCTCCAAACATAGCAACTATCCCTCTCTCATCCGTGAGTGAACCGATAATAACACATAAATTTCAATAAAACATTCTCTGTCGTCAAAATTTTCCAATAAGGACTAATGCACATAAATTGTGTGCTTCTTTATAGGCATTGGTACTCTTGACAAACACACCACATGGAAGACACGTTCAATGCTCCATACACAACATATACAATCTGGTCCATATGCTAAAAAACAAAGGTTGTTCTACTAGCTGCTTTATATGTCCGAGCCTGCATAAGATTCTACTTGGCAATATCTTGCAACCGCCTCCAAAATCTATGATTAATAGATATCACTCCAAAAGAGCAGTGATTTAGTTCCTTGGTTCTTCTCCAAGAGTACGTGCAATGAGCCTTCTAATAGCTGGACGAGTAGTGCACTCTGTCAAGAAATCGTGATCCAAATCCTTGCTCTGCTTGTACAATTCCTTCAATGGTAGAGGAAAACCCCAAAAAATAGCAAAGTAGAATAGCTTTTAGGGATTATTTCCTCCACACCTTTTTCTCACAAAGATGTCAGTGTAGTGCTTGGTGCCTCCGATTAATCGAACCGTTCACAGACGTTCTGAGCACAAAGGTGTGTTATTACGATCTCACCCATCTTCCCAATGTTGTGTGCCTCGATATTTCTCTGTTGCACCTATCCAAATGAGCGGGTGTTCATGTCTACTTCCCTTATCTCTATCACTACTCCGCTTAAATGAAAATGGATCAAAGTAGGTTGCACACACAATATTGTGTCTTAAGAAAAATATCACCAAAAACTATAATGGTTTCCACAAGTTCTCAACTTGAAACAATGATAATCAAATCAAAGAACACATTTATCAGACATGGCAACATTTCATCGTAGAGGCTCCATCTTCACCATCAGACCCACATCCTTCCACTCACACCGTTCCATGAGCAGTGGATCTGGAATACAACAACAATAGTGGCGGTGTTGATGAACTCAAATTCCTTGTCTGTGGTTTAGTTTTCAACTACAAAAATCTGAAGGGCTAAGCTTGAAAATGCACCAGATTTTACTCATAGTCGACTAGTGCACTCCTTCACACTCAACAGTCTCCTTCATGCCAAAAAAATGGATCCCAAGCTACACGAATGGATCTTATCGTCCAAACAACGCCTCCAAGAAACACCTAAATTCATAATCTTCATGTCAGTGGCTTGTATCTTCAATGGAACACATTCTCGCAGATTATTCTATTCAAATGAACCTTCCCAGTGCATAGGATCATGATCTTTGCTCCATATATCTTCTTAATGTTGGTTAGTGTAGGTGGCTTCCTCAAGCTTCATGCTACTGGGTCAATGCTGTTGATTTCCACACGTTTTAGTTAGCTTATCTCCACATTGTCGAATGATCTTCCACACTCTCCATATAAGTTTTTATTGCATTCAACTTTGTTGAGCACACACCGTCTCTAGCGCACAATATTTTATTCAATTCTGGCTCACCCGCTTCACATTTCCATCCATTTTCCACAATTGTGCTTCTCAGCGTACCATAACAAAAAAACTCTCAACAATGCAGTTTCTGAAACGTAGCACTCAGCAAACGAAGCCTCAATCCTCAACTCAAGTATTTCTCTCTAACCTCAGCTCTGATACCACATGTTGAACAATCACACACCATTAACACACATAAAAACACACATATTTATACCCAAACATAGTCATGGAGGAAAAGTCTTCATCCTCACGGCTTCCTCACATATTCTCTCATTATCAAAAGAATGTAATATTAGAATTAAATAGATGAGGAGATTGTGTCTCAAGATAGCAAGTTCTATCTTGGACACTTTGGTTGAGATAATTTCTCAACCATACTGACAACAATCTAGGAGCTACCTAAACTAACTCCTAACTTAGAGGAACAAACAAATCTAGAGAGTTAGGCATAAATTCCTAACTTTTAATATTTAATCTATTAATTTATTTTATATTTATAATTGTTTATGAGAGAGGTTAACAACTACATGAAAAATGATAAATACATGAAAAGATGTGATTGCAATCATGTTTTTCATGTATAAGGGACCATAACAAGTATGCAACATGGGTACTCTTGGGATGGGGAATCAAATTTTGCATCCAATGAGTGTTCCTGCTCAAAATTTGCGTAAACCCATAGGGATATAAGTTGAAAACACAAGTTGAAAAATTCATTTTTTATTTTTCCCTCTAAAATATGATGATGTAATCTAATTTTTTATTATTATTTCCACTATCATTTTATAATTTCCTTAGGAGACCCATTTTAGACCTCAAAATTCCCCTAATGGTACACAAAATATACACTTATGTGGATTTAAACAAATATTGTAATGCATACATCCAATGAAAATAACTCTCAAATGCATAGGATGATATTTCCATCTCAAATAATGAGTTGTTAATTCGTCCGGGTAGAGCTGGACAATATGTTTGATATCGTGAAATGCGTAAGACATGGCCCTTTGAAAATTTGCACCCGTGTTCTTCAATCCAAACAATAGTTTGTGATAGGGAAAGGCACCCCATGGAAAAATTAACACAAACTTTGGTTGATCGACACGAAGTATGTTTATCTGATTGTATCCCGAAAATATGTCCATAAATGATAAGATTTTGTTTATGACACAATCATCGACAATTTTGTCGATGTAAGGGGTAGTATAATTGTCCTTTGGACAAGCTTTATTGATGTCCCTATAATCAACACATACTTGAATAGTCCCTTTTTTTTTTCATTGCAACAATATTGGATACCCAATCAGTTAAGGGAACGAGGTAGATGAAACCTGCTCTAAGTAATTTCTCAACATCAACCTTGATATAAGAAAATTTCCTCAGATGAACTGGATGTAATCTTTGTCTGACAAGTTTCACATCCGGGAATGCCTTAATTTCTTGAATTACAATACTAGGATAAATTCTTGGCATTTCCTCATACGACTAGGAAGAAATGTCGTGAAATTAATGAAATCAGGCCTTATACATCTCAATTTCATCAAGGAAGCAGGAAGCACCTATATGAATGTTCTCAGTAATTCTATTTTTAATTGAGATTTCAATTGATATTGTTGAAGATATATTTCCTATATTAGTTTCTAAATCATAATGAAGGATTGACATATGACATTGAGGACTATTGAAAATCTTAGTAAAAAAGTTGGATGAAAAATTATTCTCGATTTTATCAAGTTCAAGTAGAAGGGATGAATGATGATGATAACCATTCCATGGAAATTTATCCAAAGTCATGGCTTCCATAATACTCTCGTCAGTTGGAAATGTGTTATCGAGAGGATGAGGAAATGATATTGGTATTAAACTTGAAAATTGAGAATATTCATCGCTAATCATATTCAGTTGATTACTTTCGGTTGATTATGGGTTGGAAAGTTATTAAACTACCTGGTAAGCTAATTCAAGCGGGCTCAAAGGAATCTCACTGCTATACATGGCCAATTTAGACTTTGAAGTAACAACTGAAAGTTCCAAGTTCCCATCTGAGATGATTCCTTAAGAAAACCTACTCCAACATATTCATATTGAGTAATCAAATTTCCAACAAAGGGTATACTACTTGTAGAAGCAGGGTCCGAAGTATAGTAAGATAGTTGGTCTACTTTTACAATGCTCCCTTTGTGGGGAAACATTATCATTTGAAAATATGATGAGACTACAACTGACATAGCATAAAACCAAATTCATCTCAGGATAAGGTTATAGTCGAGTTGAGCATCAACAAACTGAACTTCAACCCCAACTGTTTTACCTTATATCTCTATAGATAGATCATCGAGAATCCCATATGAGCGAAAACCTCTTCCATAGAAGGTTTTTAAAGTCATGGGGGATTGATTGATTGTTGGATAACCAAGGTATTTCTTGTAAGCAATAGAAATAATACACGTAGACGATCCTTCGTCAATTACCATGTGAAAAATTCGTTTGGTTTTAATGAAAACTTGTATTTGGAATGCCAATTGATGCGGAAGTCTAGGTACATAATTTTCTAGATAGAAGTTAATTAGATTAGAATCCTGGGGTTCAATAGGTCCTATAGTCGATAAAAATAATTTCCTTTATGCTGGACAAGTTGGCAACACTTCAATGGCCAACATTTCTGAAGTTGACATAGCCAAATCTTCAATAATGTTGTAATTATGAGAAGCTCACACGTGGATTAAAAGCATAATTTTGAAGTAATCCTTTAGGAGGCAGTCGAACTACCATGTAAAAACTAGTTTTCTCAATCTGTAATGGTTTAGAAGGAGGAGGAATTGATGTGGAAGCTTTACTGGGTGAACCAACGTCATTTCCATTTGCTGGACCCTTAGATCTGAAATCTTGACATCTCCTGGGAACCATAAATTGAGAAGAAATTATCATGATGTCTCTTGATGATATGGAAGAGAAAGGATTGTGAGAGACCATCTTACTATCTTGAGAAGGAAATGGATCCTTCAAAACAACAAGGGTTGGTGAACCTTTGATGAATTTAGTTACCTAAGCACGATGAGGGAACTCTTTGGTACAATGATCTTCATCACAGATTAAACAAGGATCGCGAGGTTTTTTCTTTCTATCATATGGTTAGATTTTTTCAGTTTTCTCTTACAAGGAAGTGTTTTGTTTCGTTTAACCCTTCCCCTTATTCTTACCTATAGTTGATTTATTTTTACTGGTAGATAAATCTACATAGTTAATCTCAGAAGTATTTTTGGGAGAATTATTTCCTTTAGGTGAATCCGGTAAAGTTATTATCAAAGTATTATATTTGGAATGTTTCTTCTTATTCTTAGATGAACTAATATAACCGAATACACCGTCCATGACATGAGATATGGAATGAGCTGTGGTTATTGGATCCGGGAAAGGAAAATCCAGAATTTTGTCATACAAAGGGCTAGACTGTGCATAAAATACCCAGATATTAGGCACGAGTGATAACTTGTTCTTTTGTTACAACACATCCCTTGGAAACATCTTTAGGAATGATTGGAAGTAAATACTTGGTAAATCACTCAGCCAAAATCTGATTGGAATGAAAAATTTAACCAAACATCATTTGTGTCTCCATTCGTGGATATGATTGAAAATATACATAGAAAACTTATGTTTTATTGAGGTTAAAATTTTAGTACCAGTATCATAGCATATGGTTAGTTTAAAATGGGTCAAGAAAGCTGTAGCTAAGGTGTTGAAATTGTGAAAAGAAGCTCATTGTAACTCAATGTACCATTTCGCGACTGAACCAGTTAAGGTTCATTGAAAAGGTCGTAATCGAATGAAATCATCGATTAATGAATTAGATGTGCACCAAAGATGATATGTCATGACATGGATTGAAGGCTTCTCTCTTGATTTACCTTTAATTTTCAAAATGTCGTTGGGAAACTTGGTGGGAATTTTTGGCCAAAAAGGAAAATAGTAAATGAGACCATTTGTTAGCCGAGACAAATCCAGTAAATCCAAAGTTGCAATAATTGTAACTGGCAGTTAAGATCCTCATTGCGGAAATTGATAAACGTGCAGGATAAGTTCGGTACTTAGAGGAGGATATCCAGGATATCCTGGAATAGCCTAACTGTTTGGGATTTGCATGCCCCCAGGATAACCAGGGTTAGCCATACCAGACCAAGGTTGAGATTATATTTGAAAATTATGACCAGGGTATGGTTGAATCTAGAAAGGTGCATTTCATCACATATATCCCAATTTATATTGTCCTTGAAAGGGTTGGCCTTCCAAAGGCTTCCCTTGAAATAAATGACTCTGATAAGGATGAACTTGAAAAGGTTGTCCTTGAAAGAACTAGCTCTAAAAAGCTTGGCTTTGAAAATATGTTTGCAAAGTTCCTATGGGTAGAAATGTGAAGCTTGGTTACACTTTCATGAGAAACGTGTTCGAAAATTTCATTTTCCAACAGTTTGACCGAACTTTTAGAAATTTCGGTTGAAGTTTTGAAATTAATTCGGCCGAATTGTTTCTGTCATTAACATTCAAGGTATGTGTAAATGGGATTTTGGTTAGAGATAGGACAACCGACAACAAAAGTTTGGGAAAATTATTAGTTCAGCTTGACTATTAGTTCGACCGAATTTTTTATTACAATTCAGCCAAATTTTTTGTTATAAATACACCGACCCCCAGACCGCAACAAGTTTTCATTCAATTTTGTGTTGCATTACTGTTGGAGAGCTCTACGAATTTGTTTTTTCATTACCATTGGAGAGCTCTCTGTTATTGTTTAGGTGTGTTGTGTCATTTAGGTGGGTTGCATTGTTGCAGAGCTCTATGTTATCATTTAGGTGTGTTGCGTTATTTTTTAGGTGTGTTTCGCTGTTACAGGGGACAACATGGGAGCAAGCGAAGGTGTGAAGGCAAGTTAGAGGTTGTAAATTTGTTATTTTTTTTCTTTATGGTTATTTTTCTTGTTTTAATCTAATTTTTAGTTTTCTATGTTTGCAAGTTTTATGTAAGGTCTGCTCTGCTAGCTCTACGTCCTCGTAGCCTATTATGTCTGCTTGGCGTGTGTTGTCTCACTATCTCCTCATCTGCCTTGTCAGTGTGCACAATCTATTTCCAGGTGCATAGTCCTCTATCTTTCGTCTGTCTGTGAAAATGTACAGAATTGCAAATTTCTGAACTGAAATTTCCCAGATATACTTTATGCTCAGATATGACAATTAGGTTACCTGAGTTTCACACAGTAAAATTCCACCATTTTCATAATATCTCTCCAAATCCTTAAGTCCAATTTAAAATTCTTCTATGAACTCCCTTTTTAACCGAGGATCTTGTATTCGGCCCTTCCAAGAGAAATTTTTCTTGGAACCTCGGGGATGAATCGATAAGGGGAGTGAATATTATACTTGATTCATATGCCCGAGTAGTGTTAGGAAGTTCTTGCAGATCCAAGAAATTTATATAAATGATGATGATTCATTGATACATTTCTTGTGGTTGGAAATAGCCTTTTAGAGTGTGTGTGAGGTGCAAAAAATGGAAAGATGTAAACTGATGGATGGTTAGAAAGGACTTCGAGCAGACCCGTTATGTTCAAGAGGTGTATGGGTTAGGGTGAAGGCATTGATTATATGGGTACAATTATTAAGGCAGAAAGAAGTCACGATGTTTATTATTTCTTATCTATTTTATGCTTTGTTGGTTTATCTATTCATCTATTAAAGAAGATACATGTGCTTAATACTCTCATTCCCAGGGGGTCGTCCTAAGGAAGTGGTTGCCGAGTTGAGGAAACATTTGATAGTGAACAAATCCTAGATAATCCATACATAGATGATCACTGAGGCTTTCGTCTGTCTGTGAAAATGTACATAATTGCAACTTTATGAACCGAACTTTCCAAGATATATTTAATGCTCGGATATAACAATTAGATTACCTAAGTTTCGCACAATATAATTCCACCCTTTCATAATTTCTCTCCAAATCCTTAAGTCCAATTTAAAATTCTGCTTTGAACTCCCTTTTTAATTGAGGATATTGTATTCGACCCTTCCAAGATAAATTTTTATTGGCACCTTGATATGCACAGAATACCCTCGAAAATACTAAATCACAATGCAACCATCTCCTATAAACAAATTTCATTAGAACTTCATGAAATATCAATGAGAAAGAGCTCTACTAGGTGGAAATGATGTCCACCTAAGATGGAAGATGCCTAACTAGGGCGGTAAGAAATCTAGTGAAGCTAGAGTGAAGCCTCACCTAAAATCCTATAAGCGAAGTCACTTGAGCTCTTCACCAATAGAAAATAATATGATGGTAGTCCCGTTATTTAATCTGTGTGATTCTTATCTTATTTATATGATCTATATTGTATAAGGTTGGGTGTATATTCATGTTATTTAATATACATAATTGCAACTTTATGAACTAAACTTATGTTTGAAATGGATTTTCATAGGATGGGTATGATGTAACTCTTATCCATTGGTTCAAACCTATCTTTATTGTGTGGGTTCCTTGAGCACCTTTAAGGCCCTTTTCTTGGGGAAAATTGAGTTGTAAAAGAAACTATCTTTTTCTCCTTGGCTTGTATAGAGATCCTGAGGCATTCTACCTATAAACTATCTTGTTATTTTGGCCTCTTATCCAGCTTAACTATATTCTCTTTTCAAATGGAGACCTGGGAAACTTAATATCTTAACCGAGCAGTATAACCTTCTTATCTTAGAGTTTTCATGTCTTCACAATTGCTTTCTCTTTTCTGTCTTAAGGTCCTTTACAAATTTATCTTACTTTCATAGGTTTCTTTTATTGTTTTATTTCATTAGAGTTTTCATGCCCTCACAATTACTTTCTTTGTTCCGTCTTAAGGTCCATTACAACTTTATCTTACTTTCATAGGTTGCTTTTATTATTTCATTTCATTAGGCCTAATTGTAAGATTAATTCCTCTAGGCATTGAAGTATCATTAAATACATCATTAAATCATCAAGATGTTTCATATATAATCTGAAGATCCATAAAGAATTTGGATTCATAGCTAAAAAATGTGCAAGAAATTTTTATATAGTAGTGTCATCAGTGTTTTGATGAGATATAATTATGATTAGACTTAGCAGTCTTTCGATTTGATGAGTCAATGATTTTGAAAGTGATTTAAGAATCAATGATGCTTGGTTTATTATATATGTATATGAAAATAAATAAAAGATAGATAGATTCTTATCTTATTTATATGCTCTATATTGTAGAAGGCTGGGTGTATAGTCCTGATATTTAATCTATGTGGTTCTTATCTTATTTATATGCTCTATATTGTATAAGGCTGGGTGTATAGTCATGTTATTTAATCTACAAAATTCCAACTTTATGAACTGAACGTCTATTTGAAATGGCTTTTTACAGAAGTATGTTGTAATTCTTATCCATTGGTTCAAATATGTCTTTATTGTGTGGGTTTCTTGAGTAGCTTCAAGGCCCATATCCTGGGGATAATTGAGTTGTAAGAAAAACTATTTTCTACTCCTTGGCTTGTATAGAGATCCCGAGGCATTCTACCTATAAAATATCATGTTCTTTTGGCCTCTTATCCAGCACAACTATATTGTCTTTCCAAATGGAGACTTGGGAAACTTGATTTCTTAACTGGCCAGTATAACCTTCTTATCTTAGATATTTCATGCCCTCAAAATTGATTTCTGTGTTCTGTCTTAAGGTTCTTTACAGATTTATCTTACTCTCATAGGTTGATTTTATTGTTTCATTTCATTAGAGTTTTCATGCCCTCACAATTGCTCTATGTTCTGTCTTAAGGTCCTTTACAACTTTATCCTACTTTCATAAGATGCTTTTATTGTTTCATTTCATTAGGGTTGATTGTAGGACTAATTCCTCTAAGCATTGAAGCATCATTAAATACATCATTAAATCATTGAGATGTTTCATATATAATAGATTTATATTACTTTCATAGGTTTCTTTTATTATTTCATTTCATTAGAGTTTTCATGCCCTCACAATTGCTTTCTCTATTATGTTTTAAGGTCCTTTACAACTTTATCTTACTTTCATAGGCTTCTTTTATTGTTTCATTTCATTAGGCATGATTGTAAGATTAATTCCTCTAGGCATTGAAGTATCATTAAATACATCATTAAGTCATCGTGATGTTTCATATATAATCTGAAGATCCATAGGGAACTTTGATTCATAACTAAAAAAGATGCAAGCAATTTTCGTATACCAATGTGACCAGTGTTCCGATGAGATAGAATTTTGATTAGATTTAGCAGTATTTTGATTTGATGAGTCAATGATTTTGAAAGTGATTTAAGTGTCATTGATGCTTGGTTTATATATATATATATATATATATATATATATATTAAAATAAATAAATATAGATAGATCCTTATTTTATTTATATGCTCTATATTGTATAAGGGTGGGTGTATAGTCATGTTATTTAATCTCTATGATTCTTATCTTATTTATATGCTCTATATTATATAAGGTTGGGTGTATAGTCTTGTTATTTAATCTCTGTAAAATGTGGCTCTTTCTGTTTATCTGTATTTACATAATTTTGTATCAGAAAACAAATTTTTTTTTTCAATTAAAGAAATGCATTTGGAGTAGCTCTCAAGTCTGTATAATTTTTCTAATTTGTTTGTCTATCTTTATTAACATAATTTTGTATTAGAAAACAATGGTTTGTTTTTGAATTAAAGAAATGAATTTGGAGTAGCTCTCAAGTCTATCTATTTTTTCTAATTTTTCTGTCTATCTGTATTTACATAATTTTGTATCAGAAAACAATGATTTTTTATTTTTTTTTCAATTAAAGAAATGCATTTGGAGTAGCTCTCAATTCTATATAATTTTTCTAATTTTTTGGATTGAGCCAGAGTGTAATATGCATAAAAGAGATAATACATGGTCAAGAAATGAAATGATATCCTTTTATATTGAAGAAATGAAATGATATCTTTTTATATTTTGTAGAGTTGAATGTGTTGTTTGCTTAATCTATTTTTTCATGCTCACTCATTGACCTCTAAATTTTAACCATCTCTAAAAGTAAACCAGAGAACATGATTCCAAGTACCAACCAAAAAAAAATTTGAGAGGTTACATGATCTTGATATTGACACCAAATTAGACCAGATATGTTTCATAAGTGACAAGAAGAGTGTACTATACATAACAGAGATAATACCTAGGCAAGGAAAGAAGTGATATATTTTATATTTTGCAGATTTGAATATGCTATCTGCTTAACTTCATTTTTCATGCTCATTCATGCACCTATAAATTATAACACCATGTGAAAGAAAACTAGAGAATATAAAAAAACCAAACAAAAAAATCAACATCCATCCGAAATTATTGCCTAAATTACCATTCCTTTTCAAAATCCATTTGAAATTAGCATTACTACTCAAAATTGACAAACTTAATTTCAATATATGAAATTACTTGTCAAAATCGACAAATTTGTGTTTCAATATATGAAATGTATGACATATTCGATAGGACTCTTATCAAAATTTGACGGTGTACTTCTTAGATTTGAGACCTATGGGGACTAAACCTCTCCACCTAACAATTAGACCAACTGCATAATGGCTATGATGTGTTGTTACTCATTTATCCCCTTTCCTTCTTAACATCAAGGATGCTTTCAAAATTAGATGTCTATCATCTTTATAAAAAATTTCTAGCTAAATGTGTCTATCACCTCATAGGGGTTTAGTATCACCTAACCAACCATAATGGATAGGATGTGTTGTTACT
Organism: Pinus albicaulis; assembly: GCA_034641835.2. NCBI lineage: Eukaryota > Viridiplantae > Streptophyta > Pinopsida > Pinales > Pinaceae > Pinus > Pinus albicaulis. The sequence continues at coordinate 1,164,606,345 of CM076579.1, read as the reverse complement.
CATTTAGCCCCTGTCCTTTTTAACAACATCAACTAGATATGTGTTGTCCATTATCACCTAACCAAGCATAATGGCTAGGATGTGTTGTTACTCATTTATCCCCTGTCCTTTTTAACAACAACTATGCTTTCAAAATCACATGTCTATCACCTTTGTAAAACTTTTAGCTAAATTTGTGTATCACCTCATAGGGGTCCACTATCACCTAACCAACCATAATGGATAGGATGTGTTGTTACTCATTTATCCCCTAACCTTTTTAACAGCAAGGATTCTTTCAAAATCACATGTCTATCACCTTTATAAAACTTTTTAGCTAAATGTCTCTATCACCTCATAGGGGTCCACTATCACCTAACCAACAACCGTAATGGCTAGGATGTGTTGTTACTCATTTAACAACAAGTATGCTTTAAGAATCATATGTCTATCACCTTTATAAAACTTATAGTAAGTGCAAGGACATTTCATTTCTCCCATAAACTTTAAGGCATTTTCTAGTGTTTTTGGAAATCATGTACATGTCATTTCTCCCATAAACCTAACCATGTACATGTAATTTCTCCCACAAACTTTAAGGCATTTTCTAGTGTCTTGGAAACCATGTACATGTCATTTCTCCCATAAAATTAACCATTTACATGTGTCATTTCTCCCATATACTTTAAGGCATTCGCTAGTGTTTTTGGAAACCATGTACATGTCCATAAAATTTACCCATGTACATGTCATTTCTCCCATAAAATTTAATGAAAATTCCAGTGTTTTTGGAAACCATGTACATGTCATTTCTCACATAAACTTTAAGGAAAATGCTAGTGTTTTTGGAAACCATGTACATGTCATTTCTCCCATAAAATTTAAGTCATTTGCTAGTGTTTTTGTGAACCATGTACATGTCATTTCTCCCATAAAATTTAAGGAAAACCATGTACATGCCATTTCTTCCATAAAATTTAAGGATGACCATGTACATGTCATTTTTCCCATAAATGTTAAGGCATTTGCAATAAAATTTAAGGAATTTTCAATAAATTTACATTTAATATATTTCTAAGGAAAATTCCAGTGTTTTTGGAAACCATGTACATGTCATTTCTCCCATAAACTTTAAGGCATTTACTAGTTTTTTTGGGAACCATGTACATGTCATTTGTCCCATAAAATTAAGGAATTCGCAATAGAAATTAAGGCATTTGCAATAAATGTTCATTTAATACAATTTTAAGGAAAATGCTAGTGTTTTTGGAAACCATGTACATGTCATTTCTCCCATAAATTTTAAGGCATTTGCTAGTGTTTTTGGGAACCATGTACATTCCATTTCTCCCATAAAGTTTAAGGAAAACCATGCATATGTCATTTATCCCATAAACTTTAAGGAATTTGCAATAAAATTTTAGGCATTTGAAATAAATGTTCATTTAATATATTTTTAAGGAAAATGCTAGTGTTTTTGGAAACCATGTACATGTCATTTAACCCATAAACTTTAAGGCATTTGCTAGTGTTTTGGAGAACCATGTACATGTCATTTATCCCATAAAATTTAAGGTAAACCATGTACATGTCATTTCTCCCATAAAATTTAAGGCTAACCATGTACATGTCATTTCTCCCATAAAATTTAAGGAATTTGCAATAAATGTTCATTTAATATATTTGATTGAATTTTTTTTCTTTTTTTTTCAGGGATAAAAAAATTCCACTAAACATGGTTAAAAAATGGACATTATGCATAGATTTTTCTTGCTATCCCAATCCAGGGAAAGTAGTGATTACATATGTGCTTTGAAATATTGCGACTATCAAGGTCCTCCAAAGGAAAATGAATATACCGTGAAGAACAACAAATAATGAAGCATATTATATTTCATTGATAGAAGGCTGGAGAACAACTAGGGAGTATGGATCAAATGGAATTGTAGTTTTCACCAATTCTGAACTTGTGTGTAACCAGATGTAAGGCGTGTATCAAGTTAAGAAGGAGAGGGTAAAACAACTGCATGGAAAAGAAAACAATATTGTTAGAAAATTTCAATTTTTTAGTATAAGACATTGTGCAAATGTCAATAAGATATCTCGTGATCTATTGTGTGGGGCAATTCCAATTCAAGATTAATCTTTCAAACATGAATTAGTATTGTATAAGGCAATGCAAATTCAATATTAATCTCTCAAAGATGAATTAATTTTGAGACACTCTCCTTCAAAATTTATTGATGGACATTGTAACATATATTTGATATGTGTGTTTTTTATTGATAAATGCGTCATTTTTAATGACCATGTGCTTTTTTCAATTATATACCAAGTGCACTCCCACCATGTAAGCACAACTTGGTGAACTTAATGTTTTATAAAATTAAAATGTGTAGGAATTCAACAAATTTTTCTTTAAAGTGAGTTTTACACATCAATTTGTGCTTTGGAAGTTTTGTGTTTTACATAATTTATGTTTGTGCTCAACATTTGTGTACTAAATTACATCATTTTTTTGAATTATTTTGAATGTATTTTAAATAGTAATTTTAAAAATAAATGTAAATGTCCATTGTAGATATCCATATATATATCATGGATGACGAAAGGCGAACATTAATAAAATCCCATGCCTCTATGAGAGAGGGGGATCATGGATCGGGGGATGTTCATGGTATTTATATTAAATGTGCATGTTTTTAAATGACATTTGAATATATACTGTTATCCCCATACATACATATATACATGTGGAATTGACATTTTTATTGAATATATATAATTTTATCCCCATGTAAATACATGTATACATATGTAATTTATTTTTTATCAATTTTGTGAGTTAAATTAGTTTTTAATAGATTTCATTTTTTATTTTTTAGGAGTTCGGAGGAAAAGAGTATCTACTCCATCAATGGAGCCTATCCATGGCTCACACAATTGTGGTATGGTTCATGCAATATTTTTAAAATCATATGCATGTATTTACATGTATGTATTTATGTTTTAATTGATTATAAATTCATATTTTTTTTATGAAGCTTCCCTATTGTCGCATGAAGGTGGTGGTGGTACACATTCCCTTGGTGGCCAATTAATAGGTGGTGGCTAATCGCGTGAGGGTGGTGGTATGAATTTCCTCAGTGGCCAATCAATGGGTGGTCATGTTGGTTCTCAACCAATGGGTGGTGGCAAATCAATGGGTGGTCATGTTGGTTCTCAACCAATTAGGGTGGGCATGATGCTTCCCATCCATCTCGAGGTGGCCACGACTCTGAATATTATTTTTATTCAATTATTAATTTGTTTTAAATTATTTATATAATTTTTTATGGTTAAAAAACAAATTTGTACAAATTTGTTCACATGTTTTTTTATTGATACATGTAATTTTATATATTGATGCAGAGAAAAAGACGTAGGCCAGACCTTGTTATTCAAGAAGAAGGTTGTACACCAACCATGATTTATCCTTCTGAAATTTCCAATTTACCTTGGGAAACAAACATCCAACAATGCAAATTACAAATGCGTGAACATATTTATTCAAAATTGAAGAAAGATCTTATGTCTTTGAAACTCCCTGTTGAGAGTCGAGAAAGCTTAGAAATAGTTACGCACTCATTAAGCACACTTGTAGATGTCTACAAAAATCTTGGGCCAACCACTGATGCTTTTGTAAAAGTGACGAGGAGAATAAAGGAAACAACGATGGGTCTCGATACATTGGACGATGCTAAACAAGAGTTACAAAAGAAATGGAAAACTCTATGTTTAATTCAAAGAAGGGCTGAAAAGAAAAATGCTAAAGGTGAAATATTCAAAGCACCCTGATATAGCTTGCCATTTCTATGATAGGAACCCTGCTGCTTATGGAATAATACCATGGAATGATGAGGCTCCTCTTTATTTTGCAAAATTATTTTAAGCAGAATTATTTTTGAGAATGAAACCCAATTATAATGACCTTCCCTCTGAATTTTTTGGTCCTAGGAAAGGTCGATTACGTGACCATAGGGGCGCTAAGCATGATGCTGAGTTGCCTCACCCCGAGCCACCATTTAATATTCCAAATTAGGAAAAACACGAATATGGAACATAAAACTGGAAATTGTAGTAAATATCACTATATCAAAACATCAGAAAATAATTGAGCCATTTCATTATATATAGTATCAGAAATGAGTACAAGATATTGAGGAAAAAGACACTCAAGCTAGGCATAAAAAGCCTCAAATGACCCAATACACCAAAGCATGAAACACTGCTGCTACACAAAATGCCGAAAATATATGACTGCATAGTCGTATTGAGAATAACTACAAATAGAAAATGAGAATACAAGGATTTTCTGATATAGTTCTTAAAAAATGATGGGAACAAAGATCTAGGCTCTATAGCACAATTCCAAGATAACCTAGAAAGGGTTTCTTGAAATACTCAAGATGAAAAATGCAGCCCTAGGGCTAAATTATGCTCTGCAACTGAATAAATATTGGGTGGTGGATGATTTGATAAGAAAATAGCTGATACTTCTCCCTAATAACTTTCCTGATGAAGGGGTGCTCCCCTCACTAGAAAAAAATCTCAAGAACTTGGGTTCTCAAACCTCCACTACAACTACCCTCCTGAATTGTGCAATTATTGAAGGAGACTGTGTTGTTGAAGGTGGCTGAAGATTGGCTTGATGCTGGATGATGGAATGAAGCTCAAATGAACCTCTCCTGAGTGGTCACTCAAAGTCCCTTGAGGATGAGGGTGGTATTTATGCCCGTAAACACCCTTGTGCTAAACAACAGAACAAACTCCACTCAACAGTTAAAGCATGCAGAAAGTAATAAAAGGCTAAATATAAAAAATATTTAGAATTCCTTCTATGGTTGACATCCCGTTCCTTATATGCATTGTGAGACTCCTCCCCCTTGGCCCTAATTAATAATGATGCTACTCTCATGGAGACTTCCTCCCGTTATGATTGCGTTGTCCTCCACTTTATCCACTCCCTCCATTACTACATTGTTGATTTGGTCAAACTTGACCCCATCCATATGCATTGACCCTATTCACACCAAGGGTTGCTTTATTCAACTAGCTAAATTGATACGCTTTCACACTAGAAGTGGTTTTATTCCTATTAAAGAGATTTAAGGTTCCCTCTACCCACTTATTCATCTACTTTATTAACAAAAGAATTTTTTTAATATTATAACTAACTAAAAGCTAATTAGGAATATTATAGTCCTCCCCTCCCAAATTTTTCTTTTCCTCAACAAACTGTAATGGTGGATGTTGCAAAATATTCTCTCCTCCCCATGTAGCCTTCTCATCTAGTAGATTCCTCCACTAAATCATAAATTATCCAATCAACCTGTTCCTTAGCTGCCCCTCCCAAGGGTCCAAGTTAGCCTTTGGTGATAAAACCAAATGGCTCAGATCATAAAGAGGTGGGAGTTCCATGGTGGAAAATATATGCTATCCAATAGCCTTTTTGAGGCATGAAATATGAGAAATGTTGGGGACCTTACTCCCAATGGGGAGTTGAAACCCATATGCTACTCCCCCAACAAGATGGATCATCCTATGTGGCCCATAGAAAAGCTTCAATGTAGATGGTTTGTATGGCTAAAAATGGAGATAGACTAGATTTTCCACCACAAGATGTCTCTACCCACCCATGATATGTACATAACCTTTTCTAATCTTGGGATGCAACAATGTTGTCCTTAAGAGTCCAAAATATATCCTGGCTCTCTTGGATCCAATATTGGATTCTAGGAGCCTTGCTTGCTCCAACCATCCTATCAATAATCAATAGAGCATCATCACCATATGGAACAAAAAATGGAGACACAATGAATGCCATATAAAATGTAATATGGTAAGAATAGTCCCCCAAGTGGAACCAACACAACTCTACTCCTTGCTACCCCAGAATATAGTTTGGCAAGTAGCTACCCAACTTGTTTACTGCCTCTATCTACCCATCTATCTGGGGGTCATAACTGATACTTGGTATCAACTGGGTACACCCAAAACATAACAAATCCTGCCCAAAGCCATCCAGGAAGTGGCTATCTCTATCACTAACTATGGTCTTAGGAAGACCATGAAGTCTAGGGAGAAGGTTTCCCTCTTGTAGAGTAGTTCATTGTAAACAAGTGTCAAAGGAATGTAAATACTTTGTTAGCTGACCAATGATTATAAATATACAATCCTTACCATTTTTAGTTAGAAAAATAGTGATGAAGTCCATAGAAGGGCTCTCCCATCTCCCTCTCGGAAAAGGAAGTGACTGTAACAACCTTGTAGGATGGTTGTCATCTTCTTCAGTCTTCGGGCAAGCTACACACTTCTTGATATGCTAGAGCACATCCTCCTTGAGACCCTTCCATGAGAATCTATCCTTAATGCCCTGATATGCCTTAATGAAACCTTGGTGGCGGGAAAAGGGTGAATCATGTGATGCATGTAGAATTTTCGCCTTGAGCTTAGAATATCTAGTCATGAAGATCTGATCCTGGTAATATATGATTTATTCCATCACTCTATACATCTCATCGGTCAGCTATGAATTCAGTACCTCACATGTGAAGTGGTCCTTGGAATACTCCACCAACAGCTGGGACTCCCAATTTGAATCCACACCCATCAATGACAGTGCTACTGGTCTCTGTGATAAGGCATTTGTTACCTCATTTATTCTCCCTTTGACATGTTCAATGTCATATTCATAAGCTGAAATCCTTCTAATCCACCTTTGATGTCTCTCTTGTAGCTGCTTTTCCTCAAGAGAAGGTCAAAGATTTCGGTGGTCAATACTCACTTGGAAGTTGTTACCCATCCAATATTGCTTGATTTTGGCCAATGCATGAATGATGGACAGCAAACCCTTCCCATATATGTAAGACACCTTCCCATGTGGAAGTATCTTCGAAATCTCAAAGGCTATGGAATATCCTCCTTGCAGCATAATTGTGCCATCATCCACTCCTAAAGCATCACGTTTCAGCGCAAAAGGCTTGGTGAGATTTGGTAATACCAATACTAGAGAAATAGTCATCTCCTCTTTGAGCTAATCAGAGGCCCTCTATGTAGTGTTTGTCCAATCAAAGGCTCCCCTCTTAGCTATATATGTGAGTGGTGCCACTTTTTCTGAGAAATCTTTAACTAACTTCTGGTCTAGGGGCATTCCTGGTGGAATGGCTCCAAATACTATAAAATCATGGTCTAGAGTAGACTGCATATCTAAGTGGACTGATTTTTCCTTGCTTCCTCTGCACAAATTAGTCTCCATATTATGTGCGAAGACTTCTTGACATAGATAGGTGTGCATGCCTATGATAATTTGATGCTTACCGCTCTTCTTATAATTCCATTCCATCTGCAAGGTCTCCCAATCTGTGGTGACCTTCCCCAGTGTAATCAACCACTGCACACCCAAAATCACATTGGTGTTAGGAATATTGACCACAAAGAAGTGATCAGTCAAAGTGTATGTCCCCAAGGTCATAGACAATACCGAAACATACTTCACACATTGCATTGTTCTAGCTCTTGGGACCAAAACTGAGAATCCTTCAAAATATTTTGTGGGTGTTGTCCTCCTTTGCACTAGCTGAGCATCAATAAATTTGTGGGTAGCCCCAATGTCTATTGATACTGATACCCATTTCCCCTGAACTATGCCTCAAACTCTCAAGGTCAGATACTTGGGTACTCCCCACAAGGATACAAGGGCCCCTCTAATTAGATAAAATGCCCCATTTCCACCTCTTGGAGGTGGTGGATCCTATCCCGGTGCCACACCATTTATGTCTCCTTCAGGATCCTCTTGTTCTTCCTCTTCACGATCAGAGAATACCTCAATATAGTGTGCATTGTCTACAGCACACTGATGCCCTGGTGCCCATGGTTCTTGGAAAGTGAAGCAAAGCTTCCTCCTCCTCAAATATCTTCAGAAATCATCACTAAGAGGCCCTTTTTTCTGGTTCTCCTTTGCGGGAGGAACCTTCACATCTTTCCCCTTTCACTGAAAAGTGGAATTTTGATAAAATGGAGCTCTTGCCCTTAGAAAAGCATCTTGTAAGTCCCTAGGTCTCTCAATGGAATCTTGGAGCACAGTTGGTATAGTGGACTTTACCAACCCATGCAAAGGCTCTGCTAGTCAATTAATGAAAAAATAAACTCTCCTAGCTATATGTTATCACCAAATTGAGTCCTGTTTGGCTGATTCAATGATAAAATTGGAGTAATTATTTCAAACCACTTGTAACTAGAAATTAGCCTTTCCAATTTGAGAGGACTCTCTCAAATTGATAAAGGATATTCAATGAGAAAATTGAAAGCAAATGGATAACTCTGAATCAGATTGAATGTGTTTTTGTGTAGGTGAAAGATGTATTAGGTTTACTACTATTGGGCTTATGGATTCAATATGAAAACTAAGTCACAAGTGAATCTATCTCATGGAAGCTAAGGAAATTTTACTCTTATAAAACCACATATGAAGTACAGAACAACAATATATATGCATACAGGAAGTTGGAGCATGTCACCATGAATTCCAAGTGATTATACATAAGCAAAACTAATAAAACATGACACAACAGAAGACTAGGTGTATAAAATAAGTTGGAGCATGTAATCATGAATTCCAAGCAATTATACAACTAGAAAAATAGAGAGAAAGAAAAATAATGATATAAGAAACATACATAAGAACATATAGAAGAATCTCAAGTCTGAAATAGGTTGTTGCAACTGTATATTACTAATAGCCAAAGATTACAAGAGTAGTGCCTTCATAACATCTCCCAACCCTTTATAACTCTAAAACTATCTCGGTTATAGAATGAGGACTCATAAAAATGATATGCCACCTTTCTAGCTTCAAATTCTCACCTTAGAGACCTATTTCAAACATGATTCCATCACTTAGAGACTTCCTAGGGATATTTCTGTTTTACAGAGTTTGAATACAAAAAGGACTCTTCTTTCACTAATAGTTCAACAAATCAATTTAATAACCCTTATCAACTACAACCAAATAATTTTTTGAGTGTAATATAGTGCTTATGTGTCATTATTCCATGTGGATGCTGAGCTGGACCTCCTCCAAGTCGAATCTTTACAATTTTTTCACAAATCTGGTTAGTGAAAATTCTGAAAACTAGGCTTCAAAGATGAGTATATAATTTCCAAACCCTTTTGGATTTGCAGAAAATAAGAGAGTTTTTTGTAGATGGATCTATGCTGAAGAAAAACCTATTTCATATTTCCAAAATACTTTTTCATTTGGTCTGAAATAAAACTTGAAGTTGACTGCTAAAACAGTCATGTACAAATATTTTCGTAGCGTAGTTTAGTAGCGAGGTTGTTTTTGTTCTTTGTCTTTTCCTTCTGCACCTCTACTGGTCAAACAATGTTTTTTAGGTAAAAATGAGTGAATACCATCAACCTCCCTCGGATCTTCAAAAAACTGTTTTTATATGAAACAAAGCTTCTTCATAAATTTCGTAGCATTTTTTAGCCTTCAAGCCTGGAGCACGCTACAAAACTACCTGATAATGGAGAAAATTCCAAAATATTCCTTTTTCTTCTAAATTTCATCTGTAGGTATAAAAAGTGATATAATGAAATATGATCATGCAAAATTTCATCTTACCCTCTTCAAAAAACATCGTTTTCACCTTTAGCAAGTTTATTCATCACTAAAATGACTCTGTTTTTTTTGAAAGAATAGGGTTCAGAGATGAGCTCTTATCTCCCCATCCCTTATAGATATTGAAAAACCGAAGTATGTTTATGTAGGCTAGTATTTATGGAAGAAAATCATCTCTTTTGTTTTTAAAACCATCTCCATTTGTTTAGAATCTGCATTCTAAAAACATGTATAAAATAGAAAAATTCTACATTCTGAAAATAGGGTCGAAAGACATCTCTGAATCTCCCAACTTGTAGCACCTTTGAGAAAAGTGAAAGAGGTTAATATTAATTGATATGTGCTTGCCAATAACCTCTCTCAAGTTCTTAAAATACATATTTTTTGGCTAGAAACTACCCTTGAAGTTGACTTCTCAAAAGTCAAAAAACAAAGAAATCCTCATATTCGATACGAAATTATTAGCCTGTTTCATAGCGAACTCTGCCTATTTTACACTGAATTCGCTACGAAAATGTGTAAAACTAGATAGTGGATCTTTTTTTAAAATTTGATGACTATGCAAGTGAACCCAAGGTGGATTATTGTGGATATCACTCTAATGACAAGGCTAATGAAGTGTCTATGACCTATAATAAACATGATTAAGTGAATTTCTCATCAAATGAATGATCTAACCTAATGAGACAAGGTGAAGCTTATGATGACCCTATGTTACACAACATTTTGTCACCGTCCCTACAATCCCTCACCTCACATATTGGAGGGTCTTTCCCGTGACCTGTGTGCAGTGTCATACTCTGCAAATACCTTCATTGCATCCTTCTGCATAAGGACATGATTCCTCCTGTTGAACATTTCCTCAGAAAGCCCACAAAAACCTATGTTTTGACATTGGCACGAGTAGCCAATTCACGCCTCATGCCAATGTGGAGGATGTACACTAGATCCTACACCAGCTGGCACTCTGTCTCATTGTTGTACCCACGCCAGCCTTTTTGGGAATGTTTTTTAACAAATTGGAGGCAAAAGTTTCCTTTAACCACCTCAGGAATGACTCATTGCAAGTGGTTAAACTCGATAAGCCACTGATATATTCCTTTAGGAAATGGTTGATGGAACATTCTTGGATGATAGAACTCCCCCCATGATTATAGGAATCCTAACCTCTCCTTCTCCCTCTATATAAACCAGCCTTCTCCCTTTACAAAAGCTAGAGCTAAACATATCGCCAAGAAGCTGAACTCGGAGAAGAGACATTATAGCTGAGTAGTCGCTATAGAGAAGGTTGAACCAAGGAGGATCCCATAAAGAGAGCCCCGCTTTAATTCCCGACGAGCTTTGTGAGACGTGCTCTGCTGGAACCCTGTTGGAGGAGATCGCAATGTCGAAGCCTGGTTGTACTCTTCCTTCTTTAAACTAATATACTCAAATATGATCTTGATTCTGTCTTTGTGTTATGTATATTTGATGCATTGGATTTATTCTTCTTTGACTGACTCATCGCTACAGATATGAATAGTATGTTGTGTATCATCTTTGTTGCTTGTGTATGTGCAGGTATCTGGGCTTGATAATTAGTGGATCGTGACCTGTCGAACTAGGAGCGAGAGGTAGTCATTCTTCCAGGTGACACAACAACGTAGTGCTTATGGTGAGTTACCTATGAGGTCTTTCTCCATTTTTTATCTAATAATTGATGTCATAGCGTGTCTTTTTTGTGGCTAGACCCACTCTAGGGCTAGTGGGATCACCTCTGCCCGCAGAGGGGATTTACCTCACCATCAAATTGGCGACTCCACTGGGGATCAGTGTGAGTTTGTCTTTCATCCATTAGGTCGTCTTCTTGGTCTTTTCTTGCTTAGCTTAATTTTTTAATTATCTTTGCTCAGTCTAAGACCTGTGTTCAGCCCCAGAGGATCAATTTGACCTCTGTTTTTCCAAAATTTTCATCTTTTTAAGTTTGGCTTGATTGGCACGGTTTCCAGCCTGACAGTCGCACCCATTGGCGCTTGCTACTAGTTGATCACCCACACCATCCCCTATCTAGTGCAGATTATAGCCAGACAGTAGTGCCATTTCCTATAGGTGCTAGGGTTTTCCCTGTTTTGGAGTTTATGGTTAGTATTTGTTGTTCTGGGCATTTTCGTGACTTGATTTGAATGCTTTGAGATTGTTTGTGACTATGAACAGCCTCCTTCCTTCGGTTGTTTTCATTTTTATTTTTAGCATCATAGCACTAGAGTTTTCTAGTGCCTTGGTATGCTGAGCCTCCTCTAGGAGCTTTGGTTTTTGTTTCGCAGCCACCTTCATTATTTTCCTTGATTGCATTCAGTTCCCTGGATCCGTTTTGAGTGATTATGTTTGATGGAATGAGTCTTTCCTCTTTCATTCAATTTTGCTTCTTGTCACTCCAATCATAGCTCACATTGCTTGTATGGGTTTTTTTTGACATCTTTCTTCGATTTGAGAGATTGCAGCATTGGTTTGAGCTTGTGTTTTGTTTTCTTTTGAGTTGATTGAACTGTTTCATTTCGACTCTTGTGTTGGCATTCTCGAACTAGTGTGAAGGTTTATTTTTCATGTCATATAGTGCACTCTTTTCTCTATTACATTGAAAAATGAAAAGAAAAAATATATATTTTTTTCTTGCATTCTTGTTTGGATTGTGGAATTGGAAAATATTTTGCATAACTAGAATTGGGCATTCTAGGAAATATTTCTCATTTGCATTAGCTTGAGTTAGGTACTATAGTGGATGCTTATATGTGTTCTCATCATTTTCTATCATTTGGAAACCTCTTAACTTTCTCATAGATAGCTCTTCATTGAACGAAATGGTATTTTATGGCATGTAGTTTGCATTTAAGGGTTCATGAGATTCAACATTCGGTAGGACCTTGGAATTGAAACATAAATACAAGATCAACCTAAAATTTATTCAATTAACCTAAGGCAACATTTAAACCTAATGGAAGATTTAGTGGTCTAAGTTAGAGACGTGTTCCGGTGTCTTCAAACCTAGCAGCTGTCGCTCACCATCTGGCTCCAGACAGCACTAGTACAAACTTGTGCTCCCCATATCGTCGAGTATATAAAGGGAGACCCCTCTAGGTTGCAATCCTTTTATTCGTAGGAAGCCGAGTCTGCCACCTCGTAACCGTGATACATCGAACATAGCATTCGGGGAGACTACCTACACATACGTCAAGTCCTTGGTTGATTTTTCCTTCATTTTATAACCAAGGTGTATATGGCAGTTCATGGGAATTTGGTACACCCTTTTACCTAGACTACCTGAGCAGTCATTTTTGATCTTTACTGACTCTATAAATTTGAAAAGATCATCGAGCACTTGTCCTTTCGCGCTCGTTTCAAACTGAAAGAGACTAGAGTCATCTTTGACTGTGTCTTGACACTTAAAACATTAAACAACAAATGTTTGGTTTCAATTTGGTAAAATAAACTACCCACGATTACACGCCCTTTAAATTTTAATTACTTGAATTTGTTATGTTTGCCTTGGTTTTGATCCAAGAGTCTTCATTTTGACCTTTTTTCCCCTTTTGGTGTGCTACAGTCACATTGGCAGAACCATCCGTTTCGCCTACTGGTAGTCCTTATACGGATGATTCATCTGAAACTTCTCATACTTTTAGGTCTGCTAAGCTTGAGCAGCCTGTCATCCCATTAGAGTACCCATTTGGAGAACCAGTTGAGTTCCATTGGCCTCTTTCCAACGCTTGGTTTGGGTTTGGGGTCGGGGAAAATTTTCCCCCTCTCACATTGGGATCGTCTTTTTTGGCTACTATCATACCTCCTAGCCCCCGTACTCTTTTGCAAGATCTTACGGTGGATTCAAACATGGACTCATCTGGTCCTAATGACATTGAAGGCATTCCAGTTTCTGATGAAGAATACCACCTTTTCCCAGAAGACATCCATCTAAACCCCGTTCAATCTTCACCGTCAGTGTTGGTTCTAGCAGGGTATAGGTCTTTGGGTCATATTATGACTGGTATTGCCTCCATGTCAACTTCAAACCTGTCAAGGGGACTGGTTCTCCCGTCATTAGGGATGTTGCTGACAACACCTGTCTCATCGACGCCTTTTGTTATGTCTATCCCCACTAGGCCTACTATCTTTGTGGCTGCATCAGCATTGGTCGTCACCGCTTAGTCGTCAGGAGTTTCTACTTCGGTAGAGACTTCGATTTCCATGCCCATCCCTGATGACTTTTCGTTTGAGGAGTATCGGATGAATTTACAGCCATATAACTCTCAAACTAATCAGTCCTCTCAGGATCTTAATCGTCCTTATTTTTCTCATTATGGAGCGGATGGTACCCCGATTTATTCGCTTCCATTTCAAGATGATGAGCACGAAAACCCCATATATTTGCCTGCTCCTGAGGCTTATCAGTACATTAAGGATTTTATACCAACCTTGCCTATACAACCTTCTAACCAGCAAGGACAACCCTTCCAGGGACAACCTTTGGTTCAGCAAGGATATGCTTTTGGCCCACAAGGATAACCCTTTCAGGGACAAAATTTGGCCCAGCAGGGGTATGCGTACGACCCACAAGGGCGACCTTTACAGGGACAACCTTTGGTCCAGCACAGATTGTTTTATGGCCCGCAAGGGTAGCCTTACAATCCTCAAGGTCAAACGTTACCAGCTCAGCCTCTAGTCCAACTAGGGCAACCTCAAGGACCAGCCGGGAAACCGATGTATCAACCCAGACCTTCATACGATCTTGGGGGGGAAACCCATTCATCTCAACCTTTTTTGCAACCTTAGCAGCCTTATTTTCCAATTGGTCAAAATTTTGCACATCCAGGGCCATCTTATGGTCCTGTCATAGGTAAACCTCTTCAACTAGGACAACCTGCGCAACCTATTAACCATGCTCAGCTACCGCTTTATTCTATGCCACAGTCAAATCAACCTGTGCGCCCGAATTATTCGGCTCAGCAAGGCCCTACTTATCAAGGCGGTTATTTTCCTCGAGGTCAATATTGACCGGTTTACAACCCGCCTCAAGGTTCTGCTTATTACCCTCAACCACAAGGCTATACTTATATTCCACAGAAGAATCCCTAAGCTGCTCAATTGGGCCCCTCGTATACTCAGAATCAGTATGCTATTCATCAACCCCCGTATCATGGTTCTCAACCGCCATATCAACCGAATTATCTGGCTTACACCACTTATGGTCAGAATCCTCCAGGACAAAACCAATGGGGGCAGAGTTATGCTCAACCAGGATGGAGTATGGGTACGTGTCCTTATCCAGGACCTGTTATGCCTTTTAACCCTCAATTACCTTTTCTCACTACGTTGGAGCTACTAGATGTGTCCAAATTGACAAATGATCCCATTCTTCATAATCCTTTTTGGCCTCCGGTTTTGACGAAGGTTCCAAGTGATTGTCCCAAGTTTGAGGGCAAGTCTGGAGAAAACCCCCAAGCACACGTCATGACATACCATTTATGGTGTTCTTCTAATTCTTAAGTGGATGACTCTGTTCAGCTTCGTCTTTTCCAGCACACTCTTACCGGTGCTGCTGCTAAGTGGTATATTGAACTGCCTCGTGGTATCTTTCAATATTTCAACACTCTCGCTATGGCATTCCTGACTCATTTCCAGTTGCTGGTTTGTTATGAAGTCGGGATGCATCTCCTAACATCCTCGAAATAGGACCGGGCTACCCATATCTCAGACCACATTCATGAATGAAGACTGCATCGTCGCCTGATCAAGTTAGAAATTCCTGATCAGCTTCTTACTCATTGGTTCACTACCTCTTTTTTCAACCAGATTGTGAAAAACATCACCATGGGGGCATGTGTAACCGAGGAACAAGCCATCGCTCGTGCCCAGTACCTTGATCTAGTGTACTCTCAATCAGGCATTTTGTATGACATCTTGACTGAAGCCCCATAACCTAGGACCTCTAAAGCGCCGGCTACCCCATTAGTTTATGGTGTAATTGGTTTTGTATCTTAGACTTCACGCAAGTCTTCCAATGGGAAGCAAAAATCAAATTCTTCCAATACTTCTGCTCCTTAGTCTACCTTGGATTCTGGTAAAACCTCGAAGGTCAACGCTGTTCAGGCCAATCCTGTGGACAATACTCCCAAAGGGAAAAATAAGGGAAAAGGCAAGACCAAAGCTGATTCCTTGAAACCGGAATCATCTAAACCTTATGCTGATGATGGTTCACAGCAGAAACCGAAATATCCCTGTCTGATTTGTGAAGAAGATCACTACACTAAGGATTGTCCTAGACTATCCGATGTTAGTAAACTACTCAAAGGTGCTAAGGGTACTCCAACGATCCTTAAAGAACCTTTCCCATCTTAGCAGACCTAGATGGTCGATCAATCTGCACTATTTGCGTCGTTTGGCTCTCAAGTATTCATGATGAACGATTCTGTACCCGTTTCCATCGCTACTCGGTTGAAGGATTATGTTGGATCACGGCAGGCAGCCAGGAAAGAAATCGTTGATGGTCCTCCTCCCCCACCTGCCTCTGGTCCTCTTGATATTGGAAGACCTAGTGCCGAACCCATTGTACGACCACCTTCTAAAGGTGTTCTCCAGAAATCTTCCTATAATCCTAACGCCCGTGTTGCTCAGCATTATAGTATTTTTGAGGATTTAGCATAGGCACCATCCGTGATGTCCGCGTGGGAAGTCCTCCAGAGTTTTCTATCTCAACAGAGGGCATTATTATATGCGATCGATGGTATCGATCCTGCTGATTCTAGTCTTCTCACTTTCGACTTAGAGAATTTCGTCCCCCAACTTCCGCACCATATTGCGCTTGTTATACAAGTCAGTATTAATGGTCTCAATATCCATAGGGCCATTGTGGATGAAGGTGCATCTACCTACGATATGTCATCTGCTTGCTAGAAGGCCATTGGCTCCCGAGCTCTCACTTCGTCACCCAATTCCCTTGAGGCATACGATGGAAGGGAATCGAAACCCTTGGGTGTTCTCACTAGCTTACTGATCACGTTGCAAGGAAAGACGGTCAACGTTGAAGTAGAAAATTTTGACGCTAAGATCAACTATAATATTCTACTCGGTCGCAGTTGGATTCACACCATGATGTGCATTCCGTCGACCCTCTTTTTACTTCTAAAGTTTCCACACGAGGGAAAAATCGTTACTCTTGATCAGTTGTCATTATTTACCTTGTCTTCGAAGAATAATGTGCCATACGTGGATAAGATTCCCAATCCCCCTGACAGCATAGGGCCAGGTCTTTTAAAATATCCTGCTATCATGGGTATTTTTCCATTTCCTCCACCAAATACCATTCAAGTTAATATGATCTCTCGGTCAGATGACCCATGGATCATGCTCCACCGGTGTCTGACCCTTGAGGAGCTGAAAAAGTTCTAAATGACTGCCACAGTGGCGGCTGTGGTGGTCACATGTCTGGTTATGCCACTGCACAGAATATCCTTCGTGCTAGCTATTTATGGTCGTATATCCTTAAAGACTGCATCATTGCAGTATGCAAGTGCCATGTGTACTAGATATATCAATGCAAGATGCGTGCGCCACCAGTTCCTTTACATCCTGTCATTACCGTGGGTACTTTTTCCAAATGGGGAATCGATTTTATGACATGTAACCCTCGTTCGGTCAGGGGGCATGCCTATATTATCATCACCGTCAATTATTTCATGAAATGGGCTGAAGCGAAGCCTACACTGGTTGCGGATGGTAAGACAATGACACAATTCATTTTTA
Source organism: Pinus albicaulis (assembly GCA_034641835.2). Lineage (NCBI taxonomy): Eukaryota > Viridiplantae > Streptophyta > Pinopsida > Pinales > Pinaceae > Pinus > Pinus albicaulis. The sequence goes on along the minus strand of CM076579.1, from coordinate 1,164,588,929 downwards.
GTCACATTATTACTCAGTTCGGTGTTCCTCAGACCATCGTCACTAATCATGGTTCTCATTTTCAAGATTATTTGATGATGGAGCTAACATCTAAGTTGGACTTGCGTCATGACAGCTCAACGCCTTATTACCCTCAAGAAAATGGCCAGGTTGAAGCTGTCAACAAAGTCTTTGTTACCATGCTTCAACAAACAATTGGGATCCATAAATCAAATTGACATCTCATGTTGTTCTCATCTCTTTGGGCTTATGGAACGTTAGTTAAGAGTGCGACCAGATTTACCCCATTCCAGTTGGCATACGGTCTAGAAGCCACTCTTCCAATTGAATGTGAAATCCCTTCACTCAAATTAGTTGTGAAATTACTGCCTGATACTTCGCCTGAAGAAGAACGTCTTCTCTACTTAGAGATATTGGATGAAACTTTTCACTTGGCTGCCTTGCTCATCGAAGCAAAAAAAAAGCAAGTCAAAGCTCATTTTGACCAAATAGTTTCCCCGTGTTCTTTCATCAAAGGCGATCTTGTTCTCCTGTACGACCAAGCTCATGACAAGCTGGGGGCAGGAAAACTCCAACCCATGTGGCATGGGCCCTACATCGTTAAACATGTGTTACATAATGGGGCTTATGAGCTCATTGATTATGAAGGTTATCCTTTATCACAGCCCAGAAATGGGTTATACCTGAAAAAGTATTATGCTTGAGTAATTCATGCATGATATGTGTACATAGGTGATTGTTTTCATTTTGTGTGCATGTTTTGGTTTGATGTGCTTTGTGATCTTTTTCTGCTTATTGGGTCTTGTTTTTTGTGTAGATCTTTGTTTCCCCTTATGTCGGTTTCGCGGATGGTGCTTTCCACAGTACTAGGAACTTGTCTTCGGTAGCGTGGGTAATTTACGATCTTGTTGGTGAGTTGATTAACTTACAAGGTATTTGTCTAGGACCAACTACAAACAATGTCACTGAATATAGTGTGGTTATGGAACTATTAACCGAGGTAGTTAACCTTGGCATACACACATTGCTTGTGAATTTTGATTCGCAACTTGTTGTTCTTCAACTTAATGGTCATTATTCAGTTCGAGACCCATGCATTTTAAGATTATATTTGCATATTCGTTTACTTGAAAGACATTTTTATTTCATTAAATATCAACATATACCAAGATGAATGAATACATTAACAGATGCAATAGCTAACATGGTGCTAGATAGAAATTTGTGCAATTTATAAAACATCATCATATGTAAATAGACCCATGTGGAAAATAGATGTATATATATATATATATATATATATATATATATATATATATATATATCATTTGTTTGCAACGTGTGCATCATGTAAAACCCAAAAAATAATATATGTCAATTTCAGTTACATCGTGAGACAACATGTCTCTAAAAAATGTGCAGAAATAAAGCCTAAATGCCTAATCGGCATGATGCTCATGATAACACGTCACCGCTTGTACAAACTGCCTCAGAAAGTGATGGATACAACTTGGCACTCCTACAGTGTGCCTCTAATAGGCCTGAGGCACATCATCTAAGCGAGCATAGTCTGGGGCCCCATAGGAAATCCCCTCCAAGTTCTGCACTAGCTCCTCCTCGCCACCCTCACCATCAGGATCAAAATTGTGAGGAACTTCCCTCGCCACCGGTGACATGTTGGCAGGATGCTATGGGCCGAGATCTGCATACATATAAAATTTAACTATCAGAACATGCATATATAACAAAAAATCATAACACTCATGAAAATAAGAAATGAGTCTCACCTAATTCTTCGTCCCAATCCTCTCCCTCCGGGAGTGGGAGGTTGAGATCTCCGGTGAAGTCTGTGTCAGTGTAGGGCCAATCCTCCATGAAAATCAGATGTTGTTGGAGCCAATCAAAAAAATCTGGCCTCCAGGACATCTGTTGGCCACCCCCTACTCTAGGCATCAGTGCAGCCCATCGGGCCATCCGTGGCTCTATGGGTGGCAGCATCGGAACAATAACCACCTGAGGCTAGAATATGGGTAATTGTTCCAAGAATAATGATACCAGAATCGATCCGTACCCAAACTGCTTTAGTTTGGTCTTCTTGCACTTAGTGAGCTGTCGTTTGATGTTGATAGTCATGGCCTCGGCCCAGTTGAAGATGGTCGCGTTCATACACTCTGAGGGAGGAAGTAGTTGTGTCTTTGTGGCCTCATGCGGTGCCTGTGATCCAATTGGCAGTAGCCCACATGATAGTGTGCAGCACTACCCTCAGTACGAAATCAAGGATGGTTTGGATATCCACTTTTCCACTCCCTGATCCATTTCATGCCCTGTGGCACACCCTGTCAATTACCATTCCCATGCTTTCTCCGGAATGCCGAGTACCGGTTAAGATAGGGACTGCACCCCTACGTGACAACCCAGTGATGAAATATACATATGAGACTTCGAGTTCAAGCTCTTGATCCTGAAGCACAAACTTCTCCTGATCTTCATCCCAAATGCTTATCAAGTATTGAAGCAATTCGGGCTGAGCCCGGAGACATGGTGTCAGGAAGAACTTCTTAAGCCCACAATTCCTGAGGGCATTCATGCATTGTTCATTTTCCATTACTTGTTCATCCTCCTCACTGTGTTATCTCTATTTCCACTGGATAACCATATTTTTTCTATTTTTAACTGCATTAATTGATCATAGAAACATTATGAGTCCCCTTGGGTATCAAATTTGTATTCTATTGGTTGAATTTTATTAAAAAAATTGTGGATTTTGGGTTGCGCAGTTGGCGCAACCCCTGTGTAAAAAAAGGTCGATTGGTGCAGGTCCATGCCTGAAACCCACGCCAACCGCGATGCCCTAAATTTTAAAAATCCTCCCCTAAGGGATCCCAAATGACAACTAAATGCAGTAAAATATAGCTCAAAATATGGCAAATGGTGTCGGTTTTTACCTTAAACTGAAGAAATCCGTATTAATCCACTGGTTTTCTCACAATTGTCGCCACAAGATCACAAGGTAAATGGACCAATGTTGCTCTACAAGGAGGTAAAAGTGAAAATTAAATAGTTTTTTTACCATTTATGGTCTTTTATAACTTTTCAAAGTCTAAAAATAGGTTTTAAAACATATTTTTCGATTATTTTAACATTACTTTCGAGAAATATGTTTTACACACATCTTTTTGTGCAGCAACAGGTTTCCACATGGTTTTGACGAAGAACGAGTTGTATTTTATAATTTTTCGAACTCGGTAAAAACACGAAAAAGTCACTACCAGAGTCATCTTTCAGCTCTTTTCTGACTCTCTAAAACTGGAAAGATAGCCGAGTCACTTGTCGTTTTGAACTCGTTAAATTGGCTATGAAACGATATCTACCCAGCATATGTTTACCCCTTTTTTGGGTTGGGATAGATTATTTATGAAAAAGGAATACCTTAGCTGATCGCGACTAAGAGGTTCTCTCGGACATAGTTTTCTACCTTTTTGGATGTGAGGGACTATTTATGAAAAGGGACTACTGGAGTTTTCTTTTCTGTCGTCTTTTCAAACTCTCTAAACATGAAAAGACGTTGAGTTCTCCCTTTTTCAAACTCATTAAAACTAATGACATTGGACTTCCTCGTGATGACATTACTCGAGTTCCTCCTTCCCAGGGGTTGTAAAATGTACTAGGTTGGACTTTTCCAAAGGACAAACTTACATCGCAAGCATATGCTATCCCCTTCAAGCTTGTTTTAAAAAATAATTGGGGTACTCACCAGAAATGGTGGGGATAAATGCAACCAAGACTGTAGTCATGTTGGCAGTATGTCGCTCTTGAACATGGCACTTGTCTACATTCGTGTCGGGTTGGGGATCTCTCACCTCATTGTTTGCCTCCATGGGTTTGGGTAATCTCTTTTTACCTCTCATCTGCTCTTTTCCATGTCACCATGACCTTAGATCCCTTGATGTCAAATACTTCCAAATCCACTGTCATGTTGCCGATATGTTCAAGAGAAGTTTGCCTCTAAAGTTTTCAAACTCCCTCTGATTCTCTATTGGTATTGATTCACAAACATCATGTTCCTCTGTCTCGCGTCGATGATGTGGGAAACATTATGGCCCACCTTTGATCAAGGTCACTTCCTGTCGACTCCAGCTCATTAACCAGGAAGCTGATCTAGAGAATTCCTTCAGGTACCTTGGAGCCTTCATGCCTTAATGGCACGTTCTTCGCATTCGATGCAAGCTTTTCATTATTGGCCTTCGATCGACTGATTCTGCGGGTGTTCGATGTCAGATATCTATTCACACTCCATAGATTGTACCTTTAGTGCCTTGAGAGCCATTGTAATTATTCGTGGTTTCTCTCGTGTCTGTTAATAGCTTCCATCATTGGTTGGTAATCAAACAATTTTCTTGCATGTTTGACTTCAACTCACATATTCGCATGCTTGAATTTGTACTTTGTTTGGATCGAGATGGAGCGCAAGACAGTGGGTTTTTGTCTGATGAAATCCAGGCTGCGGGTTCTTTGTGGATTACTAAAACTTATTATGTGACTCTTTTGATTGGATGGTTGTGACCATACCGGAGTCTATTTATTGATCCCTACTACTGGATGGCCGTGTCCATACCTCAGATCTCATTGTTTATATACTCTATCATGGATGGTTGCGCCCATGCCACATGTCATGTATAAGTTGTACTTGTACTTGCAGGTCTTCCGAGTAGTGTTTGGGTCGAACGCGTTCTCATAAAGCATTTCACCCCTCCCTCTCTCTCGGACCTCATTCTTTAGGGGGCATTTGTTACACAACATTTTGTCACCGTCCCTGCCATCCCTCACCTTGCATATTGGAGGGTCTTTCCCATGACATGTGTGCAGTGTCATACTCTACAAATACCTTCATTGCATCCTTCTACATAAGGACATGATTCCTCCTGTTGAACATTTCCTTAGAAAGCCCACAAAAACCTATGTTTTGACATTGGCACGAGTAGCCATCTTACCCCTCGCACTAATGTGGAGGATGTCCAATAGAGCCCGCGCCAGCTGGCGCTCTGTCTCTTTGTTGTACCTGCACCAGCCTTTTTGGGAATGTTTTTTAACAAATTGGAGGTGGAATTTTCCTTTAACCACCTCAGGAATGACTCATTGCAAGTGGTTAAACTCGATAAGCCACGGATCTCTTCCTTTAGGAAATGGTTGATGGAACATTCTTGGAGGATAGGACTGCCCCCATGATTATAGGAATCCTAACCTCTCCTTCTCCCTCTATATAAACTAGCCTTATCCCTTTACAAAAGCTAGAGATGAACATATAGCCAAGAAGCTGAACTCGGAGAAGAGACATTATAGCTGAGTAATCGCTATATAGAAGGTTGAACCAAGGAGGATCCCATAGAGAGAGCCCGGTATGAATTCCTAATGAGCTTTGTGAGACGTGCTTTGCTGGAACCCCGCTGGAGGAGTTCAACGTCGAAGCCTAGTTGTACTCTTCCTTCTTTAAACTAATATACTCGGCTATGATCTTGATTCTATCTTTGTGTTATGTATATTTGATGCATTGGATTTAGTCTTCTTCGACTGACTGATAGCTACATATGTGAATAGTATGTTGTGTATCGTCTTCGTTTCTTGTTTATGTGTAGGTATATGGGCCTGAGAAAAAGCAGATCATGACCTGTCGAACTAGGAGCGAGAGGTAACCATTCTTTCGGGCGACACAATAGCGTAGGACTTCCTATGAGTTACCTATCAAGTCTTTGTCCATTTTTTAGCTAAGAATTGATGTCATAGCATGTCTTCTTTTTGGCTAGAACCACTCTAAGGCTAGTGGGATCACCTCTATGGGAAGAGGCAATCCCACTAGCCCTAGAGTGGGTCTAGCCATAAAGAGGACACGCGATGACATCAATTCTTAGCTAACAAATGGACAAAGACTTGATAGGTAACTCACTGGAAGTCCTACACTGTTGTGTCGCCCGGAAGAATGGTTACCTCTCGCTCTTGGTTCGACAGGTCACGATCCGCTCATTCTCAGGCCTAGATACTTGCACATACACAAGAAATGAAGATGATACACAACATACTATTCACATCTGTAGCTATCAGTCAGTCGAAGAAGACTAAATCCAATGCATCAAATATACATAACACAAAGATAGAATCAAGATCATAGCCGAGTATATTAGTTTAAAGAAGGAAGAGTACAACTAGGCTTCGACGTTGAACTCCTCCAGCGGGGTTCCAGCAAAGCACGTCTCACAAAGCTCATTAGGAATTCATACCGGGCTCTCTCTATGGGATCCTCCTTGGTTCAACCTTCTATATAGCGATTACTCAGCTATAATGTCTCTTCTCCGAGTTCAGCTTCTTGGCTATATGTTCATCTCTAGCTTTTGTAAAGGGATAAGGCTAGTTTATATAGAGGGAGAAGGAGAGGTTAGGATTCCTATAATCATGGGGGCAGTCCTATCCTCCAAGAATGTTCCATCAACCATTTCCTAAAGGAAGAGATCCGTGGCTTATCGAGTTTAACCACTTGCAATGAGTCATTCCTGAGGTGGTTAAAGGAAAATTCCACCTCCAATTTGTTAAAAAACATTTCCAAAAAGGCTGGCGTGGGTACAAAAAAGAGACAGAGCACCAACTAGCGCGGGCTGTAGTGTACATCCTCCACATTGGCGCGAGGGGTGAACTACCTATTCGCGCCAATGTTAAAACATAGGTTTTTGTTGGATTTCTGAGTAAATTTTCAACAGGAGGAATCATGTCCTTATGTAGAAGGATGCAATGAAGGTATTTGTAGAGTATGACACTACACATAGGTCATGGGAAGGACCCTCCAATATGCGGGGTGAGGGATTGCAGGGACGGTGACAAAATGTTGTGTAACACCCTGTCCATCAAAAATTAAAAATATATGTGTCATAACAGTAGCTCCACTTGGGATGGTGTGCCCCTGTGGTACAACAAAGAAATAGTAGTTTCAGTTCCACCCCCATTGGGCTACTTCCATCTTCAAAGTGAAAAATTGCAACCTGTTCTGACTTGTAACCTTGGCACTAAAAAAACCTGTAGATGCTAAAGAACTAAAAGTACACATGCTGAATTTAAAACTAAAACTGAAAAAATTCTTGATGTTCAAGCTTATTTATATACAAATGATCCTACTGTACTTTCTCAACATAAAAACTGAATCAAGTGATCTCACTCTTCCAATGACTCCAATCAAGAAGTTGAGTACTTGGTTGGAACGGATATTCCACTTTTCTGATCATAAAGCCATTCTTGAGAGACGAGAAGTTGTTCCGCCATCTGAATTTGTATACATAACTGAAAATCATATTGAAATTCATTCTTGTAGAGGATTCTAGCAGAGCTGCAAAAGGATCTTTGAGAGTATGCACGAATAATTTTAGTTGATCATCAAGAAAGTGTGAGTAAATATGATCCTTGGATGGTGTTCCTTGTTCAGATTCTTCATTATAACCCTTGTGACCTTTCTCAAATAAAAAATAAAAAATCTGTTGATTTTCATTTGAGAGGAAGAAATACTTGGATTACTCTTGTACACTTTCACAAAGAACTGCCTCAGCATGTACCACGAAAATTTCTATTGGTAACTCTTTATATGATTCAACAAGCATACCTATCTGATTGTCTAAAATTTTCTTTTCATTTTCTTTTCATTTGATGCAGGTTGATGTAAGGAATTACATGAAGAATAAAATTCTTCCTTTACTTGAGGATTATGGAAATTATCTTCCAGTATTTCCTCTTGTTGTTTGAAATGATTCTCATATTCCCGATGATCAAAAGACTGACAAGTGTGCTGCAACTTTTCATCAAACTCAAAGGATGTAACATGATTTTCATAAATAAACTCATGCTAGGATTCATTTTCATCCAAGAGAGAGGCTATAATTTCTTCTTGGTGATGAAAGGGCTTGTCATGAAAGGCCTCTAAAATTTCCTCATCCATAAACAAATCATCTTCATAACAATTCTCCAAATATTCAATAAAACTCACACACTGTTTACAAAAATCTTTGACTAGCAATAAGGAAGAATGACATTCTTTATTCATCTCATAAAATGCAACATGGAAATCATAAAGAGAATATAAGGAACCATATGGTAGGTTTTCATCCCAAGACCATGCTTTTCCTTCTAAAGTGACCATAAACATCTTCATGAGACAATCCTCAGGGAACTAAACCTTAAGTCTGTGTACATGCATATGGAATCTAACCAAATGAAGGGCATAATTGTTTTTCTTTTCATTTTTAAATAAGGGAAGATCAGTTAACCAATCGAAATTTTGCATAGGACTTGGAAAAGCAGGGATGTAAGACCAATTCATAAGGGCATACCTAGCATTTATTCTTCCGATGGAACTCATCTTGGAACTTCATCAAGCTACTGATCTTCAAACAGTGGAGTCAACTTCCAATTTATTATTTGATGTGTGGAGTCACCAGAGCAGAAATACAACCAATATGTGTCTAAGTATCTACTGTTCTCAGACCTTAGAACTGAAACATTGTCGTTATTTCCTAAAATTTACACCTTCGATCCCCAGTAATTGCACCAAAATTTTATCACCAAATTGAGTCCTGTTGGGCTGCTTCAATTGTCAACTTGGAGTAATTATTTCAAACCACTTGTAACTGGAAATTATCCTTTCCATTCTGAGAGGTATCTCTCAAATTGATAAATGATATTCAATCAACAACTTGAAAGTATATGGCTAGCTCTGAATTGGATTGAATGTGTTTTTGTGTAGGTGAAAGATGTATTAGGTTTACTACCATTGGGCTTATGGAGTCAATATGAAAACTAATTCACAAGTCAATATATCTCATGGAAGATAAGGAAATTGTATTCTTATAAAACCACATATGAAGGACATAACAACAATCTATATGAATACAGGAAGTTCGAGCATGTCACCATGAATTCCAAGTGATTATACATAAGAAAAACTGCTAGAACATGACAAAATAGAAGACCAGGTGTGTAAAGGAAGTTGAATCATGTAATAATGAATTCCAAGTGATTATACAACTAGAAAAATAGAGAGAAATTAAAATGCTGATATAAGAAACATACATAAGAAAACATAGAAGAATCTCAGGCCTGAAATAGGTTGTTGCAACTGTATATTACTAATAAACAAAGATTATAAGAGTAGTGCCTTCATAACATCTCCAAACCATTTATAACTCTAAAACTATCTCATTTATAGAATGAAGACTCATAAAAATGATATTCCACCTTTCTAGCTTCGAATTCCCATCTTAGAGACCAATTTCAAACATGATTCCATCACTTGGAGACTTCCTAGGGATATTTCTATTTTGCAGAGTTTGAATACAAAAAAGACTCTTCTTTCATTAATAGTTCAACAAATAAATTTAATAACCCTTATAAAATACAAAAAACTAATTTTATGAGTGTAATATAGTGTTGATGTGTCATTATGACACGTGGATGCTGAGCTAGACCTCCTCCAAGTCAAATTTTTATAATTTTTTCACAAATCTGGTTAGTGAAAATTTTGAAACTAGGCTTCAAAGATGAGTGCATAATTTCCAAACCGTGATGGATTTGTAGAAAATGAGAGAGGTTTTTGTAGATGGATCTGCACTAAAGAAAAAATTATTTCATATTTCCAAAATACGTTTTCATTTGGTCTTAAATAAAACCTGAATTTGACTGCTAAAACAATCATGTACAAAACGTTTGGAAGCGTAGTTTGGTAGCGAGGTTGTTTTTATCCTTTGTCTTTTCCTTATGCCACCTATGCTAGTCAAACAATGTTTTTTAGGTAAAAATGAGTGAATACCACCAACCTCCCTCCTGTGATCTTCAAAAAACTATTTTTATAGGCAAAAAAACATCTTCAAAAATTTCGTAGCATTTTTTGGCCTCAAGCCTGGAACACGCTACGAAACTTCGTGATAATGGAGAAAATTCAAAAATATTCATTTTTCTTCCAAATTTCATCTGTAGGTCTGAAAGGTGATATAATGAAATAAGATCATACAAATTTTCCTCTTACCCTCTTCAAAAAAAATCATTTTCACCTTGAGCAAGTTTATTCATCACTAAAATAACTATGTTTTTTTTTGAAGCATAGGGTTTAGAGATTAGCTCTTATCTCCCTATCCTTGATGGATATTGTAAAAAAGAAGGAGGCTTTTTTATTTCATTATGTATTGAAGAAAAATGTCTCTTGGATTTTTGAAAACCATCTCCAACTATCTAGAATCTGCATTCTAAAAACATGTATAAAACAAGAAAATTTTGCATTCTGAAAATAGGGCCAAAAGAAATATTTGAGTATCCCAATTTGTAGCACATTTAAGAAAAGTGAAAGAGGTTAATTTTATTTGATATGTTATTGACAATAACCTCTCTCAATTTCTTAAAATACATCTTTGTTTGCCCAGAAAAATCCCTTGAAGTTGACTACTCAAAAGTAAAAAATAGAGAAATTCTCACATTCGCTATGAAATTATTAGCTAGTTTCGTAGCGAAATCTACCTATTTTACACTGAATTCAGTATGAAAATTTGTAAAAATTTCTAGTGGTGCTTTTTTAAAAATTTGATGACTATGCAAGTGAACCCAAGGTGGATTATTGTGGATATGACCCTATTGACAAGACTCTTGAAGTGTTTATTACCTATAATAAACATGATTAAGTGAATTTCTCATCAAATGAATGGTATAACCTAATGAGACAAGGTGAAGCTTATGATGAGCCTATGAATCAAAAATAAAAAGTTTATGTGTGATAACACTATAGATAAATCTGGCACCATGACGGAAAGTTTTAGGAATTCAGAGATATAGGTCTCCTGATTTTCTGATTGCTTGAGCTTGGCTAGCTCAACAAAGGGTGCCTTTGGATCTCTTCGGTCAAATATTTCTACCAAAATCCCGGTGAATTCTTTATATGCGGTTACATTTTCATGCCCTAATGTGGATACCCCTGAAACCACCATTCATGTGCTTCACCTTCGAGGTGCAACGCTTCTATCTTAATAGCTTCAATTTCTGGTACTTAGTTCAAATGAAAATAGATGTCTAGTTTTTCCACCCAAGCCTTGGTTGTGCACTTGGATGACCCATCAAAAGAAAGTAGAAAGAATCTACCCATAGTATATTGAAGATCATTGTTCTGCATGTACCCTCCACTTATATTGTTATTCTAGGATTTCCTATTATCCTTGATCTGACAGAATTCCTGAAATTTTTAATTCTCTTTGAAACTTTGAGATTGGGACACATACTCTAGAAAGTAATATTCAAGAGTATCTTGTTCTTGGGGTCCTCCACCCCCATTTCCTATTACTAGGAATGTGGGGATAGTGGAGCCTTGGGAAACTTGCTGCCTCGCTAGTTGTTCACACCAGTGATGTGAAGTGTCAGAGCTTTCTCTATGTAGACACCCTCTTGGGGTCTCCCTTTGTATTTCCATCCTCATCTCCTTGATTTATTTGGCAATGTCTTGCATGGTTTGGAGAAGAAGCTTTGGACACTCATTTTCATCCATTTCTCCTAATATTAGAGTCTTACCTTTTTCTTCTTCATTTATTGTATAATCAAACCTTCAACTTCTATTAATGTACCACTTCTCCCTTTCTATGAGAGTTTATTCTTCTTCTAATGGCATAGATGTGATGTCTCATAGGTTGAACCAAGATTATGCTCTAATACTACTGTAATATTCCAAATTAGGAAAAATAGGAATATGGAACATAAAACTAGAAATTGCAGTAAATATCACTACATCGAAACATGAGAAAATCATTGAGCCATTTCATTATATATAATAGCAGAAATTAGTACAATATCTTGAGGAAAAAAACACTCAAGCTACACAAGGAAAGCCTCAAATGACCCAATACACAAAAGCATGAAACAGTGCTACTACAAAAAATGTCAGAAGGCTATGACTGCACAATCCTATTAAGAATAAATGCAGCTAGAAAATAAGAATACAAGGATTTGCTGATATTGTGCTCAGAAAATGTCGATATCAAAGATCTAGACTCTCTAACACAATTCCAAGATAACCCAGAAAGGGTTTCTTGAAATATTCAAGATGAAAACTGCAGCCCTAGGGATGAATTATGCTCTACAATTGAATAACTACTGGAAGGTGGCTGATCTAATAATAAAATAGCTGATACTCCTCCCTACTAGCTTTCCTAATGAAGGGTTGCTCCTTTCACTGGAAAACAAGCTCAAGAACTTGGGTTCTCAACCCTCCACTGCAACTTCCCTTTTGAATTGCACAATTCCTGAAGGATATTGTGTTGCTGAAGGTCATTGAAGATTGGCCTGATGCAATATGGAATGAAGCTCAAAGGAACCTCTCCTAAATGGGCACTCGAAGTCCCCTGAGGATGAGGGTGGGATTTCTGTCGGGAAACACCCTTGTGCTATAAGCACAATAGACTCCGCTAAACATCCAAAGCGTGTAGAAAGCAATAAAAGAACAAAAATCAACAATATTCAGAATGAATTATATGACTACCATCCCCTTCCTTATATGCATTGTGAGCCTCCTCCCCCTTGTTCCCATTTAGTAATGATGCTACTCTCATGGAGACTTCCTCCCATTATGACTACGTTGTCCTCCACTCTCTCCACTCCCTCCATGACTACGTTGTTGATCTGGTCAACCTTGACCCCATCCACATGCATTGACCCTTTTCACACCAAGGGTTGATTTATTCAACTACCTACATTGATCCACTTTCACACTGGAAGTGGTTTTATTCCTACTAAAGAGATTTAAGGGTCCCTCCACCCACTTATTCATTTACTTTATTAACAAAAGAAAAATTTTAATATTCCAACTAGCTAAAAGCTAATTAGGAATATTACACACCATTGGTAAGATGACCGCTTTGTGTGGAAAATTTGTGGTCAGAGATGGATGCCACTTCTTAAATTAGTCGAGAAGCAAGGGATGCTATCATAGAAAATGTTCATAGTGGACTTGGTGGAATTGTTGTTTTTATGAATCGACAAAGACCACGAGAGAATGCACGTGCTAATTTTGTGTATCATACAGATGATGAGATAGACAACATGAGTATAGAAGAGCTTAGAACATATGAAAAGCATTGTCGTAATGGCTGGCAAGACTTGTTTGTTCATGAGGAAGAGGGCAGGAGATCGGTATGTGTTAATGGTTAGGGTGAATATTTTAATGTAATTTTTAATAAATACATATACATTTTTATTTGTATATGTTAATATAACAAAAATGTATCATATGTTCACCATTTGCAGTTAACACGCTTGATGAACGGAAATTTTGATAATATCACAGTCGAAGCTTCAAGTTCTCACAATCAAGATGGTTCTCACAATAAAGATGATATGTTGGCAAATTTTAGTGTTTTTTAAGTGTTCATAAATTTGATGTACAATTATTAATCTATTATTATATCGGTATCATGATGACATATTTTTAAAATAAATAATTGTGTACACATGTATGTATATAATTAAATGTTAACAAATTCTGATTCCATCCGATGTTTTCGTAATGGAGTCACCCTCTTTTTCACTGTTAGGAGATTTTCCAAATCCACGGTCACAAGTATTCAATTTTCCACTTATGTTTTTAAGTTATAAAAATGAGTGAAACTTTCATTAAAAAATGAGATCTAGATCTTGAGTTATTTTACAGTTTTAAATTTTTTAAATTTTAGGTTTGTGGAGATGATTTTCATTCGGAGCTACCCTCTTCTTCCTTGTTAGAATATGTGCCAAATCCACCATCATAGGTATTCAATTTTTCACTTATGTTAAAGTTATAAATTGAAGTGAATGTTTCATTAAAAAATTAGATCTAGATCTTGAGTTATTTTACAGTTTTAAAATTTTTCAATTTTAGGTTTGTGGAGATGATTTACGTTCTCAAAGGAATTTAGCAATGGAGTGTATGATGGAGGTAGTAACATCCAAACAATTTGAACAAGAAGTTATCTAACATTTTTTTTAATAGTATTGCATTAGTTTATGCATTTTCATTTGAATTTTTCTAATATATATATATATATATATATTACAGTTTACCATGGAGGATGCATTGATGGACCACCAACACGAGACAATGGAGAGGGAACAGGTATTACATGTTTTTTTTTTTTTTAAATTTCCATTTTATTTTTTTATGATGTTCTGCATTCTCATTCAATTTTAAAACATTAAATTTTAATTTTTACATGTTATGTAGCTTCCCCATTCTTGAGATGATAGCACAAGGTGGCTCACGACACTGCTGGAAAATACACTGCATCCTTCTATTTGATTGATGATGCACATGCAATATTTTATGTGATATATAGTTTTAAATTTACTTTTCTACATAGATAGTCTTATTTATGTAGTCATATTTACTTTTCTATATAACTTAATACTTGTAATACTATACATTGTTATATTTACTTTTATTGGTCATAATATAAATTTTGGACATATTTTACATTTTGGATAGTTGAACTGCATTTACTTTTATTGAATGATTTTAAATTTTGGATAGTTGTTACATTTGACATGTAATCACATGTTGTTATATAATGTTAACTTAAATATGATCTTAGATTAAATGTTTTGTTTTTAAAACTTGTTGTTTTGTCACTTGTTGTTTAAAATGAATCTAGATTGAAATTGCAAATTACAAAACACATGTGGTACAGGTTACACTTTTGAACATGTGGGAATGTTATATAATTAGGATGTCTATTTAAGGTGATATTTAGATACATTTTTCACATGATCATGTATCATTTAAAACAATTATATATGGTTAAATACATATTTAAGTTCATGAATATGTAACAATGATTGAAGTACATAAATGCATTTAATTAAGTTGTTACATTTTCCATACATGATCACATGTTGATTTAATGAACTAACTTAGATGATCCTAGATTATATGTTTTGTTTTTAAAACTCAATTTTTTTTGTTATTTGTTATTTAAAATGAATCTAGATGGAAATTTCAAATTACAAAACACATGTGGTACATGTTATACATTTGAACATGTGTGAATGCTATATAATTAGGATGTGTATTAAAGGTGATATTTAGGTACATTTTGCATGATCACATGTATCATTTAAAACAATCATGTATCTATGGTTTTACATATTTAAGTTCATGAATATATGTAACACTAAATGAAGTACGTTTGAATTTAGTTGTTACATTTTGCACATGTACATGATGATATGTTGTGATAATGTTAACTTAGATTCAATCTTAGATTAATTTTTCTGTTTTTAAAGCTCAAATTGTTTTGTCATTTGTTATTTAAAACGAATCTATATTGAAATTTCCAATTACAAAACACATGTGGTACATGTTAAATGCATTTGAACATGTATGAATGTTATATAATTAAGAAATATATATCTATTCAAGGTGATATTTAAGTGTACATTTTTCACATGATTATGTGTCATTTAAAACAATCATGAATATGTAGCAATGAAAGAAAAATTTCATTTAATTCATACCTTTTTCATTTGAAATAATTTTTATAATGTTTTAATATACAATACATATCGATGAATATATATCTAAAAATAATCATAAAATTCTAAGTGCTCATAGATGTGTCAAACAATCATAAAATCTTAAAATTGCATTAAAACATATCCAGTACACAACATTTTTCATTAATGTACATTGAAAATCTACTATGGATGTCAGTTGATAGTAAATTGGAAATTACAAAACACGTACCACGCATTTTTCATTCAAGAATGAATATTATAATGTGCTTAATAGATTTCTAAAACAAAATCATAACTTAAAATTTGTATTATATCAACTATGCTAGATAGACATGTACATTTTCTAATAATGACATAATGACATAAATTGTACCAGAGGATGTATGAAATCTTTTAAGACCAGATAATATACATGTATGTGTACATGTGTATAAATTACTCATGTGCATGTACCAAAACAATATGCATGTGCAAACAACCCACATAGTGTAGAGTAGTCGGTGATGGGGTGCGCTGTTAAGGCACTCTGTATGCAAGGTCACCGGCTCAAAACCCGTGGGTGGAATGAGAGGAGGAAAAAAATGGAAAGATTAGGATTATTCTAAACTAAAAAACAAAAAAACAAAAAAAATGTACATGTGCAAACACTTGTACATAACATAAAATATAAATATTATAATAATGTAAAACTTAAGAATGCACAAAAAAAAGGCTAACAATTTCTAGTTGAGTTCTGTAAGTTGTAAAAGATGAATCCAAGGAGAAGAAATTATTGGGTAGTTCAATAAAAAAAATTCTAATGGAATGCTATCTTCAGTGATCTGTTCATGATCGACTTTTGACATTTCCCATTTCTTAATTTTTATTTTTTTCTTTGATTGAACTTGTGTCAACTTTATGCGTGTTGCACACACCAAGTGACTATATTGACAACTTATGGCATCAATTTCATAGTCTTGAAAGTAAAAAAAATCCCGAATTTGATGATTTTGTTGGAAAATATAACCTTTCAGTATAATAGACCCTATGTCATATATAAACCCGTTATCATCATAGTTTTCCAAAAATTTCATCTTTCGTTTAATACAACACATCAAATAATACTTCACATTTTCTGTGTTGGTAGTAGGTGCAACTACAGCAAAAAAATCTCCTTCACAATAAAACAAACTTACATAAATTTAGATCACATGTACTTGAAAAATTAACTTTAAAATTAACATGTGTACTTGATTTTATTATCTATCTCTAGATCTCTATCATTTGAAAGCAATTGAAATGTTACCTTCTCTAACAACATCAGAAACTCGATCACCTTAATATGATATTATAGTCTCCTCTGATTGCATTTCTTCAAAGTTTGCAACGAACATTTTTCCCTTTCTATTTAGTTATGTATGTTGTCAATCTTTTACATACATTTTGTTTTTAAAAACATCATTGGATTCTGTGTTGTCTATGCAAACATGACAAAAACAAGAATATTTTATTTTATCAAATGCAAACACATTTTGGTACTTCTTCATTTTAATTGAAAGCAATTTTCTAGTCCCTTTTATTGTTTCAACTTTATTTCCAATCGATCTATCTACATCTTGGACCCCAATATGCGAAAAAAACATATATGGAAAAATCAAACAAGAATATAAATATGTTATTCAAAATACCATCAAAGATAATAATTGCGATAAATCATGTTTAAAATTAGAAATCTAATAGAAATTAGATCATGTACGTATTAAATTTCTACATCTATACATATATACAAGTTTATATATATATATATATATATATATACCTGCGCACTTCCCTTGACCGGTTAGTTTCATGGCTTAGTGTAGCGATGCATGATTGAAAAACTTGTTCAGCTGAGACAAGTCAGTTTGCAGAGTGGTCCATTTGATATCTTCAAAGTGCTCTTTTTATGCATGCCCATGCAACATCATGTTCTCATTTTCTATGACCAGTTTCAAAGAAATTCCAACAATGTTTAATGCGGGTCTTCATATGAAGACGGAACAACCAAAAGAATGATCGTGAAGATTTGCATTGACCTATGCATCCATCTGACCATATCCAATGTTCATTGAATTTTATTTTATGAATTTTCAAGGAGTTATAAATCTTTTCAAAACAATGTTGTACAAAATATCTATCATGTGTACGATTATCGCAGATATAAAAGTGATATTCTTTAATAACATGTCTATTTTCATTGGTGCCTTCTATAGGATGAACATTTTGTTCAGCGTGTCTATATAGAATATGGGCAAGCATGGAGACTTGGTCAGAATGATAGTATTCACTTTGTATTTCTTTTTGTGGAACAAATGTGTAGTTCTCTGTAAAATCAACTATTGACAAAATGGTCCCTGGTGGAAAAAATTCACAGGATTTTTTGAATTTCAAGTCTTGCCATCGAGCTCTATGGGAATCCTTGGTGTATTTATAAATTTCTGTCTCAAAATTTGTCAAAAATTCTATCACAAAAAATTATTTTTCTTGTAAATCTTTTATTTTAGCTCTTGTAGTACTACTTGAACCAATCCATGTATGAATATATTCGTATCTCTTCCATTTCACTTTTATGTTGGACAAGGATTTATCATTTATATTTCGCATTTTTTACCACCAACACATCTTTTGGTAAAATAATTCATGGTTTTCTCTTGCACATAGAATTTGAGATATAAAATCAAGGATAGTGGAAGGAGGAGGTGAAACTTTCCAAAATGTGTTACCAAAATTAAGGAATGTGTCATAATATAACTGAAATTCTAGATGATAAAGAAAAAAAAAAGTGTTGCGTATAGTTATAGGTTTAACATACCATGGTTTTTGTTCCACAAAATCCCTGATTGAGACGTTAATTTCATGATTCTCTTCTATGAACTTGTTGAAAAACTGTATTTAAGTGGTGTCCAAGATATTTTTTGCATGTTCTTCGTAATTATTTCATGTTATTCTTCGTCACATCACATCCCTTCATGTTGATGAAACATGTGAATTTTTCATCCAAATATTCATATATTATTTTTTTAACATCTTCTCCAAGTCTATCTTCGTATGGTTGCCTACAAATAACTGTCCAAAAAGCGAGTTCAGCATTTACATCTATTTGCAATCGAAATTTCCGATCTTTGTGTAAATTTTTTTGTGAGCTCCCTAATGCTTATGCCATATATTTTACCAAACGATTATGTTTAGTACTTGCTGAAACCATTGCCATTTGTATTGCTCTACATGCATCTAAATCACTTTTCTTTATAGTTCTTCCAATTGAATTTAGAGCACTATTTATATTTTGTATCACATTTTCCTTCATTTTTTTTTTATCTTTTATTGATTTCCGAATACCTAATAAAGTCATAGTTTTTTTAAATTTCTTTGATGTTATGATAATTTTCAAAATTTGGGCTTGAACTGCCACATTTTCATCTTTGAAGAACATATCAATAATGCACTTAACAATATATCGTATAACATGGTCATCTTTTTTATCTCCATATGTGTCAGTGTCAACATTTTCTAATATCTCATCATTGATATTGATTTCATATGTACATATTAGAATTAAATGTACAAAATGAGTTTACATATTCGATAAATAATTAAATTAATAAATATGTATAATTTAAATAATACACATTTAGCATATATATACATACCTGGTGATTCAATTTCTTCACTTGAATTTCTTTCAACATTTTCAGCATCTTCAGTCATTGGTTTAATATATGTTTCACTTTCTCTTTCAAAATTTTCTATCTCATCATCAATGTTTTGAGGAATATCTCTCTCTATTTACATTGCAAAATATGTTTCAAATTAGTTCATCAAATAAAAATTAAGTTTCACAATACACTAGTTAAATTTTAAATATCAAATTTATAATATTTACATTTACATACCTGGTTCAACTTCTAGTTGAGGTTGGTTTTCCCTTTCAATGTTTGAGCATTATTCTCTCTTTTTTCTTTTGCGATATTCTCTCCCTTGTTCTCTATGAGCCTTAGGGTCTTTTGTTCGATCATATTTTCTCTTGCAATTCCCTTGATTTCCCATGATAATTTAGTATCAAGCTCAAAAAATTTCCTTCATAATCCTGTAAAAAAAACTCACTATCAAAATTTAGACAAAAACTCAATTCAAAAAGGCATCAAAAAATATTTAATTCCAAAAAAATATTTTTAAATTTTTTGCACAAAATACATACTTCAATCCAAAACACTTTAAAAATTATGCCAAAAAAATGTCTTTTAAAAATGAAATGAATCTCATAATATTCCCTTCCAAGTCCTGCAAAAAATTTTCACTTAAAAAATTAGATAAAACTCACTTTAAAAATTCATTATAAAAGATTTACTTCAACCCAAAACACTTACTCTAAAAAAATGTCACTTCAAAAAATACTTCCAAAAAATCTCCTTTGAAAATTAAGCCCACAAAACCTCTAAAAAAAATTCACTTCAAAAAATACTTCCAAAAAATGTCCTTTGAAAATTAAGCCCAAAAAAACTCTAAAAAAATGTCATTTTAAAAAATACCTCCAAAAAATGTCCTTTGAAAATTAAGCCGAAAAAACCTCTAAAAAAATGTCAGTTTAAAAAGTACCTCCAAAAATGTCCTTTGAAAATTAAGCCCCAAAAAAGTCCTTTGCAAATTCAGCCCAAATGAAGAAATGTGCGAAAATAATGATTCCGTTTTCGACTAGTTATATAGTTTGCGATTTTTTTTTTTTGGAGGGGCTTCATTGAATTTTCTGGTCGATGTAATTTGTGAGCAGAATTTCGGCCGAACTTTTATTAAAATTTCAGCCGAACTTTTATTAAAAGTTCAGCCGAACTTTTTTTTTTGTTAAAACTAATGGGATGGATCATAAAAAAATAATTCGGCCGAGCTAAAACATCTACAACTATGGTGTAGCTCAGCTCTGAACACATTTCTTTAACTTTGGAATGATTAAACTCCATCAAAATTTATGAATTAACTTTCGGAACTAAGACAAGCATTTGCATAATTCAATCTACTTTAAGGAAATATAAATTTTATGGAATTTCATAGATATTTACTAATTTTAATTAATTTTTTAATAAAATGGGTGTAAACAATTTATAAAGGTCATTATGATTCAGTGAAATCAAAAAATTTCATCTTCCAAAATATACTATAAAAAAAATTGAAAAAATTATGGTGCATTACATTGGTCCGTCATCTATAATGGGTAGTTTTTAGATTTTTGGTTTATAACTAATATGTTGAAAAACTTCACGCGAGTCGAAACATATTTAAAATATAATTTTTTTTTATATTGGTTCAGTTCAAAAATATCTAGTAATTATGATATGCATCAGTTTGTTTCGTAAACTTAACGATACCAAAGTAGACTCTCTCTAGATTGTTGTAACACATTTTTTTCTCAAAAACACAAATTTTTCAAGGAATACACCAATGCGTTTGAATATGAATTTTTATGAATCCTTTGATTGTTAAAGAATAGACACTCAAAGAAATGTTAAGTTGACATATCAAATGTGAATAAAAAAATTCCAAAAAATAAGTAATAGAAAGATAATAAAATTTCTGACAAGTTTTTTTTTATTGTAAAATGAAATTCTAAGCAGAAAAATTATTTTTTCTTCCAGAAAGCGAAACAAATTATAAAAATGATATTTTTTTCTAAAAAAAGGGAAAAAAGTGTAACCCAACTGCACATGTTCACTAGATACTAGGTTGTCCTAAAGGTATTTGAGGTATAGACTAGATTATAGGTCCATATTTATAAACTGATGTCTCAAGGATAGCCTATGTAATAGGT
Source organism: Pinus albicaulis (assembly GCA_034641835.2). NCBI lineage: Eukaryota > Viridiplantae > Streptophyta > Pinopsida > Pinales > Pinaceae > Pinus > Pinus albicaulis. The sequence goes on along the minus strand of CM076579.1, from coordinate 1,164,567,568 downwards.
TGCACTGGTACTTGAGGGGTAATAAGAGCAGAAGTTTGAGAAACTCTCGGGATGGGTGTTTGAGGTGTACTAGGTTGTTGTACAGATGCTTGCACAATATATTGGATAGGAGTATGTGGAATACTTAGACTAGGCTGCTAAACAGATACATGCAGTTTAACTTGAGGAATCGAGTGAACATGTTGTTGGACATGAGTAAGAAGAAGTTGTCCAGTTGGGTGAGCAGGTTGGTAAATGGGTATCCGTGGAGCATCTTGCAAAGGATGTTGAGTGAAAAAAATATTCTAGATAGTATTCATCCCTGGATAAGGTGTTCCTACTAAGGGTTGTGACACAAAGGGTTGAGCTAAAGTAGATTGAGGCATCTAACCATAAATTTGATAGCTTCCAATTAAAGGTTGTCTTACAGCCGTAGGGTATGAACCAATGAAAGTTTTCCCTTCAGGTGGAGGATGTTTCCCCCTTGGAGGATTATAACCACTTGTTGGGTTAACTTGAGGATTACCTACACTGCCAGAAATCATATGAATGTATTGGTATGGGGTTAAAATTTGGGTAGTAGAAGTTGATAAAACAACTGACATAGTAAAAATTTGAGGAGAAGGAGACGCTCCCGAAAAAGTCCCAGTAACTAACTCATATATAGGGGGAACTTAGGAACTGGCATATAACAACGTTTCTCGAAAAGTTGAAAACATGGGTGAATCAGTAGACATACTTCTAGAAGCCATTTCTGACATTATTTTTGGGCAAACAGTAAAAAGGAATGTAGTGACATGGATGACCGTAACCAGATGAATGTAAAAATTCAAAAGGTGTAAGGTAAAAAGGATCTAATCGAAAATTAGAAATAGGAAGGTCTAGAGGAAATGTATGTTCACCAGCAAAAAATGGACTACTAAGAGTTTGTTCTTCGTCATCTTCACTAATATCCTTGATACTAATGAGACCGAGAGGAAGATTCTTGGTGATAATTATTCTTACTTTGGGTGAATGCTAAGCAGGAGTAGGGGACATAACGTTTGAAAGAGACTCATGTTATGAAACATCAGACTCAGGTTCAGAAATTTATGGCTCAGTTAACTCTGTATCTGAGGCTTCACGAGTGATAGATTCTAATGTAATGGTTTCCGTAATTATTGGTTCAATTTGTTCTAACATTGTTTTAAATCCCTAAGGTTGTCTCACTTCAACTTTACATTGTACCACAATAGACATTTCAGGTTGATATGAGCACCCAATTCTCATTGATTTTTCCCTTTCAACCTTAATTTTGCTATAATTGGCAGGGTGTATACTCGGGGGTTTTACCCTGCATTCTCTGTGAATGTCATAGTATTTCAGCCACGATGAATTTTTAATTTAGAAATCACAAAATATCAATAAATCAAACATAAAGCCTCTAAAAAGTAAAAACAAACAAATTAACATGTGCTAGAAAATCTAGGAATCAAACCACACAAACAACCCTTTCATAGTGAAATCATTAGTTCGTGATGAAATCCAACATCACAGAAATCAATGTGAAAATATATAGATAAAGAGGATGGAACTAGTTACCCTAACAACCCACTTAATGAAATAGTTTGGTGCAAGTAATTTCACTTATGCCATCTTGAGTGAAGATTGACCTCCAAAAAGTCCAAGTGAGTCTATTAAACGTCTATTCTAGGTATAGTAGAGACCTTTCCTCTACCGTGACCTTGGGAAAAATCCCTAAGATTATGGTCACTAAGGTTACCAACTATAATAATTCAAACTAGGGGGACAATCACAGTTTTGATTTACACGCAAGGGCAGAGTAACAAATCTCAATCCCATTGAAAGCTCCTCGACATGGTAAATCTGAGGTTTACTTCCAAGTGACCCCAAGTACCTTTCAACACCATTTGCAATGCATGGAAATCTTCTACCATAACCAATGAAGTAGGTACGATTACTTCACCAGGTCCGATATGACCTCGTGCTTAACTCTTGCGTAAGAAGAACTGCCCAAAGAAAAACTGTAATAACTAGATTTAATCCCTGCCACAAGATTCTACTGTTTGTTTATTATTTGGAAAGTTTACTCACTTCCCTATTCCAAAGAACTAACTTAATATATGTTGGTGGAATGAGCCTTAAAATATAAAAAATATAAATTGATTTTAATTAACACCATGTTATTTGTTTGTTACTTACTTAGATGGTTATGGACGTGAAATTGATGATATTTCGACCAACTTAAAATACTCTAATGCATTCAAAAATGAAATTGCTATATTTTCCTTTCAATGAATTCCTACTTAAGGGAGAGTGAGAGGTTCCTTGATTTTTCAAAAGAAATGCAAAACTCAAAATCTAATAACGTTATTTTTCATGAAATGAAAAATTCACTTTGAAAAGTATTCAGTTGTAGAAATGAAACAAAAATTTAAATTCACTCAAGTCAAATAAACATACAAAATCTCTTTCACAAACAATCACTCAAAATTCTTCAAATTTTGTGGAGAAACCACTAAAACTCTAAAAAATTAAAAATTTTGTAACGAATTCTCCTAATTAATGATTTGAGTGCAATTATGAAAACTTCAAACTGAAAATGGATAATTCTATTTTAATATTAAACAAATAGAAACACTCTTCCACAAAAGCACCACTTCTTTGAGAAAACCCTAACTTCACTAATCTAGAAGATCCTTCACAAATAAGCAAAGTATTTTTCTCAAATATGTAAGATGAATAAACAACCTGTTGTATTTGACAGAGAAAGACAGGGAAACATCGATCTAACCAACAACCTATCATTTTTTTTGAATCAATAAACAATCTAGATGAAACCCTATTAAAAAATGTGAACGTGATAATTCTTAACGAGACTTCACTACGACATTCAAACAAAATCACAAAATATTCTAAAGATAAAAACAACAAAATGACCATCAAAAATTAAAATCTAGACTCTGGCCAGAAGAAAAGTTAATTTTCAAAAATTTCAAAGGCTTGCATAGGTAGATAGTTAAGTCCAGTGCTCATGCATACAGTTGCTGAAGGAAAACTGTGCAAATTTGCGCTTTGTTGCTGAAACATAACTGCACAATCTAGGGAAAGTTCAAGAAAAATAAAATCAAGGAAATCAACCCAGAGGATATAAAAATCCATAATTTTTTCAATATTTAGATAGAGTCAAACAAAAAAGATTGGAAAGAAAAATCAAGGAATAGGAAGAGAACTAAGACATTCCCTAGTGGAGTCACCAATTTGTTAAGCAGACAAATCCCTCTTGCGGACAAGAGCGATCTCCCTAGATTCCTAAAGGAAAAATAGAAACAAAAAGGCAATTGACTATCTCTTTCCCTAAGATAATTTTTTTTAAATCATCAAAACAAGAGAAGGAGAATGGTGCTCTTACCTATTTATGAAATTATTGATGGAGATCCCTCATGCATCCTGATGTAGCTCCTCATTGCTTTGATAAGACCTACAATCACATAAATAAAAGAGATCAAAGGCATATGCATTGTAATGATTCAAAACAAGCTTAATCTCATGATCAATGAGATTAGAAATTTAAATCATATTAATAAATACATAAAAGAACATAAATCATCATCATTTCAATAAGACAATTCAATGAGAAAAATGATTCATTTGTATTAATTCAGAGATAAAAGAAGAGCCTTGCAACCATGCCTTGATGTCATGAGATTCCTCCTAAATTCTTCAAATCCTCTCCTTGTATGATAAGCTTCCCAGTTTAAATTCACCATCATAAGACTACCTCTTGTGAAATCTTCTAACCCTCTAGACTCTACTCAATTGATAGGAAAAATACAGGAGGCTTCAGATCCATATAACAGGGATGAAATCCGTTAATAGTGGGATTAGGGTTCGTTGATCAAATGGAGTTATCTCCATGTTTTGAGGGGTTTCAATTGAATAAATATGACCAAGAAGCTTCTAGTTGGGATATATTCACCCAACAAAGATTCTAGAACATACTTTTTATTTTTACTTTTCATTGAGTCATGTGCGCAGTCTATAATGGAAGACAGAGCGTAGTTCTGCACTGCTTTCAATGGAATAAATTTCGCATGCACAAAAAATAACTAGGAAAGGTGCGTAGGTCATACTAAACATGTTAAAAGGCCATGTTACTCAAAATTCATATTTTATTCAAGGATTTTAGATGTTTTATTTGCAAGGGAGTGCATTAAAACAATTGTATGGATGACCAGAGATCAATTTTAACCGTAAAGTGTCATGGTGAAAAAATGAAGTGTAACAATATGTTATTTTATACCTATTAATTATATATTTTATTAGGAAAAAAGGAACAATATCAATAAAATGTTTCCCTACAATGGCTTAGAATAAGATATTATAATTTGAGAATGAAGCAATATTCTCTTCTAAAGAGATTTTAATGTGATATAAGAACTAGTCAAAATATTATTTTAAGAAATAACTCCAACCATAGGCATGTGTAGCTAGATTAGAACCTTGTTTTAGCTAGCATATATAAAAGAAACTCTAAATCCTTGGTTGAGAATATGTTTAGTATTGAGATAATCATGTTCCATACTTCTTAGGATATAATAATTTGCAGTGGTCTAGTAAGGTGCTTGAAATTCAATCATATGAATTGTATTCATTGGCTTAGTAGTAGTGAGATATATTATATGGTTTCTAATATCTATGCATGTAACCAAACAATAAATTTTTGAATCTTAAATGAAAATGGAAATAAAGTTGATCATAAATCTAAAATAGTCCCAACTCTTAAATTTCCCCATAAAAAAAACCCATTGAAATGAGATTTTATAACCAAAAGAACTTCATCATTGAAAAACATAAAACTTATATTCTTTTCTAGGATTCAAATATGAATTAAATATCCTATAAAATAATAACAATATTGAATACCTCTATCATAAAATTTCAACAAAATTCTCTACTTCCATTTTCATGTTCTTTATCAAGGTGTTGTGTAGAAAGGAAAATAAGAGGATCAAATCATCTTGGTATGATAAAGAATGTAAACTTGCTAAGGTAATCACTAGGTATTCTTCTAACGAGTCCTTAAATTTTGACAAGAAAAGTAGGACCAAATCTATAATCGAAAGAAAAGAAATGTGCAATATATCAATTGAAAGAAAGAAAATAATTTGCACAAATATAAAATACATCTTAGAAAATGTAGAGGTAAACTTTGACTCATAAAATAAACAAAAAAAATTGATTCTCTCAGAGGATCAAAATTATACGATAAAAATTATCTACAAATCCCCCAATGTCATGGCAAATATGCAAACCCTTACTACAAAAGAAGAATTTTTTCGATAGAATATATAATTCATAGTTGAGTTCCGTACAAAAGGGGAGGCTAGGAACGTCAAATGCTTGGAAGAAGAAATTTTGAAGATCGTAGGTCATATCTTAATCCCTTACTTCCACAAGCTCTTTAATTTAGCATTGGTGTAGAGTTTCCCTAAACCTTATATTCAAATCCTCCTTGTACCTATTTTTAAAAAATAGCATAAAAAAAATCTCACTAATTATAGGAACATTACGATTATCCCAATTTTATTAAATATGTATAGAATTGTTTCGAGAATAAAGATCAAACTCTAGCTAGAGAGCCACAATGAGCTAAATTCCATGGTAGATATAAGAGTTATCAACCCAATTTTGGACCACCATATACTTAATAAAATTTTGGAGAAGTTTCATGGAAATACAAAAAATACCATATATTATATCATTGAATTTAGAAAATATTTTGACGCAATTCCTAGGAGAACCTCTCGAATATATTAGAAGAGAAACATTTTTGTTTCAAGTTGATAACAATTGTGAGAAGGTTGTATGAGAATTTTATTTCCAAATTTAGCATGTTGAGGGATTATTAGAAGAAATTATTTGTAATATAGGAGTTAACAAGGTTTTCTCTTGTACCTTACCCTTTTTTACACGTACATTACAAGTTAGAGGGTTGTTTGAAAGAAACAATTTGTGTTTCCCTAACTATAGCTAGTATAGTCATCATCATTCTTCTCTACAATCTTCATGTTTTCCTTATGGAAAAAAACCCCTATAATCTCAATGAGCAACTGAAAATGATGAAGGATTCATACTATATCTAAAATATTATTATTAACGCTAACAAAATGAAGTTTATGATAATTAAATCCAAAATATAAGCTACACTAATTTCATGTATAACAAAAACAACTTGGAAATAGTGACTTCAAAGATATCCCAAAATTAATAATGATCACAAGCTTAACAAGGATTATATAATTGAGAAAAACATAAACAAAGGGTCAATAACTTATTGTGAACTTAAAAAAATTGTAACTAGGCCTTTGGCTTTAGTATAGGAAGAAAATCCTCTTTAAGAATAATATCAATCTTGTTATATTATATGGAAGTGAAGTTTGAGGATATAACATCTTCAAAGGACGTTGAAAGAAGTTAGTGAAAATTTAAAAGTGTTAAATTATAACTTATAATTTTGAAATCAATGGAAATAGACCCTATTCTATTGTCCTCATAGAATTGAGTCTTTTCCCATTGAGGACATGACAATTATTAGATACCTAATGTACAAGAACATGATAAAAAACATAGAAAACAATATTCTTCCTAAGAATATTTTAAACTCTAGTCAAGCAACATATGCACTCTAGTGGAGTTGTCATAAAGAAGCAATGTCTTGGCTAAATCAATGGGGATCAATGCCATTAGACACATTGTAGAATAATAATAATACTAAATATATATTATTACATCTAAATGAAAGATAAATTATGATGTTCTAAAGAATTAGAGAATAATAAAAAAAATTAAGATACCATAAGGTGGAAGTCAAATCTATTGTAGATGAAATTTATCCCTATGTCTTAATAGTGGTAAAGAAGAAATTTAACATTGCTTAAATAAGAACAAATTCTCACTAACTTCACAATAAAATAAAATATTAGAAAATATCATAAATTGAAAGAAATTGTCACTTTTAATGTCAAGTGAATTGAAAATAAAAACTTTTTTTCTTAAAATATTCTACATACATGTACGTTAATTCACAATTTTAAAATATTTCTTATAATATTAATTTTCTTAACTTTTTAATTAATCAAAATTATTATTAAACTAAAACACTTTTGTTCTTAAATTTTTAATTAATCAAAATTATTATTAAATAAAATCACTTTTGTATGAGACCTCCTTGTTTGTGGTGACTGCTAAGTCTAGGAAAGGATACATAGACTACACCTCTCTGGTTTTGAACTTTTTTACTTCTTAGGAGGAAACACATGCTCTTAACAATTAGGCCCACTCAACCTGTATATATATAATAGAGATATAATTGCTATATATATATATATATATAAAGTATTTCTGAAGGGATTTATACTTATTGTGGTTTATATATTTATTGCCGGTTATCATCGTTATTTATAGCTCAAAATCAAAAGAGAAATAGATATAGTAAAAAATTACAACCGCCAAGCACTATAAATATAATAAAGGGATATATATATATATATATATATATATATATATATATATAAAAGAAAAAGGAAGGAAACAAAAAACTAAATAGAAAAAAAAAATTATATATAAAATTTGAGTTTGTTATTGTTAATTTTTTTTTAATTTGTTTTTAGTCTTATTTCATGGATTAAAAAATATTTTCTCTATTTTTTCTTCAAGGAGTTTTTTTTAGTGCGATTTTTTGGATTGTGTTAAAAAATTTGAGGTGAAATTTTGATTTGAGGGCAGTTAGATTGTGCAGAGGGTTATCCATGAAACTTGTGATTTCTATAAATTCCTGCTGGATTTTAGAGAAACTAGACTGAAAAAATCCACCCAAAAAGTTCCAAATTTTTTTACTAAAAACAACCCAATAAATTATAAATTTATTAATATTATTTTCAGTTTTTATTTTTTTTAAACTCTTTTAAATTTATATCTTAAATATAATAATTTTTTATTGTTAGTTGGTTGGAAATTAGCTATTATATCTCTACTATATCTATTTGTATTTGGATTAGACCTATGAATCCTAAACCATAATAAATCGTTAAAAATGACAAAATCAAAGTATATGTGATTTATCCAGACAAAAACTCAAAATATAAATATGTAAAATGGTTTTCTGAACATTATATTTATGTTTGATGATGTAGTTTTCAATTTGAGACTTTTCAGTACTTTGCCTTCACGGTAATGGCAACCGGAGGAGCACGGGACCGGCATGTCGGGTCCTTGTCCCGACCCCACGCACGACCAGATGACACTGGAATTTGTACAGACAATAAGCTGAGTTTCGACTCGCTAATGACACGACTTCCTACCAGAAAGTCACTATCCAATTTGATCACATTTGCAGTAGGGTTGGAATTTTAAAACAAATCTATTTATCAAATTTCACACTTTTATACTAGTTTGGTTTCAGTAAAAATTTGTGATGATTTTATAAAAAATTGGCTGCAGATTTCTCCAAATCCTTCTGCCATGTCATCAAAGATGATTGAAGATGAAACTTTCAATTTTAAGGACAAAACTAAAGAACCTTGTTTACACGAAGGACTTTGCGGGGAGAGTATGTGAAGAAGGACTTTGCGGGGAGATTATGTGAAGAGTCGTTGTCCCTGCCCTGTCCAACTAATGATATTTCGACCAACTCAAAATACTCTAATGCATTCAAAAATGAAATTGCTATATTTTCATTTCGATGAATTCCTAGTTAAGGGAGAGTGAGAGGTTCCTTGATTTTTCAAAAGAAATACAAAACTCAAAATCTAATAAGGTTATTTTTCATGAAATGCAAAATTCACTTTGAAAAGTATTCAGTTGCAGAAATGAAATAAAAATTTAAATTCACTCAAGTCAAATAAACATACAAAATCTCTTTCACAAACAATCATTCATAATTCTTCAAATTTTGTGGAGAAACCACTAAGACTCTAAAAAAATAAAAATTTTGTAATGAATTCTCCTAATTAATGATTTCTACGAGTGCAATTATGAAAACTTCAAACTAAAAATGGATAATTCTATTTTAATATTAAACAAATAGAAACACTCTTCCACAAAAGCACTACTTCTTTGAGAAAACCCAAACTTCACTAATCTAGAAGATCCTTCACAAATAAGGAAAGTATTTTTTCTCAAATATGTAAGATTAATAAACAACCTTTTGTATTTGATAGAAAAAGACAAGGAAACATCGATCTAACCAACAACCTATGAACATGATAATTCTCAACGAGACTTCACTACGAAATTCAAACAAACTCACAAAAATATTCTGAAGACCATCAAAAATTAAAATCTAGACTCTCACGAGAAGAAAAGTTAATTTTTCAAAAATTTCGAAGGCTTGCATAGGTAGATAGTTAAGTCCAGTGTGCATGCATACGGTCTCTGAAGGCAAACTGTGAAAATCTATGCTTTGTTGCTAAAATATAATTTCACAATTTAGGGAAAGTTCAAGAAAAATAAAATCGAGGAAATCAACCCAGAGGATCTAAAAATCCATAATTTTTTCAATATTTAGATAGAGTTAAACAAAAAAGATTGGAAGGAAAAATCAAGGAATAGGAAGAGAACTAAGACATTCCCTAGTGGAGTCACCAATTTGTTAAGTAGACAAATCCCTCTCGTGGACAAGAGCGATCTCCCTAGATTCCTAAAGGAAAAATAGAAACAAAAAGACAATTGAATAGCTCTTTCCTTAAGATAATTTTGTTTAAATCATCAAAACAAGAGAAGGAGAATGGTGCTCTTACCTATTTGTGAAATTATTGATGGAGATCCCTCATGCGTCCTGATGTAGCTCCTCATTGCTTTGATAAGACCTACAATCACATAAATAAAAGAGATCAAAGGCATATGCAATGTAATGATTCAAAACAAGCTTAATATCATGATCAATGACATTAGAAATTTAAATCATATTAATAAGTACATAAAAGAACATAAATCGTCATCATTTCAATAAGACAATTTAATGAGAAAAATGATGCATTTGTATTAATTCAGAGATAAAAGAAGAACCTTGCAACCATGCCTTGATGTCATGAGATTCCTCCTAAATTCCTCAAATCCTCTCCTTGGATGATAAGCTTCCCAGTTTAAATTCACCATCATAAGACTACCTCTTGTGAAATCTTCTAACCCTCTAGACTCTACTCAATTGATAGGAAAAATACAGGAGGCTTCAGATCCACATAGCAGGGATGAGATCCATTAATAGTGGGATTAGGGTTCGTTGATCAAATGGAGTTATCTCCATGTTTTGAGGGGTTTCAATCAAATAGATATGACCAAGAAGCTTCTAGTTGGGATATATTCACCCAACAAAGCTTCCAGAACATACTTTTTATTTTTACTTTTCATTGAGTCAGGTGCACAATCTATAATGGAAGACAGAGTGTAGTTATGCACCGGTTTCAATGCAATAAATTTCGCAATCACAAAAAATAACTAGGAAAGGTGCGTAGGTCATAATAAACATGTTAAAAGGCCATGTTACTCAAAACTCATAATTTCTTCAAGGATTTTAGATGTTTTACTTGCAAGGGAGTGCATTGAAACAATTGTATGGATGACGAGAGATCGATTTTAGCCGTAAAGTGTCATGGTGAAAAAATGAAGTGTAACAATATGTTATTTTATACCTATTAATTATATATTTTATTAGGAAAAAAGGAACAATATCAATAAAATGTTTCCCTACAATGGCTTAGAATAAGATATTGTAATTTGAGAATGAAGCAATATTCTCTTATTGGGAGATTTTAATGTGATATAAGAACTAATCAAAATATTATTTTAAGAAATAACTCCAACCATAGGCATGTGTAGCTAGATTAGAACCTTGTTTTAGCTAGCATATATAAAAGAAACTTTAAAGCCTTGGTCAAGAATATGTTTAGTATTGAGATGATCATGTTCCATGCTTCTTAGGATCTAATAATTTGCAGTGGTCTAGTAAGGTGCTTGAAATTCAATCATATGAATTGTATTCATTGGCTTAGTAGTAGTGAGATATATTATATGGTTTCTAATATATATGCATGTAACCAAAAAACAAATTTTTGAATCTTAAATAACAATGGAAATAAAGTTGATCAAAAATCTAAATTAGTCCTAACTCTTAAATTTCCCCATACAAAAAACCCATTGAAATGAGATTTTATAACCAAAAGAACTTCATCATTGAAAAACATAAAACTTATATTCTTTTCTAGGATTCAAATATGAATTAAATATCCTATAAAATAATAAGAATATTGAATACCTCTATCATAAAATTTCAACAAAATTCTCTACTTCCATTTTCATGTTCTTGTTAGAAAATTAAATATTACAGAGCAATGCAACACATAAAATATGCGGAAAATACAAGCACACAAAACACATAAAACCATAGAGACACATATATACGTGGTTCACCCAGTTTGGGCTACGTCCACCCCGAACATCCAGTCCTTCCTTTCTATTATCCAACAAAATGAAGATACAAAATCTACAGCTGATCCGCTGTAATATCCTCTGTTGTCTCTCACAGCCTCCCTATCTGTTTCCCGCTCAGATAATACACATACAATACATAACTGCAATATAATACCCTCATAAAAGCGAGGGGTTGCCTTCTAGGGAAAAAAAACCCTAAACTAAACATAACTTCTACCATCAGATCATCCGCCTAATGAACGATCCAGATTGACTATAAATTACTACACTTTTACAAAGCAATTTTACATCTATTTTTGGCTTTGGGGCGCTGCCCCCGGAACCCCTACCGGGGGACCGTTGGCCCTCGAACCCCCAAGCCGGGGGGGTCAGCCCCCCCGGACCCCGCGGGGGGAACAAGTCCCCCCCGCACCCCCCCACGTGCAAGGGTGTACAATTTTCCTAGGGTATATATCCAACTAAAATAAGGATCTCTGAATCAGGAAGAAAATCAGGATCCACACCCAACAATATCCCACTTGGAGACTGATTGTAGCAACTCCATCGCTACTTCATTTGTTGGACAATGACTCCTCTTTGGACCTGGCTATTCCTCATCTTCATCATCATCCTTGAAGACCAATTGAAACTGAGCACATTTTCAGTTTCTCCCTGGTTACAACTTTTGTTAGCATATCTGCAGGATTCTGGCTAGTGTGTATCTTTTCCAGCTTCAACTCTCCATCTTCCAATACTGACCGTATGAAATGGTACTTGAGATGTATGTGTTTAGTCTTGGAATGAAATGTTGAGTTCTTTGCAAGATGAATGGCACTTTGGCTATCACTGTATAACGTGCCCATATCATGCTTCTTACCCAATTCACCCATAAACCTTTGTAACCAAATCATTTCTTTACTAGCCTCTGTAGCAGCAACATACTCTTCTTCTGTTGTTGAAAGTGCAACAACACCTTGGATTTTTGAAACCTAACTGACAATTGTTCCACCTACAGTAAATACATATCCTGTAGTGCTCCTCCTGTTATCTCTGTCACCTGCCATATCTGCATCAACATATCCCTGTAGAGCAATGTTTGAACCACCAAAGCATAATGCTTGATTTGTGGTACCTCTCAAATATCCGAGAATCCATTTTACTGCCATCCAATGTTCTTTTCCTGGATTGTTCATGTACCTTCTTACAACTCCCACTACATGTGCAATATCAGGCCTTGTGCAGACCATTGCATACATTAAGCTTCCAACTGCTGATGCATATGGAACTTTAGACATATAATCCATGTCTTCTTTGGTCTTTGGGCACATCTCCTTACTAAGTTTGAAATGGCTAGCAAAAGGTGTACTAACTGGTTTTGCATTCTGCATATTAAATCTTTTCAACACCTTTTCTATGTACTCATTCTGAGACAGTGTTAATTTGCGATTTTTCCTGTCTCTAGTTATCCTCATACTAAGGATTTGTTTTGCAGCTCCCAAATCCTTCATTTCAAATGAATTTTCCAATTTTATTTTGAGCACATTTATTTCCTGCATGTTAGACCCTGCAACAAGCATGTCATCTACATACAATAACAATATAATATAGCTGCCATCATTTTTCCTTTTTAGATAAACGCAATGATCAGAGTGACATCTAGTATAACCTTGTTCAGACATAAACTTGTCAAATTTTAGATACCACTGCCTTGGAGCCTGTTTTAAACCATACAAGCTCTTCTTTAACCTGCACACCAATTTTTCTTTCCCTTTTACCTCATATCCTTCTGGTTGCTGCATGTATATCTCTTCCTCCAAATGTCCATGGAGAAATGTTGTCTTTACATCTAACTGTTCAAGATGTAAATCTTCCGCTGCTACAAGACTTAAGATAGTTCTGATTGAAGTCATCTTAACAACAGGAGAAAATATTTCATCAAAATCAATACCTTTCTTCTGTGCAAACCCCTTCGCCACAAGTCTAGCTTTGTACCTCTGTTTTCCTCCATCTTCTTCCTTCAGCCTGTAAACCCATTTATTCTGCAATTTAGTTTTACCTGCAGGCAACCTGACTAAGTCCCAAGTCTGGTTATGCATTAAGGAGTCCATCTCTCCATCCATTTATGGCTCCCACTTCTTCTCGTTTAAACTTTATCAAGTTTGATTCAAATGAGAACATTCCTGGGTTCACCAATATCAATAAATAATAATAATATAATGAAGGAGAGTATCGTTCAGTTCACTTATCCTCGGTATGTCTTCTAACATCACTTTCGTGTGCTTGAGGTGCATGTTGTCATATGGTGGTTGTCATTGCCAGGTTGTTGATTATTATCATTTTCGTGCACCTTTACTTTTTCAAGCTTATCTCCATCAAGAACCATGTAATTCCCTTTTGCTTTCTTTTTTCTCTCGCTTCTTTCCTAAATTTATTCTTATACAAGACCTTTATCAATATTAACTTCTAATGATTTTGTGATTTTCATAATCATATAAGCAATAACCAAAATCATTAACACCATATCCAATAAAGGTACATTTCTTTGATTTTGCCTCAAGCTTTGTTTTATTTTCTTTATTAATATGGACAAAGGCCTCACAACCAAAAGGCTTTAAAAAAGAGTAGTTTACCTTTTTACATGTCCATGCTTCTTCTGGAATACCACCATCCAAGGAAATTGAAGGCCCTCTGTTTATTAGATAAACAGTAGTATCTACAGCATCTGTCCAAAACTGTAAAGGAAATCCTACATGCAATCTCAAGCACCTTGCACACTCCATGATTGTTCTGTTCATCCTTTCTGACACACCATTTTCTTGTGGTGTTCTTGGAACTGTCTTCTCTCTACGAATTCCATGCTCTGAACAGTACCTATAAAACTCTTTGCTGCAATATTCACCTCCATTGTCTGATCTAAGACACTTCAACTTCTTTCATGTCTCAATCTCAACCAAAACTTTCCATTTCTTGAAAGTATCAAATACATCAGATTTATTCTGAATACAATAAATCCAAGTTTTTCTATTTGCATCATCAATAAAATTAACATAATAACGAGAGCCTCCGAGAGATGATACCTGAGCAGGTCCCCATACATTTGTATGCACAAGCTCTAATTTTTCGCTCTTATTTTATTTCCCAACTCTGAGAAATCTTACTCTTTTCTGTTTTCCATAAATGCAATTCTCACAAAAATCGAAATCAACATTCTTCAAACCCGGCAACAAATTTCTTGAGTGAAGAATCTTCATCCCCTTCTCAATCATATGTCCGAGCCTATGATGCTATAATGCTGCATCTTCTTCTTTGGAATTTAAAGCATTAACAGAGTTAGAAATACCATAGCATAATTACAATGTACCAACCTTTTTGCCTCTTGCTATTACCAGGGCTCCTTTGGTGACCTTCCAAGTTTTATCCGTGAAAGTTGTAGCACAACCTTCACTGCCTAACTGCCCTGTTGAAATCAGATTTTTCTTTAGATCTGGAAAATGCCTTACCTCCTTTAGTAGCCATTGGTTTCCATTCTGTTGTTTTACAATAACCTTACCCATTCCAACAATTTTACAGGGTTTGTCATCACCCAAACGAACTTGTCCAAAATCTCCTTGAACATAGTCATGAAAATATTTCTTATCAGGTGTGGCATGGAATGAAGCCCCTAAATCTACAACCCAAGAATCGGGCATTTTCGAAAGAAAGAATCAAAGCATCTTGTAACACACCCGTCACATTTGCTTCTATGATTACTTTGTTAGTATCTCTTCTCCAAGATCTAGCGCCTTCTTAGTTGTCCTTTCTTTCGTATTTCCAAAGACACTATCCCTGATCTGGACTTGGATCTGCCTTTCCTTGATTTACTGCGATATCCCGAGCTCTTTCCTCTTTCCATTCTTCTTCCCCTACACTCTGCACTCAAAGCATTACCCGATGTCTCACCGGAGCTTTTCCGTCGCATTTCCTCGCTAAGGATAACATCGACAACATCATCAAACTTTAAAGTACTAGATCCAGAGACAGAGTTACTAACGGCCATTACTAAACCATGCCAACTCTCTAGCAATTAGCACAAGAATAACAGAGCTCTAACTTCATCATAAAATTTTACCCCTACAGAACTTAACTGACTGGTAACTGTATTAAAATCATTTAAATTGTCTGCAACAAATCCACCTTCCAACATCTTCATATTAAATAGTCGTTTAATAAGAAATACCTTATTTTAGGCCGAGGGTTTTTCATATAGTTTCGCCAATGTCTGCATCAAACCCTCTGTTGTTGTTTCCTTCGAAATATTGAAGGCGACTGACGCCGCAAGGCACAACCGTACTGTTCCGAGTGCCTTTCTATCGAGAATGTTCCATTCCGCGTCTGTCATGGCCACCTAATTCTTTTATTTTCCGCTCAATGGTAGGTACAGATCTTTCTGATATAGATAATCTTCCATTTTCATCTTCCACAGCAGGAAGTTTTGGCTGTTAAATTTCTTGACCCTAAACTTAGCATCTTCCGCCATTGCTCCCACTCGAACTAGGAACCCTTCTTTCTTGTGAGTTTATCAGCCAAATATACCTTCGTCTCTGATACCAGTTGTTAGAAAATTAAATATGACAGAGTAATGCAACACATAATATATGCCGAAAATACAAGCACACAAAACACATAAAACCAGAGAGACACAGATATACGTGGTTCACCCAGTTTGGGCTATGTCCACCCCGAACAACCAGTCCTTCCTTTCTATTATCCAGCAAAATGAAGATACAAAACCTACAGCAGATCCGCTGTAACATCCTCTGTTGTCTCTCATAGCCTCCCTATCTATTTCCTGCTCAGAGAATACACATACAATACATAACCGCAATACAATACCCTCATAAAAGCGAGGGGTTGCCTTCTAGGGCAAAAAACCCTAAACTAAACATAACTTCTACCGTCAGAACATCCACCTAATGAACGACCCAGATTGAGTAGAAATTACTATACTTTTACAAGGCAATTTTACATCTATTTTTGCCTTCAGGGGCGCTGCCCCCGAAACCCCCGCTTGGGGACCACTGGCTCCCGGATCCCCTAGTTGGGGAGGTCGGCCCCCCCGGACCCCGCGGGGTGGGGGGGGGGCGGGGGGGACAAGTCTCCCCCGCACCCCCCCGCGTGCAAGGGTGTACAATTTTCCTGGGGTATACATCTAGCTAAAACAAGGATCTCTGAATCAGGAAGAAAATCATGCTCCACACCCAATAGTTCTTTATCAAGGTGTTGTGTAGAAAGGAAAATAAAAGGATCAAATCATCTTGGTATGATAAAGAATGTAAACTTGCTAAGGTCATCACTAGGTATTCTTCTAACGTGTCCTTAAATTTTGACAAGAAAAGTAGGAGCAAATTCGTAATCGAAAGAAAAGAAATGTGCAATATATCAATAGAAAGCAAGAAAATAATTTGCACAAATATAAACTACATCTTAGAAAATGTAGAGGTAAAATTTGACTCATAAAATAAACAAAAAAAATTGATTCTCTCGAAGGATCAAAATTATACAATAAAAATTATGTACGAATCCCCCAATGTCATGGAAAATATCCAAACCCTTACTACAAAAGAAGATTTTTTTTCGATAGAATATATAATTCATAGTTGAGTTCCCTACAAAAGGGGAGGCTAGGAACGTCAAATGCTCGGAAGAAGAAATTTTGAAGATCATAGGTCATATCTTAATCCCTTACTTCCATAAGCTTTTTAATTTAGCATTGGTGTAGAGTTTCCCTAAACCTTATATTAAAATCCTCCTTGTACCTATTTTTAAAAATGGGCATAAAAACAATCTCACTAATTATAGGAACATTACGGTTATCCCAATTTTATTAAATATGTATAGAATTGTTTCGAGAATAAAGATCAAATTTTATCTAGAGAGCCACAAGGAGCTAAATTCCATGGTAGATATAAGAGTTATCAACCCAATTGTGGACCACCTTATACTTAATAAAATTTTGGAGAAGTTTCATGGAAAAACAAAAAATACCATATATTATAGCATTGAATTTAGAAAATATTTTGACGCAATTCCTAGGAGAACCTTTGGAATACATTAGAAGAGAAACATCTTTGTTTCAAGTTGATAACAATTGTGAGAAGGTTGTATGGGAATTTTATTTCCAAATTTAGCATGTTGAGGGATTATTAGAAGAAATTATTTGTAATATAGGAGTTAACAAGGTTTTCTCTTGTCCCTTACCCCTTTTTACACGTACATTACAAGTTAGAGGGTTGTTTGAAAGAAACAATTTGTGTTTCCCTAACTATAACTAGTATAGTCATTATCATTCTTCTCTATAATCATCATGTTTTCCTTATGGAAAAAAAACCCTATAATCTCAAAGAGCAACTAAAAATGATGAAGGATTGATACTCTAGCTAAAATATTATTATTAATGCTAACAAAATGAAGGTTATGATAATTAAATCCAAAAGATAACCTACACTAATTTCATGTATAACAAAAACAACTTGGAAATAATGACTTCAAAGATATCCCAAAATTAATAATGATCACAAGCTTGACAAGGATTATATAATTGAGAAAAACATAAACAAAGGGTCAAAAGGTTAATGTGAACTTAAAGAAATTGTAACTAAGTAGGCCTTTGGCTATAGTATAGGAAGAAACTCCTCTTTAAGAATAATATCAATCTTGTTATATTATATGGAAGTGAAGTTTGAGGATATAACATCTTCATAGGACGTTGAAAGAAGTTAGAGAAAACTTAAAAGTGTTAAATTATAACTTATAATTTTGAAATCAATGGAAATAAACCCTATTCTATTGTCCTTATAGAATTGAGTCTTCTCCCATTGAGGACATGACAATTATTAGATATCTAATGTACAAGAGCATGATAAAAAAAATAGAAAACAATAGGCTTCCTAAGAATACTTTAAACTCTAATCAAGCAACATATGCACTCTAGTGGAGTTTTCATAAAGAAGTTGGCTAAATCAATGGGGATCAATGCCATAGGACACATTGTAGAATAATAATAATACTAAATATATATTATTACATCTAAATGAAAGATAAATTATGGTGTGCTAAAGAATTAGAGAACAATAAAAAAAATTAAGATACCATAAGGTGGAAGTCAAATCTATTGTAGATCAAATCTATCCCTATGTCTTAATAGTAATAAAGAAGAAATTTAACATTGCTAAAATAAGAACAAATTCTCACTAACTTTACAATAAAATAAAATATTAGAAAATATCATAAATGGAAAGAAATTGTCACTTTTAATGTTAAGTGAATTGAAAATAAAAACTTTTTTGCTTAAAATATTCTACATACATGTACATTAATTCACAATTTTAAAATATTTCTTATAATATTAATTTTTTTAACTTTTTAATTAATCAAAATTATTATTAAATAAAAACACTTTTGTTCTTAACTTTTTAATTAATCAAAATTATTATTAAATAAAATCACTTTTGTATGAGACCTCCTTGTTTGTGGTGACTGCTAAGTCTAGGAAAGGATACATAGATTACACCTCTCTGGTTTTGAACTTGTTTACTTCTTAGGAGGAAACACTGCTCTTAACAATTAGGCCCACTCAACCTGTATATATATGTATATATATATATATATATATATATATATATATATATATAATAGAGATGT
This sequence comes from Pinus albicaulis, assembly GCA_034641835.2. Classification (NCBI taxonomy): domain Eukaryota; kingdom Viridiplantae; phylum Streptophyta; class Pinopsida; order Pinales; family Pinaceae; genus Pinus; species Pinus albicaulis. Next base: position 1,164,548,440 of record CM076579.1, on the reverse strand, counting down.
AATTTATATATATATATATATATATATATATATATATATATATAAAGAGTTTTGAAGGACTTATACTTATTGTGGTTTATCATCAAAGACAGATAGCTCAAATCAAAAGAGAAATAGATATAGTAAAAATATAACTGCTAGCTAATTATAGTAAATATAATAAAGGGATATATATATATATATATATATATATATAAAAGGAAGGAAACAAAATACCAAATAGAAAAAAAAAATTATATATAAAATTTGAGTTTGTTATTGTTAATTTTTTTTAATTTGTTTTTAGTGTTATTTCATGGATTAAAAAATATTTTCTCTATTTTTTCTTCAATTTATAATGGAGTTGTTTTTAGTGCGATTTTTTGGATTGTGTTAAAAAATTTGAGGTGAAATCTTGATTTAAGGGAAGTTAGATTGTGAAGAGGGTTATCCATGAAACTTGTGATTTTTATAAATTCCTGCTGGATTTTAGAGAAATTAGACTGGAAAAATCCACCCGAAAATTTTCCAAAAAATCTCACTAAAAACAACTCCAATAAATTATAAATTTATTAATATTATTTTCTATTATTACTTTTTTTTAGACTCATTTAAATTTATATCTTAAATATAATATTTTTTATTGTTAGTTGGTTGGAAATTAGCTATTATATCTCTACTATATCTATTTGTATTTTGATTAGACCTATGAATACTAAACCATAATAAATAGTTAAAAATGACAAAAACAAAATATATGTGATTTATCCAGAAAAAAAACTCAAAATATATATATGTAAAATGGTTTTCTGAACATTATATTTATGTTTGATGATGTAGTTTTCAATTTGAGACTTTTCAGTACTTTGCCTTCACGGTAATGGCAACAGGAGGAGGACGGGACCGGCATGTCGGGTCCTTGTCCCGACCCCACGCACGACCAGATGACACTGGAATTTGTACAGACAATAAACTGAGTTTCGACTCGCTAATGACACGACTTCCTACCAGAAAGTCACTATCCAATTTGATTGCATTTGCAGTAGGGTTGGAATTTTAAAACAAATCTATTTATCAAATTTCACACTTTTATACTGGTTTGGTTTCAGTAAAAAATTGTGATGATTTTATAAAAAATTGGCTAAAGATTTCTCCAAATCCTCCTGCGATGTCATCAAAGATGATTGAAGATGTAACTTTCAATTCCAAGGACAAAAATAAAGAACCTTGTTTACACGAAGGACTTTGCAGGGAGAGTATGTGAAGAGTCGTTGTCCCTGTCCCTGTCCTTCTCCTGATCCCACCAAGAACCAGACGACAGAGGAGAGAGAAGAATCTCAGTATCCGTGATCGACATGACGTCATCACTGATCGACTACGTGGTGACATGACATTATCCAGCATAGTGATCACCATTGACCTAGTGTACATTATCCAAGATACTCACCATTGACTTTTGGATATACATAGTCACTTTTGGATGTCATTTTCCCCTAGTTGATGTATATAGATGGATGCCATTTTCCACACTTCAAATGTATGATGTCATTGATTTTCTTATATCAATTATTTTTTTTTGTTTAAGTGGAGGTTGCTAGTTAACAAATTATAATGTAGGAGAAGGATCAGTGTATTGAGGTTGATTAGGGTTGATTATGATTAATTTTAGTTGTTTTATTATTATTATTAGATATGGTCAAGTTATCGTTAGTGAGAATCTATTATGGTAAATGTGGATTATTCATGACCATGGTTAATTGTGGTTGTCTACTTTTAACGATAACTAATTATGCCAAATTATTACTAAGTATACTTGACCATGTTGACTATTGTTTATCATGGTTGACCATGTTTGAATATGTTGACTATGGTTAACTGTGTAGATTGCAGTTGACATTTTTTTTATCATCTTTGAACTTGGCTGACCATGGGTGACCATGATTGTCAATGTTGACCATCATTGACAATAACTTGACCATGGTTGAGTATGGTTTGACCATGTAGTCCATAGTTTACTATCTTTGATCATGGTGACCATAGTTGACCTTGGTTTATTATTGTTGACCATGGGTTGACCATGTTAACCATGGTTGATTATGGTTGACCATTGTTTAGCTAATTGGACAATGGTTGCACACTATCGATTATGGTCGAATTTTTTGACCATGTTTGAGATTATTTGACCATGGTCGACTATGGTTAGCTATGGTTGATTATGGCCAATTATGGTTAACTATGGGTGAACATGGTCAACCATGGTTGTCGACATTTACCTATACATGAGTATGGTTAACCGTGTAAACAACTCAACCATGTTTGACCATGATTGATTAGGTTGGCCACATTGACCATGACTAGGCATTATTTGACGAAGTTCACCATGGTTGACCATGATCAAGCATGGGTGATCATTGTTGACTAACTTAAGTAAGGATGACCATGGTTGAATATAGTTAAGTTGGTTTGGCCATGGTCTAACATGGTTGACTATGGTTGAACTTGTTGACAATGTTTGACCATGGTTGAACATGTTCGATAATGGATGGCCTTAGTAAAATATAACTGATTGTGGGTCAACATGGTTGACCATGGTTGTTAATGTTTTCCTACAGATGACTGTGGTTGACAATGTGGACTATCGTTGACCATGTAGACCATATTTGACCATGTAGACCACTTGAACGTGGTGAATTATGGTAGGCATGTTGACCAAGTTCATCGTGCTTGACCATAATGTGTACGGTTAACTATTGTTCTCCATGGTTGAGGATGTTGACCAAGCTTGACCATCACATGCATGGGTGACCATTGTTGACCTAGTTAGCTATGATTGACAATCATTAACAAAGGTTATGTTAGTCACATTGTGACATTAGTATTTTTTTATCACATTGTGATGTCATTTTTTTCCTCAACGTGCAATGGAATTTTTTGTTTGTCCCATTGTGGCATCGATTTTTATTTGTCACATTACAATGTTGATTTTTGTTCACCACATTGCAATGATGATTTTTGTCAATCACATTCCAACATTGATTTTAGTTCACCACATTATGACATTATATTTTATTCATCACATTGCAATGTTCGTTTTTGTTTCTCTACTCGCTTTGTTGATTTTTGTTCATCACATTGGACATTGATTTTTTTTCTCATTAGGATAATTAATTTTTTTGATGGCGTTGCAACATCAATTTTTTTCAACATCATTTTTATTTCATCACCATGTGACACCATTCTTTTTTCATCACATCACAACATCTATTTTTGTCAACGTCACTTTTATTCCGTTGAGTGATCAGGGTTTTCCTACACCTTTTGAGACTTTTAAATTCTATTTCTAGTCCCTTCACTACCTATGCATAAACTCCAGGTGGGAAAGTGAACCATGTCACATGCAAAGAAACCTAAAGTATCACCCTTTGGTTCACTTTGTCTTGTGATTCTTTCCCTCCATCTCAATCCATAGTTTGATTTGTGTCTCACTTGTTTGGTGTGTTGTTTCTCAACAAAATGAATCGACTATATATATATATATATATATATATATTGTGGAGGTAGTAAAGGGTTGCGACCCTTCAATTACATGGGCCAACACATGGATCCCATGTGTCAAGCCCACCCATGTGATGGGATTAGTCAATACTTACACTACTGTGCCAACAATTGATCACAACATCATGCCAATAAGTAAACTACCCAACATTCTAATAATCAAACAAGCTGGCTCTAGCTTGTATCATCTTGGGCCATGACAATAACCAAACTTGTTTATCATGCCAATTCATGTACACTCATTCACTTGTGATGGGCACACTACAACACCTTATGATTCAACTCAATCATTCGATGATTAGGCTCTCAAGGGGCTCAATTGGATGTGTGATGTACATCATGTGAGAGCGTGCACATCTATGTACTCAAGGGCATTATATCCTCACTTACCATGAGCATAGAAAATTTTAGGGGCGAATCTTAGTGCATGGGTGAGATTTAAGGGCTTTTATATTTTAGAGAGGCGTTTTTTTTTAATACACCCATTTTATATAGTTAGCCAAAAAAATATTTAAAAAACTAAAAGATATTATATTTTTTGCCTATAAAAATAACACCTTAAAATGTGTTTTCGCCTCTAAAAATTTATTTTCCAACCCCGATTCGCGAGATTCCCCTCATTTTTGCCTATAAAAATTTATTTTCAAGTATGATTCTCATGGATTCACATCATTTTAGGGGTGGGATTTGCTTGAATCGCCCTTGATTTCTAGGTCCTAACACCCTCTACCATGAGTGATCAGATTAACACCCAACCCGTTGAGTGATTATCGAAATTTTATGGGTTTTTTCTGTGCATAACCACAAAGATAAAAATATTGAAATATAAGTTCTTTCCCAGGATTATCAAGGTTTGGACCTTCGAATCCAAATTCAAATCAGGGTGTAGGTAGTAGGAATAAAGGCATCAAAGCCAGTTTGACAACCAAATTCTATGTCAGGAGAAAATCCACTAATAGAACCTGTAGAGGCAAAAGCATCATAGACATGGCCATCATATAAATTGTTGAACTCTTTCTTTCCATATTTCTATCTCTACCTCACTGATAAGGTTGGCACAAGAACTTCTAGCAGCAAAATACTGGGTTAATTGCATTAAGTAGTAAGAAAGACCCTTGCCTAAGAGAATGAGCCATGATCTACATACTACATTCGGGAAGTATTTTCTACCCGTGTTTCAATTCACCTATGGGCAGCTAAGATGAAAGAATACTTAGTCCAACATCATATGGACAATTTCGAAGAAATTGACTCTTTGGTATTGGACAAGTCAAATAAGATCTTAGATCTTCTTGGCTCAGGTAAAGTTCATGACTTGTCCCATGTAGGGGAGTCAACAAAGGAAGAGAACTTGGAGATTGATTATTCAAAATGAGGTATTTTTTCTTCTACCTATTATTGTTGTTTTTTGGATTTCTCATTAATTTGTGGTTAGAATTTTATTTATGAAAATCTTCAAGGGAATTTTTATATTCTCAAACAAATGACACAAATGGCATTTTTTTAATGTTTTGGAAAGTTTTTGTTCAATTTGTATAAAATTTTTATTTGGTATTTAGGGAGCCCAAGAAAATTTCAGTTTAAACCCCAAACCTGTAGAGGAAATTATGGAAACCAGTGAAGTGATGCTAATTTTGTATTCTATTTTCTATAGATATAAACTTGTTAAAAAAATCTTAGTTCTTACCAAACTATTAAGAATTTTGAATTTGTTTTGAGTAACTTAAAGCCATTTTACTTGCTAAATTGTTAAGCGTTGTAATTTACATCACAGGTCGAAATCAAATATGGATTGTGTTGGATCATGGATGTATAATTATAATTTTGAAATTTGATATCTTACAATATATGCTTTTCTATTCTCATTTAAGGAATGAATTTTCGCGATGGTATTATGTTGAGATTGATAAATGGGATATTTAAAATCTAAGCTTATTAAGTTTTAGGTTCCTTATAATCAATTAATATATAAGCCTAGGATTTAGATTTGTATTGTGTGTGTAAGTGAAAGGAAAGCATGAAACTTCAACTAGTTTGTTTATAGTGTTCTCATTCATAGTTATGTAGGGATGTTATGTATCAAAGATTATTTCTAGGAGTTTAACCAAGACAACTCCGGTTTCATTTTTCAGATGTCTATGGAGCTAAGCTCTAACATCACATCATTCCATCCTTTTTAAAGTGAAATTCTGTAGAATAAACAACACTTGAAAATCAGTTTTTACACCAGAGTGGTGTCATAATTTTGACACCAGAAGTCACTTCAAATCCCAAATAATATCTTTCAACTGTAGAAGTTCATTTTTCTTGTGAATACAAGTTGATAATCTCAAAATTTGCTTCCAATAAATTCTCTTCAGGATTTCTATCCTATTTATGTAAGGCCCTAGTTTATATTCACCCTTCCACTAAGAAATGAGTCATATATTGGAATGTTTGTAGACCAATTCTTCAACCTTTTTTGAATCCAAACTGTTTCACTTTACTAAATTGAGAATGTTGTGGATCTTGTAGTTCCATTCACATGTTGATGAACTAGTGACATGTGAAAAGAAATGAATGGAAATGTTCATTAATTTCTTTGATCTAATCCCATCAAATAACTCTAAGGTAATTAGGTCCAATGTCATTGGTTCACCAATGGAAGATATATCTGAAATTTGTGTCGTTCCAGGAGAAATCTCTTTGAAGAAAATTGTCTGAACTGTATCTAAACTATAATAGCCTCTATCACAGTTGGAAAAATATGTTAAATTTATGTCCTCACACTGATACATTTTACTATCCTTGTGTGGGGCCTTCCTCTTCTTACTACCATAGAAATTTTTTTTGGATTGATCACATTTGAAAAAATGTGCATAGGACACACCTATCAATGAGTCAACCTTGATATGTGAGATCATAGATGACGCCTACATGGTTGATTTCTTCTTGTATTCTCCCTCTCCAGGATTTTTTTGTCCCTCTATTATGCTATTCATGTCCTCGTACATATCCCAAAGCAGGTTTTGTCAGAGTTTAATTTCTGAATGGAAGCAACATTAGTCCTAATAAAAATAGTAGCTAACTTAGTGTTTTCCCTTCATTCCTCATTAAGAATACAAGCTGGAATCATAATTTCCTTCTCAGTGTTTGACTACCTCAAAAAAACCCACATTCGAATGAAATATATTTTCAATTTTGTCTCTTTAATTATATGAGGTGCTTCAACAAAATTAAGGTAGCCGAATATATAGACATATTTTTCAATAAGTCTACTTTAGAGAATTCCTTGAAAAAAACTTGAGATATCATGGTTTGTGATGAAATTAATAGCCATCCTGCACTCTTGTACAATGTATCTAGTTTCCCAAGCATTATATATCTTATTCTTTAGTTGAATTAAATATTATTTGCCTGTAAATTACATTGTCGTGCTATTATTATCGTATGCTTATGAAATGTTTGACAAAGATTTGTGCATTAACTATTTGTAAAAAGGCATAAATGAAAGGTTATAGTTGAAATTTATTTCAAAATTTTTAATACTTAGTATCTAATCCAATCCCATAAACCAACTCCCAGACAATTAGGTCCAATGTCATTGCTTCACCAATGGTAGATATATCTTAAATTTGTGTCATTATAGGAGAAAACTATTTGAACCAAGTTGTCTGAACTATATCCAAACTAGTATACCCTCTATCACAGTTAGAAAAATATGTTAAATTGATGTCCTCACTCTGATACATTTTATTATCCTTCTGTGTTTCCTTCCTCTTCTTACTACCATCAATAAAATTTTCATAACAATGTTTGGGATTGATCACATTTGAAAATATGTGCATATATTGTTGAATCTATCACACCTATCAATGAGTCAACCTTGATATGTGAGATGAATGCAGCATGGGTGATTTATTATTTCATTCTCCCTCTGTAAGATTTTTGTATCCCTCTGTTATGCTATTCATGGCTGCGTACATATCCCAAATTAAGGTGTGTCAATGTTTATGGAGAAACATTAGTCTTAATGTAAATAGTAACCAAATTAGTATTTTCCTTTCAATCCTCATTAAGAATACAAGATGGAATAATAATTTAATTCTCAATTTTTGACTACCTCCAAAAAACCCACATCCAACTGATAGCTATTTTCAATTTTGTTTGCTTACCTTCTATGAGGTGCTTTAACAAAATTAAGGCAATCGAATATATAGAAAACTTTTTCAATAACTTTACTTTAGATAATTCTGTGAAAATAGCTTGAGATATGGTGGTTTGTGATGAAATTAATAGCCATCCTGCACTCCTGTACAATGTCTTAACTTTCCCAAGAATTATATCTCTCCTTATTTAATTGAATAAAATATTATTTGCCACTAAATTACACTGTTGTGCTAGTACTCTGGTATGCTTATGAAATTATTGACAAATATTTGTGCATTAACTATTTGTAGAAAGGCATAAATGAAAGGTTATATTTGAAATTTATTGAAAATTTTGTAGTATATAGTCTCTCATCCAATCCCATAAACTAACTCCGAGAAAATTATTTCCAATGCCATTACTTCATGAGTGGAAGATATATCTGAAAGTTGTGTGATTCTAGAAGAAAACCCTTTGAATCAAGTTGTTCGAACTATATCCAAACTAGTATAGTCTCTATCACAATCGGAAAAATATGTTAAATTGATGTCCTCACTTTGATACATTTTATTATCCTTGTGTGGGGCCTTCCTGTTCTTACTACCATCAATAAAATTGTCATAATAGTGTTTTGGATTGATCACATTTGAAAAAATGTGTAGAGGATTGTTGAATTTGTCACACCTATTAATGAGTTAGCCTTGATATGTGAGATGAAGCCTGCGCGGGTGATTTATTCTTGCATTCTTCCTCTTTAGGATTTTTGTCTCTCTTTATTACGTTATTCATGTCCTCGTACATATCCCAAAGCAAGGTATGTCAATGTTCACTTTCTAAATAAGAGCAACATTAGTCTTACTAAAAATAGTAACAAAATTAGTGTTTTCCCTTTAATCCCAATTAATAATATAAGCAGGAATCATAATTTAATTCTCAGTTTTTGACTACCTCCAAACAACCCACATTCGAATGAAAGCTATTTTCAATTTTGTCTTCTTAAATTCTATAAGGTACTTCAACAAAATGAAGGCAACCAAATATATAGACAACTTTTTGAATAACTCTAATTTAGAGAATTCCTTGAAAATAACTTGAGATATGGTGGTTTGTGATGAAATTAATACTCATCCTGAAATCTTGTACATCTGTCTCCAAAACCTAGAAAAACCAATGTCCAAGACCAAATGCCCTTAGGTCACACAACCATATATTTCAGAATTTGAGGCGGGTACTAAAAAATGGGTTTGCAAATAGGATTGGAACTACTTTATCGAGTCCATGATTCTCCAATATTATTGTGGTTACACAAATACAAAACCTACTTAACCAAATTCTAGTTATATATATTTGGTCAGTGGTGTTGTTTGCATGTAACATTTAGTTTGGTAAAACTGACAAGCCTAGAAGCTTCTCTTGGGATTGTTAAATCCATGGTGAAGTTTTATGTTTCCCTATAAAAAATTGCATCTTGCAACTTAACATGTTGAGATTAAATTTTTGCACATATATAAATTACATTTAAATAACATTCACAGGGACCCATAAGTACGTATAAAATGCATAATTTTGAGTTATGGGAATCATGGTTACTATACTCGGTCCTATTTTTCATAGACTCGTGAGTCTATAAGCTTCTCTTGGGATTGTTAAATCCATGATGAAATTTTATCCTTTGTCATAACAACTTGCAGCTTGCAACTTAACATGTTGAGATTCATCTTTTTCATAGCTATAATTTACATTGAAATAACATGCATGGAGACCCAAAATTACTTAAAAAATACATAATTATGAGTTATGGGAAGCATGGATACTAGATTTGGGCACAGACTACTTGGACTCATGAGTCCAATGCAATTGATGTCAACATTTGGTTGAGACAAACGGGTCAATGATTCCATGAATTGGTTAGAACATGCAAATTTTGGCATCAGCTCAGTTGTGCAACTATGCTTGTAGAGTTGACTTGCCAAAAATTTGTGAGTAAATTCAATATTTTTTTACAAAAGGGAATAAAATTCCCATAAGGTCATTTATACATCTTCCTTTTGCAATTTTTAAGATCCTCTGTGGTCTTTATCAAACACATTCAGGCCATGTTTGACATGAAGCCCTGGAAAACCAACGGTTTTCTTTCTTTTCATATTGTGCACCGTGTTTACCTTCAAGATTTCCTTATAATTTCACAATGTTAGTTAGGGCACATGAACAAGAATTTTTCAGCTAATTTTCTAAGTTTATTTTAAATAAGAATGGTATTATCTTCAACTAAAACATTTGGGAATAATATTTTCAAAGCTTGGGAAACATTTTTGTAGAATTTCTTAGTATTCTCCCAAATTACTTAAGTAGAAACTATAGTTTTTCTAAGCACTTTTCTATATTTTTATTAGCTGCTTTTACTTGCAAAATCACAATTGAAAGGGATTTTTCTTGGAGCTATTGCACACCAATCAATGGGTCAAGTGAAATTGATATTTTGTAAAAAAGAAACTAACAACCCCATAAACATCTTCAAGTGATCTGAAAATGGGTTGGATAACTTATTATACTTTTCAAGAACCTCCCACTCAGTTAAACAAATAAAAGATCTAGCTTATACTTGACATTTGCGGAATTTTATACTTGAAACATGTATATGATTTTAAACTATTTAGGTGCTTTAATTCCATTTGTTTTTGTTGAAATTAAACATGTGCAACACCCATATAATTCAGAAAATAAACAACAAGACATAGAAACAAATTTAACCTAGGATTTCACCCGAATATGGTGGGCTACGTCTCCTTGAGCTCTTGTCATCTTCACTTGGCTCTTTGGGATTATGGGAAAATTTCTTTTACAAGTTCCATAATTAACTCCAATGGTTACTAAACTGAACCAATGGGCTTATAATACCATTTTTATCCCTATCATGGGTGTCATCACTCTGCAAACAGATCTAGGCTCCCTTAGATTTGATTCCTTCTATCGGTGCACTTGAGCTACCTTGAGCTTATCTATGGCACTAACTCCTTCATAATTATTTTTCTGTCCCTGAAACCTCACCTAATAACTACAACGCATATCATACTTCCAAAATAGACTGATATTTTTTTCAAAATGAGCACTGGCTCCCCAATCTTGGTCTTCATCCATAGTTGACCCTGGGCTTCCCAAAACTTACATGTAGGTTGTAAAATTTCATAATTCTTTAAATGGCTCTAAAAATCTCTTCAATGGGTTTAGAATGTAGAAAATAGTCAAAATAGACTATTGGTTCACTGAAATTGGCCTTCGGATGCTCCAGTTTCGCCCCCAATCACATGGTGGCACTCCTTGGCACTAGGGTCAAAGAAAACTTATTTGTGGGTTCTCGACCACTATAAGTCCTAAAAATATTATGCAACCTCCATTAATGGATTTAGAATTCTCATTACAGTCATAAATGACTATTTATTTGTTGCATAAGATCTCTAGGTGCCCTAGCTAGGCCCTGAACTACTCTTGGCAGTTGCTAGCCCTAGTGGCCCTTGGAACTTCATTGAAGCATATTGGCCTTTAAAAGTCCTCTACAGGCTTTGAAAACCACAAAATTAGTTCCATAACATCTGAAACATCGAAAATTTTCTATTTTATTTCTGAATAAGGCCTCTAGATGCCCTGGCTAGGCCTCAAACTATTGCTAGCCCCTAGTGGCCCCTAGAACTTCTCTGAAGCAAAAGCATGATGAAAATTCCTCTGATGGATATAACACCCTCACCAATGTTTCTGGAATGTTGGAGATAGTGGAAATTGACTATTGGAACTCCAAAATTGGTCGAATCTCGCTCAAGATAGAGCCTGAACTCATTTTTCCCAATGACCCCTAAAAGTCCTCCACCAAACTTGGAGGAACTTAAGTTAACTGAATTTAATTCAGAAATTCCACAAAAAATTGTGGGCATGCTCCATTTAAACCACCAGTTAAATCGTGATATTAAATTACAGGAATACAGTTGGGCGCATGTCACATAATTTGCAGTCTTCAAGCAGTAACTATCAGTGTAAACTACGCATAAATTGTGGTTGAACTCCTTTGAAACCGGAGTGAGGAGTGTCATAAAACCATCAAAGAAAAAAATTTAATTTAACTCTACCATGTGATAGGATTTAACACCAAACCATTAGAGGTTTGCTACATCGGTGCTTGGTCCATGGGTTGAGGTCCTATGGGGAAGGGGCTAGCCCCTCCGGACCCCCAAACATGAAAATACAACACGTTAAATGAAATATGAAGAACATTACGGTTAAGAAAAGTTTTTTGGTAGAGTTGGTTAAGCCATCCACGTGCTGTGTAGGAGGTCTCATGTTCGATCCTCTGGCCCTCCAAAAATTTTACGTGATCGAACCTGGGCCATGTGCCGACCTCCAAGCCTGCCACATGGCATTCTGTGATTGGTCGAACCAAAACATGTTCAACCCAACTGAAAATAACATGGTGACACTTGTCACGAATTGACGGGTCAAATGGAATATTCCCTAGAATATTCTCTTTTTGAATTTACCGATAACCAGTCAAACTTAGTCAAAGCCCAAAAATTGTAGTTTACTGGACTTTTCAAACTGCGATAACTTCTTCATACGGTATCAGTTTTTTGAACCATTTTCGGCATCATAATTATGAAGACGAGATCTATATGGTCACTGAGGTTTGAAACACTTCCGAATGCTTTTAATTTTGAGCTATCACTTAGGTCCATGTTCCAAATCTGAGCACACCTCCCCATTGGGAATATTTTGGACCCCAAAATACTAATATACTGATCTGTACAGTAGATAAGAGTACACCACCCTCTTCTTTTCAACCTCCATACACTTTCCTTTCATGGGTAGTGCCTTTGAACCACAACTCGAAGGTAGTCGACACTTCCCTTCCTGGATGTACTTGTCCTCCTGTCAAGAAGTGTCTTCCTTGCACTCACTCAGAAATTTTTGGCGAGAAATTATAGAAGGTAGCTGAACATCACTTCCTTGATCATCGATCCAAGGTGGCTCAAACAAATGTGAGATTACAATATAAAACATGCATACATAACTGGAATTTTCATATGTACAAATGAAATTATGTATTACTGTTTTAAGGAGTCAAACTACTTCTTACCAAGCCACTTCCATGGAGATTTTTGCTACTACAAATCTTCTTTGTGTGAAACATCTATTCTCACATCAATGATGGAATCCTTAGTTTCACTTTCACCAATATTTCTGTCCTCTTGCCTCAAACTCTTGGGACGATTAGTTGGATGCAATGTCCAACATTGGGAAACAACATGTCCTCTCTTTTGGCAATGTGTGAAAGTCTTATGAACCTTCTTTGCAAGTTTTTTTTTTCCTCAACTGCTTCGTGTATGCCTTCATCCTCTTCCAACATCTCGAAAAATCATGGTTAAACATACCACAATATGCACAACAAATTTTTATTCCATTCAAGCATGTAGAATTATCATGCCGTGCAGAAACATAATCAACTTGACTATGGGAAGAATTATACCTCACATGCTACTTTGCATGTCCATATTTCCTACCTTCATGAGGAGATGAACTTGTAGAGGTTCCAAATTTCCTTTGAAAACTAACATCAGTTTTCATGTCTTGAAAACTATCTTAACTCGTATGCTCGCCATAAGTTGCATGTCTACAATCTTCTTACTACAACATAGGCTTCAAACAATGGAAATCAACTTGAAAAAAAGTTGACATGTTTGTGTATTAGAAATTGGAACAAAATTTCTTCTTGAAGTTGCCTCACATGCCTTCATGGCTTTGGAGTTTTCACCATTAGATTGAACATAACCAAGATCAAACTTCTTAGGTCGTTCCTCAACCAAAATAGGATCAATCATGCTTTATGCATGCTTTCATAAACCCTTTCCTTCATAGCCCATTTTAAACATTAATTTGGACCCTATACCTCTAGTGTGCTTTGCAAATGAACCAACACATATTTCTGAAGAGGAAACTGAAGACAAATTGGAGTGAATTACCTCTGCTTCACGCATGTTCTTGGTTAAGGCCTCTTGGGCTTGATGGACCTACATCTCCATCTCATGCATTCTTTGGAGAATTTCTTCCCTCTCTTGCTTCATAGCAAACACTTTCTTGCAAAGTCCAGTGCTTTATCTTCTATCTTCATACATAATTTTCACCATATCGTTCAGGATGTAGAAGTCTTACTTCATGTATTCATCGAATAATACTATGAAGGAGGATGATTTTGAAAGCTCACTTGAAGAAGTTGTTATCATGAAAATGAACTAAAATAACTTCAAAAAAATTCACAATTCTTTCAAAACAATTGAAAAATATTTTGAACAAAATGGTTGTAGAGTCAAGCTCTTCTTCAAGTAGCCTTTTGCAAACAAAAAATCATGAAGAGGGTTTTTGCTTCAAGGGTGGCCTTCAGGTCCTTTGGATAAGGAAGATGCCTTCAACCCTTTTCCCATCTTGTCCTCTCCTAGACTTATCTATCAATAGTTTTCGCTTGACCTCTAGCAAACTAAAGCAACAATCATTTTGCAAACAGTCAAATCGTTAACTGTTAAACACCTTTCAAGTTACACAAGCTAGCTATTTCTCATTAAATCAAGCAACCAAATTCTATGATACCAACTTGATCTGAAAATGGGTTGGATAACTTGTTATTATTTTCAAGAGCCTCCCACTCAGTTAAACAAATAAAATATCTAGCTTATACTTGACATTTGTGTAATTTTATACTTGAAATAGGTATATGATTTTTAAATATTTAAGTACTTTAAGTCCATTTTTTCTTTTTGAAATTAAACATGTGCAGAAAGCCATATAATGTAAAAAATAAAAAACAACACATAACAACAAATTTAATCTAGGAGTTCACCCGAATATCGTGGGTCACGTCTCCTTGAGCTCTTGTCATCTTGACTTGGCTCTTTGGGATTATGGAAAAATTTATTTTACAAGTTCCACACTTAGCTCCAATGGTTACTGAACTGAACCAATGGGCTTAGAATACCATCTATATCACTGTCATGGCTGCCATCACTCTGCAAACAGATCTAGGCCCCTTAGACTTGATTCCTTATATCGGTGCACTTGAGCTACCCTGAGCTTCTATATGGCACTAACTCCTTCAGAATTATTTTCCTGTCCATTAAATCTCACCTACTGTCTCTAGCGCATATCAAAGTTCCAAAATAGACTAATCGTTTGCTCAAAATGGGAACTAGCTCCCCAAACTAGGCTTTCTTCTACAGTTGACCCTAGGCTACCCAAAACTTCCCTATAGGTGCTAGACCTTCAGAAGTCTTCAAATGGCTCTGAAAATCCCTTCAATGGATTTAGAGTGCTAAAAATAGTTAGAATAGACTATTGGTTCATTGGAATTGGCCTATGAATGCTCTGGTTTCGCCTCCAATCACTTGATGTCATCAGATTTGGATCATCAAGCTTCAAATGTCATATCTCCTAAGCCCCTATAGGTGAAGTTAGGAATTATACCTAGTTGATTCATGGTGTTCAAATCAATCTAATCTAGCATAGAAGCCGTTAATGTGGAAGAAAATTAGAGGTAAAATATCTTATTGGTGGGTCAAATAATATAGTGAATGGATTTGTGCCCATAGTGATTTCTAAGGAAAATTATTTCACCACTCTTAAAAAAAATAGAAATTATGATCTCATCATAGATGGTTCTATAGTCATGTTTGTGAGAGAATTTTTGAAGCCTACGAATCCAAGTGGAAAATTTTTTTTAGTGTGTGGCACTGTGATAATGATTTCTGATCTTGATGTTACTTTCATCATTGAAGGTTCTATGCTTTTGTCTGTGAGAGAAAGTTCTTTAAGCCTTAAAATTCAAGTGGGTAAAAACAGTATGTGAGTGGAATTCTGCCCATAATATTTTCTAAAGAGCATGCTTTCACCATTAGTAAAACATAATCAGAATTATTTTATCATCATATATGGTTTTATGTTTGTGTCTATGAGAATATTTATTATCCGAAAGATAGAGAATGATATAAGATTTTTTCCCCAACTGCACATTGTCCAAATTATTTTTTATCTTATGTATCTTTACAAAATATTTTCAAACATTAAAATCATCTTGTAGGCAGACATGTCATATGGTTGGCATAGGTGTCGTGTTTTCATGGATGATTGATTAACATTTTGGAGCCTTTGAGACTATCTTTTGGATTTTAAGTAAAGGAAAATCAAGTGGATTCCACCTTCATGTTGTCTCAACCCTATCATATAACTTAGCCTATTTAAATTGAGTTGAAACAGTTGGATACTGTAGATGTATCTGGAAAAATTCTTGAGTAGTGTTTTGTATTAGAAACTTCTTAAACTAAATGTAAGGAAATGGGAGGCTTCAATATTATTTTTGTATTTTGTGTCACTATAGCAAGTGGATGTTGGCACCTTATTTGGTGGATGCCTGTCTAAATTGAGTTAAAACAGTTGGAAATGTTTGGTATTGTAATATTCTCAAACAACCTATAAGAAATTAGGTTTAATGAAGTTACTGTATATCTTACATTGTGTCTTTCATCTTTTGTGTTGATTCTTGAAATTTATTTGAAAATTTCTCGGTATGATTTTCTATGCTTTTGATCGAATTTCTTTTCACCAGGTGTACATGGAGGGGAACCAGGTCACAGATGGACCAGCTAAGGATGGCGTCCTACTCACTTGCGGGGATCGAATTAGTCAAGAACATGTTGGAGAGAATATTTAGGAATATTCATGTATTACATTTATATAGTTGGTTTCCATCTGAGTTAATACCATGCATACTACAAAATTTGTTTACTCTGATTGAATTGAGAAGCCTATACTAGTGGAATTTTCTCATGACCTTTTGACTCTGATGTTAGCCTATATGGAACATGTTTTTTTTTTTTATGTTGGATATCTTTTTAAAATCTTATGATGATGTAATTTTGGTTTTTTGGAGATACACACTTGATGCTACTAAGGATACATTCTTCTGTAGAGTTAAACCTATTACAAAGTCATGATAAGTCTTTTGGAATTCTATTCAACATCCATGGAATGTAAATTTTTTTATATTAATAAAATTATGATGTTTTTTCCTTGGAAAATATTGCTAATAAGGTAATTTAGCATATCTGTGAACCTCTTTCAACCATTTATTAACACAAAGTAGATGAAATTTGTGGGGATTGGATTAGTTAAGAACATGCTAGAGAGCATATTTAGGAATATGCATGTATTTCATTTATATAGCTAGTTTTCAACTAAGTTGATACCTTGCATACTACAGACCTTGTCTACTCTAATTGGATTTGGAAGCTTGTACTAGTGGACTTTTCTGGTGACCTTTTGACTTTGATGTCGACCTATATGAAACACATCTTTTTTTTCTGTTGGTTCTCTTTTGAAAAGCTTATGATGATGTAATTTTTATTTTTTGGAGATACACATTTGATGCCACTAAGGATACACACTTCTACAAAGTTAAACCTATGACAAAGTCTTGATAATTATTTTGGAGTGCTATTAAACATCTATGGAATGTAAATTTGTTTATTTTAATAAAATTATGATGTTTTTTCCATGGAAAATAATGCTAATAAGGTAATTTAGCATACCTGTGAACATCTTTCAACCATTTATCAACACAAAGTAGATGAAATTTGTGATTTCAGGGCAAACCTCTCATATTTTCTCCTTCTTCATACTCCAAAAGACATACGTGGCACTTAGTCAATCAAAATAATCATTAGAACCAACGGTGACTAAATTTGGTTAATATTATTTTTATGAATGGTTGTTACCATAATCAATATGGCCTTATTGTATTCTCATGTGTCTTCTATTCCATAAAAGATAACATATTTCTAATATGTTTTATTAGAAACTAACTCGTTGTCAATGTACAAACTATACAAAACTCACAATGCAAAAAGGAAAATATATAATATGATTTATTAAACACTAAAATTTCTAATATGTTTTATTAGCCTTGAATTTGTGAGGTACTTGTCAAAGATCCCAGTGCCACATTTAGTTGTACCTATAGTACAACTTGAACTCTCCTTCCACATAAACACCAAATGATTCAATCATCACTACTATAATTTCAAAAATAGGCTTTATTATCATATATTGAACGATGCCAAATTTAAAAACTTGGAAGAACCACTATCCAAGCCTCCATGGCTTAAAGAAACAATTCAAATGAAAGGGTTGCTTTACAAATCCCTTTTCACAAAAAGGATCCAATAGGGGTTTTTTGGCATTTGAATGACCCTACCTCTTCATGAACTCAATAGTTCTTTCCTCCCTAACCAAGTAAGTTATGATATATCTTCCATTACAATACATGGAAAAGGATTCATAGCAGTCTTTTTGAATTTCAACATCAACATCAATCACAGTTTTCACTAATGAGGAAAACAATTATACACGTTCTTGTAAGATAAATTATGCTCAAAGAGAAGAAAAATTAAAGGTGAAAGCACAAAAAGTACATACGTGCTGGTAAATATGATTGACCACGTGTGGAATGTATTCCCTTCTCTACTGAAAAAATAATTCAATAATATTTAATGAATTTGTATATTTTTCAATACCTGATTTTGTAAAATTCCCATTCCCCCCTCCCTCCCATTGAATAAATTGTTCACAAGTCAACCTATTTAGATGCAAAACTTAATTTCATCATTTAGCATAAATATTTTTGTTGCCTTAAACCAAATTGTAAACTAAATACTAAAAGAGGTTACCAAATATTTTTTATTTTTTATTAGAAAAGTTAGCTTATATTTGAAAATCCTTGTAGTAGTACTTGATAATTTATATTCAATCGATCAAAACAAAATAGTTGGATTTTATTTTTGGCAAACTACCAATCTGCAATAACCATAAAAAAATTAGAACATATGGAAACTTCTACAGTGACCTTCTTGTGTACATAGGTTTAATTTGGTTTTTGATTTCCACCATAGTAGGAATGAAAACAATACAAATCACCTACAAAAATAGGCCACAAATGAAAATCTATATGAATAAAGGCAATCGTATTACACATATAAGAGAGGGAGCACCAATCAATTGTTTCAGATACATATCTTTTTTTTTTTTACTTGGAATGAAAGCATGGAAAACATTAGAGTACTTCCACGAATCCACATATATATGACCAAGGAAAATGGTATTACACATATAAGAAAGGGAACAATAATCAATTATTTTGAAGATATATATTTTGTTGTTTTTACTTGGACTGAAATCATGGAAACCCCAGAGTACTTCTCCACATTTCATGATGGTAAACCGAGAAAACCTTTGGCCCTGATCATGGGGTATCACTCCAAAGGAATCAAAGAGATTCGAATAAGAAAAAGGTAGCAACTATAGAAAATAAATTCACGTGATACGTTTGACTCTACTCTAGACCATCAAGCCAACCCTTGGGGTTATCATTTTGGAGATATATCTAAATATCAATCCTTTCCATTACCCTACATGTTGTAGCCTTTAATTATGGTATTCCATGATGTCACATCTGTGTGTAACTATTTTCTAAACAATTATCGATGTACAAATTTCATATTCACATATTTAACATTTATGTCAATGAGTGTATTCTCGGAAAAAAACATTCAACTTGATACTATTCATCAAGCTAATTTGAGAGGCCACATGCCCTTGTAATATGGAAAAACCCATGCAAGGTAGTTGATAGGTTTCTAGTATTTGAACATGTTGTGTCTTATATCTATTGAATCCTGGCCCTTTTATTGTGGGGTAGGAGGGAATTGAAGTATTATTTCCAAGCACGGTTTGATGAGGAAGATATTGAGGGTCAACCCTGAGATATAAGCAAGGACTATTGGTATTAGCTAGGTCAATGTAAATTCTGTATTAATTTCTTGCAATATACAACAAGGCAACATCAATGCTTGATACAAATTTTTATTTCCAATCAATATAAGTTCAGGAAGATATGAAAGGTAAACCTTGAGATCCAAGCTAGGACTAGTGGTACTAATTAGGTCAATTCAAATTATGTATTAATTTCCTTCACGCTATAGCAAGGCAACAATAATTCTTAGCAAAATTTTTGGCTACATCTAAGAGCCTGCATGCCCCTGTAATATGGCAAGACCCATGCAGAGTATTCGATAGCTTTCCAGTATTTGAACCTGTTGTATTGTATATTTGTTGAACCCTGGCCCTTGAATTGTGGGGGAGAGGAGGGAATTGAAGTAATATTTCAAAGCAGTGTGATTTCAGGAAGATATAAATGGTAAACCCTGAGATCTAAGCAAGGTCTAGTGGTATGAGGTAGGTTACTGCAAATTATGTATTAAATGCTTGCATCCAACATCGAGGAATAACAATTATTGGTACACATTTTTTTTTCCAAGCATCCTGACTTTAGAAAGATATGAAATTTAAAGCCTAAGATTCAAGCTAGGACTAGTGGTAATAGGTAGGTCAATTCAAATTAGGTATTAGTTTCCTACATGCTATAACAAGGCAAAAATATACTAGGCACAAATTGTGGCTACATCTGAGAGGCCACATGCCCCTGTATTATGGAAGATCCCATGTAGGGTAGTTGATATATTGCCAATAATTGAACCTGTTGTGTTTACTGGATTGATATTCTATATCCATATAAAATTTTAGGGGTGAATCTTAGCCCATGGGCGAAATGAAAATTCTCTAACTTGGAACTAGAACAGACATTTCCTTACGAAAATTATGTGTGTTCGTACCAAGTTGTAATAAACACACAATAATTATAATATAACAATTAAAATAAATAAATTAATAGACACATGTTAACTAAAGTACATGGCTAGCCTCTCAACCATTGTGACTAGTCAATGATAAGTACACCATCACATGGATTTGTAATTATATTATTCATATCATATCCTCCCTTTTTTTAATAAATGAGGAAATCTTTATATTCCATATGAGGAATATACATATTTAAGTCCTCAAGGGATTTATTCGACAACAAGGCTCATATCCATAACAAGAAATACTCATTATGAGCTCAACACATTAGCACATGTACGATTTCTCCCTACCACATGTGTTAAACCTAATTTCCTTTCCATGAGAAATATATTTATATTCCATATAAATAATATACTTTTTTCTTTTCTTGATTGATTGCTTAACAAGCCTTCAAGCCATTACAAGAAATACTCATTATGAACTTTGTTAACTCTTTATAAAGACTTTACTATTCAGTGAAATATTCACCAATATCTTCCAAGATTTTATAATTCAATGAAAGATTCACCATGATTTTACAATATAATACAATCTCGTGAGAGATTCACCATGATTTTACAAGATAATACAAACCGTTGAGAGATTTTTCAAAAAAAATTATATATACATATTATATTATTGATAAAATCGCCTTTCATTTTTCCATGTATCTTAGCGATTCACCCATTTATTATACATAAAAATTTAGGTGGTTCTTAAAATTTTCCATGGTATTCATTTATGGGTTTTCCATTTTTGTTTTCTGATTGGTGCTCATGTTCCTTATGGTTGTGGGTTAAGTTATTAGTTCATGGAGCCTTGGTTGGAAAAACACTTTGGAATCCCTCAAACAAATTAGGTTGAGTTGCTAGTCCTGGAAGCCTTAGTTTGAAAAACACTTTGGAGCCCTTGGTGGGTTGAGTTACTAGTCTGGGACCCTTGGTTGGAAAACTGCTCTTGAGCCCTATGGCAACTGTGGGTTGAGTTACTAGTCTTAGTCTTAGAGCTAGGTCGGAACAAATGTTTTAGGTCCCTATAATACTAATGTATTACCCTTATTTTTATTGTTAGTGTAGCCCCCTATTGTTATTGTTGTGCCCATGTACCCCCCACGTTGTTATTTTTGTGTCCCATAGAAGCCCACTATTGTTATTGTCGTGCCCTTATATTATTATTGTTATGTAGGCTTTGATTATATTGTGATCCCTCAGACTCCTATATATATCAATGAGGTATTATCATTTTTAGCATTCAATAATTGTTCATCTATGTAATGTAAAGGAGGATTACCCCTCTAAGAGGATAATGAGTCATTGACCTATATATATAATGATATGGTTACATAACATTTGGTATCAGGGCTTTCCATTCTAGGGTTTTGTTGCTGCAAATAGGTCTTGGAATTTTCACTATAATGTTTTCTCTACGAAGGTTTAGAATATGAGATTTTAACTAGGTGGAGCCTCAATCCTATTGAGATTCCTATAAATATTTCATATCTTCATTTTATATATTTTTTGATATTATATGTTCTGAAGCTATTAGGGTTTTGAATGCTTCAGAATTTTGTCTCAAATAGGTGACCTTGGGAATATCGTAATAAATTCCTCTACGAGCATCGAATTTGAATTGCATAAAAATTGACCGAAATCACATGGAGTGTAGTATTTAGGGTATCGTTTTCATGGATGAAGGTAAAAAAAAATGACATGTGATACTCCATACAAATTCGTTCTACTAAACTAATCCAAAATTAGGTCGTCGTGGAAATTGGGAAAAAGGTGTGTATTGTTTTAAATTTTGCATAAATTTTGCTTGAAAAATCAGTTTGAAGTAATTCAAGGGGCATAGTGAACCATAGATATCATTATTTTATTCCAAAATTCCTCTAAACAAGAAAGTGGACACACCTAGTAAGAAATAAGAAATATCTTCTATAATGCATGAAGAAGAAGAATAAATTCAACATGATATATCAAAATTACGAGACCAAGTGCAACAAATTTGGCTCTCGCAAAAAGTAATAAAAAACAAATTGGAAGCCATGATGAATGTTAAGATAGATAATATAACAATGGACATGAGATTTAATATAGATGGTACAAAAATGGATATGGGAGTTTTTAATGATGATTTAAAAGCATACATGGAAGCAATGATGAATGTCAAGATAGAGGGGTTGAAGGAAGGTTTGGAAAATTTGATGAATAAAGGATTCCTAGTGGTGACAAGGTAATCCATGAAAATCATGATGAGGACAAAAGGAATATGAATTATTATTTGAGATACTTCAATTTTGGGTTTAGGAACCACTACATTCAAAAATCAATATGTGGAAGTTTAATGGAAAGGATTCAGTAACATGGATATTGCAGTTGGAGAAATATTTTGATGTCCATGATGTGAAACAGACACAAAAGGTACACATTCCAACTTTATATTTAGAACCCAATTAGTTTTCATTGTATAAATGGATTTTTTCATGTAAACCTCTTGTCACTAGGTCAATTTTTACAGAGGAAATAATATCACAATATGAGGATACAAAGAGAAACACTTTCTTTAGCCAATTGATAAATATAAAACCAAAGGGTTCAATGGTGGATCACATTGAGGAATCCAAAAAATTGAATATCAGGGTAACTAATATTCTAGAGGATCATAGGATTTATGTCTTCATAGAGACTTTTAAGGATAACATCTAGCATGAGGTTTGACTTTGAGAACCTAATCATTGGAGAAGGCATTTCGGTTGGCAAGAAAATTTGAAAGAAAAATTTCTAGGTCCAAAAAGTTGAAAGTTTGTGGTAGAATGTTTGGTTTTCCAACAAAACAAATTTGAGACAATTAAGACTCGAGGTGTGTTACAACCTTTATCCATTCCAAGCCAATGTTGGGAGGAGGTTTTAATGGATTTTATCATAGTTTTACCTAAGTCCGAAGGAAATACTATCATCATGGTGTTAATTGATAGGCTTACAAGGTATGCACACTTTTGTGCATTATCTAATCCATTTAAAGCCATTAAAATTGCTACTGAATTTATGAAAACAATTCAAAAGATACATGGAAACCCAACGATTATTGTAAGTGACAAAGATCCCATTTTTACAGGAAATTTTTGGATGGAATTATTTTCTTGTTTGGGTACTCAATTAGATCATAGCTCATTATATCATCCTCAATATGATGGGAAAAATGAGATAGTGAATTTTTTTTTGGAAGGATATATTCGTTTCTTTGTATTTGATAAATAGACATAATGGGTCAAGTGGTTACCTCTAGCTAAATGGTGATATAACACTTCCTTCCATACTGCAACAAAAATGATCCCATTTATGGAACTTTATGGATATCATCCACCGTCCATGATATCATCTTTAAGAGAAAATTATAAGGTTCAAGTAGTGGAATATCACAATGAGCATCAAAGACAAGTTCTCTAACACTTAAAGGATAACCTCACCTTGGCACATAATTGAATGAAACAACATGCATATCAACATCACAGTGAAAGAATTTTTGATGTATGTAGTTGGGTATTTTTACTACTACAACCATATAAACAAGTGACCCCCAAGCAGGATAAGAAGGTTAATATATTATTGCCAAATTTTTATGGTTCTTATAGGGTGCTAAAAAATATTGGTACTATGGCATACAAATTGGAGCTTCCTACATCTTCCCGAGTGCACCTAGTTTTCCATGTTTCATGCTTAAAGAAGGTTATAGGTGACAAACTCCCAGTTCAAAAAATATTTTGAGAACTTGACAAGGAAGGAAAAATAATATTCGAACCTAAAGTAGTCATGGAAATAATAACTGGACAACTATGAAATCATTCAATTTCAAAGTATCTCATCAAGTGGAAGAACTTACCCGCTGAAGATTTGACATGGGAGGATGTGAATTTTATATAGAAGCATCGATATCTATTCAAGCATTGAGTACAACATTCTTTTGAAGGATAGGGGCATGCTAGGTCATTATAATACTAGTGTATCCCATTATAGTTATTGTTAATGTAGCCCCCTTAGTGTTATCATTGTGCCCATGTAGTCCCCATATTGTTATTATTGTGCCCCATAGAAGCCCCTATTGTTATTTTTGTGCCCTTACATTGTTATTGTTATGTTGGTAGGATTACATTGTGACCCCTTGGACCCTTATATATAGAACGAAGGTTTTTTCATTTGTATGATCCAAGAATTGTTAATTTATGTAATTTAAAGGAGGTTTCCCCCTCGAAGCGAATGATTTCTAAGTCGTTGATCTATATTTTCTTCTATTTTGTAAGATGGTTTCATAACGATAATTATGGAAACAATGAATTATATCACTCCCAATTACAAATATGGAAGTGTTGATGCTCCTAGACTTACACAACCTAGAAGGTTCATTCCAAAACAATTAGAGGAAAAAAAGAAAAAAGGGATTTTTTACAGTTGTAATAGAAAATACACTAAATTTCATAAGTTCAATGAGAAGAAATTAATCTACATATATTGTGCGGAGGAGTAATAAAAATAACAAGAAACTTCAAAAGAGGAGGACATACACTAGGAACCAACCCTGAGAAAGAAGAAATGAATCCGACCATATCTTGTAATTAATTGGTAGGAATTAAGACTCCATGAACCCTCAATATAGAAGGATATATCAAGAAGGAAAATGAAATAGTGTTGATCGATTAAGGTAGTACTCCAAGGAATTGAATTGCTTCCTATATCAAACACTGGAGTGTCAAGTGATGGTTTCAAATGGAGGAACTATAAATTTCTTTTGAAAGTACCATAATATCAAGCTAATCATGGGAGGATATGTCTTGAATAGCCCAATGTTTTCCATTTGAATGGGTGGTGTTGATGTTGTACTAGGAGTCCAATGGTTACAATCTTTCAGGATGATAAATTTTAATTTTCAAGAGCTTTTCTGGAATTTTTTTTGGAAGGAAAGGAAGTTTAATTAAGGGGTATCATAGGAAAATAGGAAATATAATAATTTCTAATGACATGAAAAATCTTCTGAATAAATAGCAACATGGTGTAATTTCATAATTATGCTCACTATATTTTCAAACATCAAAATCATCTATTTCTCCATATCTCCAAAAAGTCTTAGAAAATCATTCCAAAGTATTTGGGACTCCTAAAGGCCTCCCACCTATCATTATCATGCTATTCATTTGATTCCAGGAAGTGTTCCTCTAAACATCAGACCTTATAGATATTCTGATGCCCAAAAGAGTGAAATTGAATGCATGTTTGTAAAAATTCTAGAGGCTGATATAATTCAACCTAGTCAAAGTTCTTTCTATGATCCAGTAGTATTGGTGCAAAAGAAGGATGGATCATGAAATATGTGTTTGGAATATAGGGAGCTCAAAAAGCTAAGAATTAAGGATAAATTTTTAATTCTTTCCATTGATGAATTTTTGTATGGATCAGATGGAGAGATTTACTTCATTAAGATGGATCTTCATTCAAGATAACATTAAATTTGAATGAAGACTGAAGAAATTTTGAAAACAACATTTATAAATCATGAGGGTCATTATTAATTTTTGTTCATACCTTTTGGCCTTACTAATGCACCTTCGACATTTCAAGGTTTGATGAATTCCATTTCCAAGTCATTCCATACAAAATTTGTGTTAGTATATTTTGATGATATACAAATCTACAACAAGTCTTGGAAGGACCATTTTCAACATGTTGACATGGTGCTTAAACTATTAGAGGAGAAACAATTATATGAAAAAACCTCCAAATGTTTCTTTAGACTATAGGAGGTGGAATATCTGGGTCATATTTTATCTCGTGAGGGTGTTAAGGTATACGTTGGAAAAATTAAAACCATTAAGGAATGGGAAATCCCCACAACCATAAAGAATCTTCGAGGATTTATCGGGTTGAAAGGGTATTACTGTAAGATTTTTAAGAATTGTGGGAGAATATCAACACCTATAACAACATTGCTGAATAAATATGCATTTTTTTGCACTCCAAAAGAAACTAAGGCCTTTGAACATCTAAAAGAGAAAATTTTCCAAGCACTGGTCTTGGCTACGTCTGAATTCAAAAAATCCTTTATTGTGGAATGCGATGCCCGAGGAAATGGAATTGGTGTTTCTTTAATGAAATAAGGAAGACACATTTCTTTTGAAAGTCATCCAATAAAAGGAAAGTATTTACACAAACCTATCTATGTGAAGGAAATGTTGGAAATACTATACGCACTAAATAAATGGAGACCTTACCTAATGGGAAGACACTTCAAGGTAAAAAACATAATGATAGTATTAAATAATTTGTATAGAAAATATTATCTTTATAAGAGTAGAAAAAATGGGTCACAAATATGTTAGGTTATGAATTTGAAATCATCTATAGAAAAGGGAAGAAAAATGTTGTTGCAGATGCACTCTCAAGAAAGGATGAGGATGTGGAAGATTTTATTTATGCCATTTGTATTATCCGACTTGATTGGATATTAACTGAAGCAAGGGATAAATGGAAGAACGATGAATATTTTTGGACACTCATTCAAATATTGTAGAAATATCCCAGTACATCTCATACATTTAGTTGGAAAAATGATTCATTATGGTACAAAGATCACTTATATCTTTGTAATAATTCCCAAATCAAGAAAAATATTATTTTTTAATTTCACACCCCCCTTAGGAGGGAACTCAATATTTAAAAAAAATTACCACAGGGTTAAGAAGGAATTTTTTGGGATGGCTTTAAATGTGATATTCATAATTTTGTGGGAGAATTTTTTGTTTGCCAACAAAATAAAGTTGAGACATTTAATACCCTGAGTATTTTACAACCTTTTCCCATTGCAAGTCAGCATTGGGGGAGTACTCAATGAATTTTATTATAGGTGTACCCAAGTCTGAAGGAAAGAGTGTCATTATGGTGGTAGTTGATAGAATTACCAAGTATGCACACTTTTATGCATCATCTCATCCTTTAAAGGCAATACATTTTCTAGATAATTTATGGAAACAATTCAAAAGCTACATGAAAACCCAAATATTATTGTAAGTGACAGATATCCCATTTTCACTAGAAAATTTTGAAGGGAATTATTTTCTTGTCTTGGTACTCAATTAGCTCATTGATCATCTTATCATCCTAAATTTGACACGAAAAATGAGATAATGAACAAATGTTTGGAATGATATCTTTTTTTCTTTGTATCTAATAAAAAACAATGGGTCTAGTGGTTACCTCTATCTAAATGGTGGTATAGCACATCCTTCCATACTGCAGCAAAAATGACCCCATTTATGGCACTTTATGGATATCATCCACCATTCATCACATCATATTTAAGAGAAAATTATAAGGTTCAAGCAGTGGAATACCACACCGAGCATAAAAAACAAGGTCTCCAACTCCTAGAGGATAAGATCACTTTGGCGCAAAATTAAATAAAAAAATAGGAAGATCAAGATGATACTGAAATAATTTTTGGTGTAGGTGATCAGGTATTTTTATAGCTACAACCATACAAACAAATGTCCCTCAAGCAAGCTAAGAAGGATAATAAATTATCACCAAAGTACTATGGTCCTTACAAGGTGTTGCAAAATATTAGTACTATGACATACAAACTGGCGTTTCCTGCATCTTCCTGAGTAAACAAAATTTTCTTTTTTTCATGCTTAAAGAAGCTTAGTGGTTACAAGCTCCCAGTTCAAACAGTGTTTCCAAAACTTGACGAAGAAGTAAAAATCATAGTTGAGCCTGAAGCAACCATGGAAAGAAGAACTTTGCATATACATAATAGTTTAATTTCAGAGTATAACATGAAGTTAACTTATCTACTAAATACTCCACATGAGAGGATGAGAATTTATACAAAAGCATCCAAAAATACTAAAGAATTGAGGACGACACTTTTTTTTAAGGGGAGGGGCATGCTAGTTCCTTATAATAGTAGTGTATTCCCATTATTGTTATTATTAGTGTAGCCCCCATTTTTTTTTGTGCCATATAGAATCCCACTACTATTATTGTTGTGTCCTTATAATATTATTATTATGTAGGCTATGATTATATTGTGACCCTTAAAATCCTATATAAACCAAGGAGGTCTTAAAGTATCATTTGTATCATTCAAGAATTTTTCATTTATGTAATGTAAAGGAGGTTTCCCCCTTAAAGAGGAAAATTTTGAATTCATTCATATATATCTTTTATGTCTAATTAATTAACAAAACACTCTGGAGCCCTAAACAACTTTGGTAGAGACCGATATGGTGATGGTTAGTGATGTTCAGCCGTGATGTGGAATCACTAGTTGAGGGTTGAGGCAGTTTGGCCTCTAGAAGCTCTCGTTTGGTTATGTTTGGTTTATTCCATGAGATCCCACATTCATTCGTGGTATATGAAAAAAGGATGATTAGCTGAAAGAGATATTTGGCTTAGCTGAATCTATCGTTAGGTGGTACCTGGAAGTCCATGACTTCAATGGATTTTCATATGATAATAAATTCTATTTTCCTTTGGTATTTTTTGAGTAAATGTAATTTTTATTATGTGGATTTAATGGATTTTCTATTAGTGTTATTATTCTGGTTTAGATGATGGTTATTTTCTAGTTATATAATGTTCATATGACTTGTATATTCTATGGCTCTTGTCATGAATTGTTTACCTATTGATAAATTACTGAATGTATCGACTAATAAATGGTGTTGCAACTATGTGGAGAGGGAATAGAGCCTTACCAATGATTATTATGTAATATTATTGAATTTCACTAAAAAATTATGTATTTATAACTTGTAGGTAATATGTACACAAATTTTTTATATAAATGACTAATTTGGACCTCCAACATCCTGGGGTCGTAACTTTGGCATACGATCTATGTTTGAAAATCATAACACCTCATTTCTAAGATATGTAAGAGGAGTTGAAAATAGACTAGTAAAATATTCTTGCACTTTTGGATTCTCTCTGTTTTCCTTGAAATGTCGTTAAGGCCCTCAAAAGAGCCTCAGAAGTTTAGAAACCAAAAAAATGCCAAAAATAGAAAGTTGTATTAAATTTAGGGATATGAAATTGAAATTAAATAGGGTTCAATAAAATTAGGTTGATAGTAGTGTGATCATGTGTCACTGGGTGTTTAGACTTAGTTTCGGACATGTGGACCCCATTTTCCATAAGCACATCTTGGAAATCAGGTCTTGCACAGTAACTCTCATCTCATGTTTACCCTAGCGAGCTTGTGAATTTGGGTAAATTTGGGAG
This sequence comes from Pinus albicaulis, assembly GCA_034641835.2. Taxonomy (NCBI): domain Eukaryota; kingdom Viridiplantae; phylum Streptophyta; class Pinopsida; order Pinales; family Pinaceae; genus Pinus; species Pinus albicaulis. The sequence continues at coordinate 1,164,518,741 of CM076579.1, read as the reverse complement.
GGGTGGTTATAGTGAGATTACATGGTATTCCTAAGAATATTTTATCTAATAGGAATTGCAAGTTCACCTCTAGGTTTCGGAAGGAGTTATTTGTAGGTTTAGGTATAGAGTTTGCCTTAAGTACAACTTATCACCCACCGATAGATGGATAGAAAAAGAAGGCCAATGATATTTTGGAGGACATATTGAGAATGTATATTATGCACCAAAAAATGAGGTGGTAGGAGTATATTTCACTGGTTGAGTTCTCTTACAAAAATGAGTATCAAGAGTCACTAATGGTGATTTTATTTGATTCACTTTATGGGGAGACTTGTAACACTCTAGGTCAGCTCGAGTGATCCAGTGAACAAGGTATTAATAAGACCAGACATGTTGGAATAGATGGAATAAGAAATATAGGTTATCAAGAAGAATATAAAGACATCACAAGACAAGAAGAAGAGTTATGTATACAAACATAGGGTGTTTAAGGAGTTTTAGGTTATGGAGCATGTGTACTTGCGCATCAAGCTTAAGAGGTGATCCTTGAGGATTGGGTCATGTGCCAAGTTGGAACCTCAGTATTGCATGTCTTTTGAAATTCTTGATAGGATTGGACCAGTGGATTGAAAACTTGCATTGCCTCTAACAGTGAAATTCCATTATGTTTTCTATGTTTCATTACTTAAAATATATGTGAAGGATGTTGATAATGCGATTGACTAGTATGTATTGAAGGTAGATCGATAAGGAGAATTGCAACCAGAACCTGAGTGCATATTACAGCAGAAACAAATCATGTTATAGAACCAATCAATAAAGAAAGTTAAAGTGCATTGGAAGGACTCTGGGCCTGATGAAGGTACATGGGATATGACTGATCAAATGTGGTCGATGTATCCTTCATTGTTTTCTTGTTTAGGAAAAGGAGTTTTGGGTATTTATACACATTTATGTATGGTTTTTATTGTAAATAACACAATGAGTTGTGTTATAAATCTCCAATAAGCGGTATGGTTGTCATGTTGCCATGTTTTTCATGTTGGTTTTTCTTTTCAGCAGGTTTTCCCTTTTAAATACTCCATTGAGCTAGGTTATAATGCTCCAGGGGCAGTATGTTTTTGTTTTCAACAGTTTGCTGGTTATAGTTGTCAAAGATGGTGTTTCCTTAAGGGGGAGGGGTTAGTAACAACCCCAAGCTCAAATTTTATGTAAGAAAATTTATTAAAGGAAAAATAAGACCAAGGTCATGGGACATGTATTCCAAGTTGAATGTTGGGAAAAAAATCCTAATGGTTGTCACTTTTGATTTATTATGGTTAAGGAAATTAACAAACACAAAGAGGGATTAATTGGAATTTTATTTATGAAAATAAAGGAAAATAGGAGAAAAGGTAGATAAAAGGTCAGAGGTTTTCATGCGAGGGAAATTAAAGGAAAAATAGGGGAAATTGAAGAAAAGAAAGGCCTCAATGATAAAAAGGCTTATGAGGATCATTTCAAAACTTTTGTGAGTTGAGTTTTGGATCTCTCTCTCTATTCTCTCATACTGTTGCACACTTAGCTCATTCTTGAAGAAATCTAGCATTAGAGAAAGTAGGCAAAGGAAGTAAAATGAAGGACACGGAAAAGTTGGATTAACCAGCTTTAGCAGGAAGACTTGCAGGGAACGGGTTAAATGTTGTGATTTACTAGAAAATTTGTAAATGCATGGTACATGAATCTATGTATTTGGTTCCTTTTTTTTCTTTGGCATTCATTTTTCCTAGTGTGATAGTGCTTTCATCCTTGCATTTCAATTTCTGGATAACCATGATGTGATGGGATTCTTTTATTTGGTTGAGATTTGGACTACTAGAAGATCTTGGAACCGAGTGAGGTGGTCTTAGGAAAAGTACCAAGGGTTGGAGGTGGAGATGGTTTAATCTCTGAGATGCCCTCAAAGGTGGGTGGAGAAAGGAAAATTCCTCAAGGTATCGGCGAAGAAACTCTAAGGCATCCAAGATTATTTTGGGCTTTGTGTTATCTTGACTGGTTTTGGAGGGATTGTAGTAGCCTAAGGGTGGACGTATTTTAATCTTTGAGAATCCCTCATTGTTTATGTATTGGTTTTATTATGTGATCACTTAACCAGTTTTGGAGAGATTGCGGGAGCATGATGGTGGAGGTTGTTAAATCTATGGTAATCATGTTTTCTTTATTTCTTGAGTCAGACATTCATGCTTGGAATATGGCATGGGGGTGATTGGATGAAAGAAATATTTTTTTTAAGCTCAATATATTGTCGGGTGGTATGTGGAAGTCCCTAACTTGGTTTACATTTGCATACATTAATAATAAGACTTTTCCTATTATATTCTATGAGTAATTGTACTTATTATTATGTGGATTTCATGGTTGTTGTATCATGGTTATTATTATTGTGATATGTTGGTTATAAGCATGGTTACACAACATGTTTTAGCAATGGATATTGATATACTTAGATTAGTGGATGAATGGTTAATGAATGCATGAGCTAACAAATTTTGTTTCAACTATTATGAGAGGGAATCATACCTTTTTGGTGATTCTCAGATAAGTTTCAGACCCCTATGTTTTCATATGCATTCATGACATGTATATTACATCTTCAACATATGTTTAATGAAATGTCTGTCATGGTTAGGCCTGGTTAGGTCAAGTCTTTGATCAAGTTTTATATGAAAATATTTTTCCTAATGTTATTTATCATTATAAAAAGTATCATTGAGTTCTAGGCGGTGGTATAGAGGCTACCGTGAAATTGGTGGCTCATAATCCAGGAACACACCCTTTGAATTGGAAGTTTTGGGAGATAACTAAACCCTTATAGGCTTATGCATGCGATTGGAGGCCTATGAGAGCATGGAAGCCCTGTTATCTATGTGGTTGTGGCCCCAGGTCACTAAAAAGGTAATCCAACTCAAGGTTTGGGCACTTGGAGTGGTTGTTTAGCTCTTGGGTGTCATATAGTTCATGAGGAAGGTTAGTAAAGTTCCAATTGGTCGACTAAACTTCCTTAAATATAATTATGACGTTGGGTCATGTCAGAATATCCCTAAGCTCATGTTTACCCTGGAAATCCAGTTAAATTGGTTAAATGTGGGATGAGCATGTTACAGGCCATCGTGATTCCATTTGCTTACAATAATAAATGGAAAATATAAATAAAGCATATTTTTTTAGATCCTGATGTAGAAATTATATACACTAAGCATGCATACATCCATATTCCCTTGATATCACAATATTTAACTTCTTGCGAAATACAAAATCATTCCATTGTTAATCTTTTGCAGAAAATTAATTGCAAACAAATGTGAAGCATAAATAAAAATAATTGCACATAACACAGCTTTTTAATGGGAAAGCCTAAAGATGAAAACCCCAACTATAATATATTATGTATAATGAAGATCATGTAACAATATCATAAAAAACTTAGTACATCAAGCTCTCAGTACAATCAATCATCACACACTAGCATAGAAGAAATTTGCAAATCCATGCACCGATCTCTGCCCTCCTACTAGCCTTCCTCCACTGCGCAATCCCTACTGAAGAATAGCTATTAATGAATTCGAATTACCCTTGCCTTGAATGTGAAATCCTCATTGGAAACTCCAATGTGTGTGTGGTTCAATCAATGCATCACTATAGTCACAACAGATAGTCCATCTTGCCCTTTCACCTACCTCTCCATTGGGTCTCCACTGGAACTGACATGAACTATAGCTAATTGTTGTATTTTTAGGTTGATTAATGAGTTATTATTTGTGAATTAATTAACTAATTAATTCACTCCACTCTCACTAGTGCATCATTCAGTTAGACTAGATATAACTAGCTCAACTGTGTCTAACTAAGTTAAACTGAAAACAACTCCATGAACTACTCTTTCAACTCTGTCATAACTTTGCCACTTCAGTTCTAACTGATTCCTCCATGCATGAACCACCAATAAACCCTAGGAATTGTGTAGTTCCTTCAGCCCACTGATTTTCCAAATCTGTGCACTAAAATTAAGTGCTCCAAGAGAATAAGTTACTATTTTTTGTCAGATTATTATTAAGAGCTAATAATAATCGACACTTCTATTTTTAGATCAACGATCTATAAATAGACTTCGCTCAGTATTCAAAAAATATAATTTCATCTATTTTTCCAACTTGACCAACCATCCACAAATAGCATCCTGCAACTTCTGAAATATGATCACCATGTCTAAAAATAGACTTGTGCCAAAAATAGCGTGCGGGCCCACTTCGTGAAGTCGACTCTTTTCACTAAGCTCATCATCTTGTTGAATCTCAACACTCCCTCTCAACAAGATAGGGATTATCCTTCACCCCGATCCTACATCTATGGTATTCAAATTTTCTCTTGGTGAGTGCCTTCGTCAAAATATCTGCATCCTGATACTCCGTAGGAATGTACTGAAGAAACGTGATCTTCTGTTGCACACAATCTCTTATATGATGATATTGGATATCAATATGTTTATATATTTCATGAAACACAAGATTAACTGAGAGTTTAATGCAACTCTGATTATCACAATGTATCACTATGGGATCTAAATGTGAACCGAACAAACCAACCAGGATCTTCCTCATCTTGATAGCCTCACATGCATAGCTTGAATTTCTACCATGTATTCTGCTTCCGTTGAACTGAGTGCCACAGATTTTTGTTTCATGCTGTACCAATAAATTGTCGTAGATCCGATACTGAAAATCCCTCCTGATGTGCTCTTTCTGTCCGTTGGGCTGCCTGCCCAATCTACATCTGTGAAGCCATGCAACTTCACCTCATCATTTGTTTGTACCATAAGCTATACTCAGATGTGCCCCTGAGATATCTCAGGACATGCTTGCCTACCTTCCAAAGGAGCTTGGTAGGCTTAACCATTGCTTGTGAAAGATGGTTCACCGCATATCATATGTACGGTCTTGTATTAACTAAATACATGAGAGAACCCACCAAATTTTGATAAACAGTGGAATCCACTACCTCTGCCAATGTAGCATCCTATTTCCTCAAAATTCCTGGAAGTGGAGTGCCAATAGGATTGCAGACTTGCATGCGAAACTTCTCTGGTATCTCCTGGGCATACTTTCCTTGAGACAAAAACAGTTCACCTTCCCGCTACCATATTTCCAATCCAAGGAAATAATGAAGGAGGCTGAAATCCTTCGTCTCAAAATCCTTTGCAAGATCTTCCTTGCATGAGTGTATACTCTGCTCATCACCTGTTAGTATTAAATCATCAACATAAAGAACAATGATTAAAAGCTTACCCTCCACCATAATTTGGTATAAGTTTTCATCTGCCTCACTCTTGGTGAAGCCAAGTCCAGTGAAATAACTGTCAATTCGAGTGTACCAAGCACGAGGTGCTTGCTTCAGCCCATATAGTGCTCTTTTGAGTCTACACACATGAGACTTGCTGCTGAAGATCTCAAATCCTTCAGGCTGCTCAATGTACACCTCTTCCTCAATGATCCCACTAAGGAACATAGTTTTCACATCCATCTAATGAATGTGCCAGCCCATCTACGTTGAGAGTGCAAGGATGGTCCTTATGGAAGAATACCATGCGATAGGTGCAAAGGTTTCTTCATAATCAATCCCATTGATCTATGAGAAGCCCCAGGCAACAAATCTTTCCTTATACTTCTCGACGCTCCCATGAGCATCTTTCTTTACCTTGTAGATCCATCTTAATCCTACAACTGATTTTCCCACTGGCCTTCCAACAATCTCCCAAGCATTGTTTCTAACAATGGAGTCATACTCCTCCACCATGGCATCTACCCATGTGGGATCCTGCACTGCTTCCTCAAAATAAGATGGCTCTGTCAATATACACTTGCTCATAAGAGCCATGTATCCAGTAAATCGGTTAGGTGACTGTCTCTGTCTACGCTGTGATGTAGGGACTCCTACATTCTGTGCCACATGAAGCTTTAGTCTCTCAACTTCTGTGGTCTGATTTTTTCCTTGTCTGATGTTTGGTTCTGCATGAGTGGACTCCTCCACTCCATGTATCTCCTCTTGTGGCTGATCCACATCTGGAGGCTCATCTTTCGAAACAAGCAATTACTTCACTGCATGCAAATATAGCTCCCTCTCAAGCATAGCTCGTGCAACACCCACGATCGTTCTATTATTCCTCTCCGCGACCCCATTCTGTTGTGGGTTATGAGGTGCTATGAGTTCTCTTCGAATTCCTTCTTTTCTACATAAGTCTTTGAGTTCTCTCAAGATGTATTCACCACCATTATCACTCCATAGAGCTTTCACTTGCTTCTCCGACTCCTTCTCCACCAATTCTTTAAACTCACAGAACTTAGAGAATGTTTCGCTCTTCTTTTGCATTAATAAGATACAGCATATATGAGAATAGTAATAAAAAAATATAACATAATACCTGTGTTTCACTGTTGAAGCAACTGAGAAAGGTCCACACACGTCTGTGTGAATTCTCTCCAGGATCACCGAAGCATGGTTCTCCTTCTCATCAAAGGTGGTCTTCACAAACTTACCCATAGTACATCCCTTGCACTGATTTTACTGTGCAAGAGTACCCTTGGGAAATTCGGTAGAAATTTGTTGCAAAATATTCAAAGCACCATGGTGAAGATGGCCCAATCTCCTGTGCCATAATTTGCCCTTATCCCGGCTCACCACGTCTTTCTCTTTTCCCACCATTGTAGCGCAACCATCTACCTCAATCTTGTAGAGATTCTTAATTCGAAACTCTATATTCTTGGTTTGACCCATTTTTTTATGTCGAAGGAAGGCTTTTCCCTCACTAAAAACAACATCATAACCTTTTTCTTCCAACATTGAGACCGAGACCAAGTTCTTCTTCAGACCTGGAACATGCATAACATCCTTCAACAAGAATGGATTACCGGAATCCCTTTCAAAGGTAATGGTCCAAATTCCGTCGCACTGTATCGACCATCATAACCCATCTCTATATGCATCTGGAGGTCCTTCTCCTCCAAGTCACTAAACAATTCCTTATCTCCCGTCATATGGAAAGATGCACCACTATCAAGAAACCACACTGATCCCATATAGATTGAAACCAAGCATGCGATCAAATAGAAATAAAGTTAAAATTGTGAGTCTAAGGCCTGTCCAGCTGCAGCTCCTGCAACCTTCTTGTTCTTCTTCTTCTGTGGGTAGTTAGTGGCAAAATGCCCATGTTCATGACAGTGATAACACTTCACCTTGGAAAAATCTTGCTTCTTGCCTTTAGCATCAGATTTTGAAGGAAATTTCTTCTCCTTCCCCTTCCTTTATTTGTCATCCAAAAGCAAAATTCTCTTCATCTTCATTCGTCGATGAAGAGTCATCCCTGGTACCCCGCCTTATCTCCTCCTACACAAGATCAGACCAAAGTCGCTCCCATCCCGGTAGTTTCTCCCGTCCATTGTTAGAGTCTTCATAGCTATGACAACTCTTCAGAAGTCAAAGGAGAGCCAATCTCACCAAGTCTTCATCATCAACAGTAACCCCCACACTTACTAGTTCATCCTTGCAGTGGACAAACTTCGTGAGGTATTTTGGAATACTGTCATCCTTTTCCATTCTTATTTTTCTAAGCTTGTCTTTAAGTGCCAACTTCCTCTGGTAGCTTCTTCTTTGGAACAAATCTGTCAAAGCCTTCCACCTTAAGAATGGAGTGGATTTCCCGTGAAGGTTGGAATCAATATGGTCCTTCACACCTTTCAACATAATTCTTCTTGTCTCTGCTGTCTTCTTATGCCATGCATCAAGTAATGCAACATCGCTAGATCCCGACTTAGGAACATCGTTATCGATGAAATCCTTCAGTCTATTATCCTCCAACACTGCCTCCATCCTATCCTTCTAGGCTATGTAATTAGATCTCCCATCAAGGGCATACTCCAATCACAACCCATTGAAAGACATTTCAATATATACTTAACTTATGCACCAAGAATCTTTTGTAGAAAATTCGAATTGTCCACCAACAGAAAACTCAACAATTCTTCACAATTGTAATCTTCAAGAATTAACACTGCTTTGATACCATGTAGAAATTAGTATACACTAAGGATGCATACATCTAGATTCCCCTGATCTCACAATATTTAACTTCTTGCAAAATATAGAATCATTCCATTGTTAATATTTTACGAAAAATTAATTGCAAACACATGTGAAGCATAAATAAAAACAGTCGCACATAACACAGTTGTTTAATGAGAAAGATTGAAGCTGAAAAACCCAACTATCATATATTATGTATCACGAAGATCATGTAAGAATATCATAAAAATCTTAGTACATCAATCTCTCAGTACAATCAATTGTCACACACTAAAATAGAAGAAATCTGCAAATCCATTCACCAATATCTATCCTCCTACTACCTTGCCTCCACTACGCAATCCTTGTTGAAGAATACCTCTGAATGAATTTGAATTACCCTTGCCTTGACTATGCAATCCTCATTGGAAACTCCAATGTGTGTTTGGTGCAATCAATGCATCACTATAGTCACAATAGATAGTCCATCTTGCCCTTACACCTATCTCTCCACTGGGTCTCCACTGGAACTGACATGCACTGTAGTTAACTGTTGTATTGTTTAGTTTATTAATGAGTTATTATTTGTGAATTAATTAACTAATTAATGCACTCCACTCTCACTAGTGTATCATTCAGTTAGACTAGATACAACTAGCTCAACTGAGTCTAACTGAGTCAAACTGAATACAACTCCATGAACTACTCTTCCAAATTTGTCATAACTTTTCCACTTTAGTTCTAACTAAGTCCTCCATGCTTCAACCACCAGTAAACCCTAGGAATTGCGTAATTCCTTCAGCCCACTGAATTTCCAAATCTGTGCATTGAAATTAAGTGCTCTAAGAGAATAAGTTGTTGTTTATTGTCACATTATTATTAAGTGCTAATAATAATCGACACTTCTATTTTTAGATCGATGATCTATAAATAGAATTTTCCCAATATTCTAAAAATAGAATTTCATATATTTTTCCAACTTGACCAACCATCCACAAATAACATCCTGCAATTTATGAAATATGATCACCATGTCCAAAAATAGACATATTCTAAAAATAGACTTGTGCCAAAAATAGCCTGCAGGCCCACTTAGTGAATGCAACTCTTTTCACTAAGCTCGTCATCTTGTTGAATCTCAACACCTAAAATTACTCCATAATTTCTTCTCTAAATCTATCACACCTCAAAAGGAAAATTAACTTGATAAAAATATTATCTATTCAGTCTTGTCTTTATGAGGATCACATCCTCTTATCTGATCTTCTCTTCTACACTATGCCTTATCCTCTCTAGAGAAATACATTCATTAATATAAAAAATACAATTGTTTTCCTTTAGGAAGTGCAATTACACCACAAATGTCAATACCCCTTCTTTGAACTTTGTCTTAAAAAACTTGATATATTTGGAAGCTAGGATGCTCCTGCATCATATTGTCAAAGTCAGAAAATTTATGAACTCTTTGTCATAAGCCTTTGATGAACTAATCCGCCTTAATCCCAAAATTTGTATTGTAGTTGATCATCCATTTCTCTATGCTATTGTTCTGCTCCTCATATATTTGTTCTCAATTATGTAGGCCTCCAAATTCTATGAGGTTTTTTTTCCACTTTCCTAGCTGATGCAAAGCTTACCATTTAGATGTACTTGGTTGTTTTTTGTCCTGCTCCTCTTCCTGTGTGTTCTCCTAGAAATCCTTCTGATCAACATCCATAACCTATCAATTTCATTGTCTGAATTTTTCCTCATCTGATTCAAACTATCCATCTTTGATTGCAACATATCCTCCTATGATATAAGAGTTATAATACTCTTACTAAATTTTGATTTAAATATCTCCTTTGTGATTTTTTGATCATGTTTTCCAACTTCCTTTTTACGATTTTCTTTCAAGAAAATTTACTCTTCTTCCAACTTTAGTTTTACACATTGAATATGCATCCATTAATTTTCTAATTTCTCCTCTAAGAAATTTAATTCCCCAAACAAATCAGTAAAATTTCCTAGAATTAAATTTGTATGTTATGAGTGGTGCATTTATATTTTCTTCATCATTGCCCTTTATTTGGCTATATTCCTAAGATAACTATGTCATTTTGAATGTAGTAACAGGTTCTTGCAAATGCATTTTAGTAATTGGATAAAAAAATTGTGTATATATTTCAGTTATAACTTTATTGGACTGTGTTGTCTCTCATATTCTTTCATCAAAAGCTTCTAGTATTGTCTTTCTTAAATTCTTTGTAAAATCACTTCCTCTTCTTCACTTGTAACAAAATTTATATTCTACTTTTCCTCTTCTTCGCGAAAACTTTGGATGGTTGTCTATATTTATCAAAACCTACAAAGGTACATAATTTCTTACATTTAAAGTCATAAGGATGTGTGGCCTCATTTTATTTTTTATTCATCAATTATGCATGATGATTTTGACTCTCCAAACACTATATCATACTCTCAACTAGCCTCCCATCAGCATCATAATCACTCTCTCCAAGCATAAGTCCCTTTTTAGGTTCAAAATAGTGAACTTCTCTTTCAATGATTAATCTCTACTTTATCTCAAACCAACTTAGCTTTTCATCCCTCCACTAACAATTCTTCCTATTCCTAAGTCTCACCTATAACAAATTATAGTTATCCCTCTTCTATAGAGTCCATATATACATTTGGTATTTCTAACCATACTGTAGTATTTCCATCAACATGTCAAGTTTCACCTTGATCATAGATATATATCTATCAGATTTCCCATTATTGATCTTTTTGTGGCTTATGTATAAACCGTTGGTATGATGATAAATAGTCATAATATTCCTTCCTTTATGAGCTTCCTCTAGTTCATTGTTATCTATAGCTAAGCATATATATTAACAAGTTGAATCAATTAAATTATTACCAAATACCTTACTAAGCTTCTCCATGGCTTATTATTCTAGAAGTATTCTAGTTCTCTCACCTATAACTTCCTTCTTCTACATTTATCAAATATAGATCCTGGACTGTCAATTCGATCCTGTGCCCCTGCACTACAAAGAACTCATGATCTGGATCCCAATAAATAACAATCCGAGCCAACAAGGGCTCCCCTGCTCTCATCAAAGGGTTCTCCAAAAACTTCAGAACCCCAAATCTGGCCAATACACAACGGACACCCTGATCTGCCTGGATCTCTGACCGTAATGTACCTAGGTCTCTCTCTCTCCAGTTGACCAGTATATCTTCCATATATGCACAAACACATCCTCTTTGTCAGTATATAGATGGGAAACACTGCAAACAATCACAAAAACCCAAATCTCAGCCCTAAAACAGCACTGAAATCTCATTCATCCTCCAGGTCGCACTTTTTTTCCCAATCCTGGGACAGGTCGTGGTTTTTGGCTCAAAACCTGCTTCCCAAGTCGCATTTTTTGGCCCAAAAAGTACAACCCGGCCGTAGAGGTGCAAGAGGGTCTGTTCCTGAGATTCTGGGCCCTAATCTGAACTTTCAATCCATCAAAATGAAAGAGTAAGGTTAGGCCTCTTACTTGCAACTGACAGATCTCGATTCCAACAGTCGGTTTGTCCGCTATGCTCGCTGCAAGATTTAGGGCCTTCTCTCCTCTCTACATTCACCACAGCAACACTAGCAAATGAGTGAATTTGGAGGGAAAACAACCTTATTAAAAGAGAACCCTTGTTTTTTCTTTCGCCAGATGTGACCACACCGTAGCTCCGTTTGACAAACCGTCTGAACCGTTGAAAAGCTCTCACCAGGCCCTCAAATGGGTATCTGTTAGTATTTTGTGATTTGATACTTCACCAGGACACATTTTGTCCAAGATAGGTCTCTTCACCTCCCCCCAAAATCGAATTTCCTCACTTACAACACTTGTACTTGGGGCACCACTTTGCCTCCATACTTGTCTTTGTTCGTGTCGATTTTCATCATGAGATACCATCTTGTACTCATGTTTTCATGGTTCCCCATGGGACCTTTACTGTGTGGTAGCACTATCGAGTCGCCCTTGTTTATAGCATCCGAGTTGAGTCATCATCGCATTCATGGAGTCTATCCCCAGTCCCTTTTGCATCCCGCTATAGTCCTCCATCCTTCATTGCTTGGTCCCTCTCTCGTGTCGCCCATTATGGCCTTCAGTCCCACTATCCCCTATCCCTCATGATATTGTGTCAGTCGCTGCCTCGTCATTCATGCCCTTTATGCTCTAACAAGGGAAGTCGTCCATTCGCTACTCAGTCCCCTCCATTTCATAATCATCATTGGTATTAGTCTGTCAGTCGCTCTACTATTTTTTCTCGTGCCTTAGTTGAGGATCACTTATTGCCTCACCTATGGTGGACCTCCTTCTATCGACATCGGCTCATTCATTCCAGAAGACAGGTCTAGAGGGCGCTGTACCTTGGTTCCAGCTTCCACTCTTGTTCGGTGCCTCGGATTAGGCAAATGGATTTCTCACCACCCTTTGACTTGATTGTTTCTCAGCTCCATCTCCTTTCAGCATGATCGAGATCTGTATACTTGATGGTTCAGTGATGCAGCAATAGCTCTTGGTGATTCCCAGGTGTGTGTGAGATGTCTCAACCCTCATGAGGGGGTGGCCCTGCAGGTAGCCCCCCACATGCCCGGATGACCTCTTCATTGCAGCCTTCAATGCAGCTCCATATATTTGATGATGTCGGCCTTAGCCACTTGCAGCGCCTCTTTGATTTTCATGTATTAGTCAGATTTTTCGAGCCCTTCCCCATTTCCAGGGGGCATTTGGGTTGTATTTGTATCTCATGTACTCAGATATTATTGTATAAGTCCTGGCTGTTATCCCAGGCACAACATGTATATGGGATCCCACATTGTATTTTTATTTGGCTCATGTTTATGCCGGCTGTACTTTATGGTTCGGTCCCTTGTTTACTAGACACACTATTATTTTGTACTTTGTCTCGGCGGGCATAGGTATGCCTCCCCCACCGCCTTTAGCACAGGTACCCTCTCATAAAAAGAGACTTGTTACACCTGCAAGTCTCGTCTCCTCAGGGTCTAGTTCTTCAGCACATTAGTCTACCTTACATTTCTCTCTCTGACTTCCCTTTTTGATGTATGGTGATTGAGTTCTTACAATGTACTTCGGTCATAATGCCTTTTCCCTAACACTCGCACGCTCGGGGGAAATCACATAATCACATTTTGCACACGAACCTACTATCATTAGATGGACCCAAGTACACTATACAAGCTCAATTTACTCCTAAGTAAAATTTCTTTCACTCGTGTAAAATAACTTAATAAAACACATTTATTAGGTAGTTTATGGTCTAAACAGAAAACCCCAAAAGGGAAATATTAAACAAATCTATATTTGTTCGATTTCCCTCATGGAATAATTAATTAAACAATAATTTAATTATTATTCCCGGTCATGTCTAACCCAAAATAAAGAAATTAATTAGATAAATCTTTATTTATCTTATTGTTTTATAGGAATAATTATTTAAACCTTATTTAAATAATATTCCTTGTTAAATATGACTAGATCACCCATAAATAATTAAATAAATCAGTATTTATTTGACTATCTTTTAACCACCTCCTTAAAATGAAATAAATAATTTATTTATTTATTATTCACAAATAAAGGGATTTGACCCAAGTCAAATACTTTTTCCCTCCAACAAATATAATAAAATATTCCATAAAAGGTGGATCTAGATTTGGTTAATGTTATTTTAATCATGCACCAAGATCTAGAATGACCCAATATTTTGTTATAAATAGGAGGGTTTTCTCCTACCATTCTTCACCTTTGGTTGCCTATTAGATCACTCTGGATCTATACTCTTGGTCTGACTTTGAGCCATTATCATTGTCATATTTTCCATTATTTGTTGTGTGAGCTCCCTTTGAGTTCTATCTTTGTCTGGGTTTTCTACACCAACAGGAGAGAGAAATGCTAGATCTGAAGTGCCGAGGACTTCCAAGAACCCATCCCATTGAGGAGAATTGGAAACACCTTCTTGTTTTCCTCCCAGGTGCCCTTAATACAAAAATTCTTTCAAAAAATATTGTTCTTGTCTTGTCTATTGGATGTATGGAGAAAAACCTTATTTTTACTGCTTAATGTCTCTTTATGCATAGATCTGCTTTTTTGCAGCACTTGTCTTGATCAACTAACTGCAGATCTGAAGATATTGGCAGCCATATTTGATGTTAGGGCTATAAGTTATGTGTAGCTAAAGTGGTCTTTTTTCGTACACTTCAACAAAAGATTCATACTAACACTTCAAGAAAATTTCCTTATCCACTTGTAGACTACCTCAAAGCCTCTACAATAAAAATTTATTGCTTAAACTATTACAATACCTTAGCAAGCTATATTTGAGCCTATCCTTTTGATATCCTTGGTTGTATCCTCTATAACCTCTTAATCTTCTTTTCTCCTTTTAGGCTTCTCCAGATATTCACTTCCTCTAAGAATATCCATTTATCCTCCTCCTTCCAATATCAATTAGAACTTGTGAAGGTTATTTACTACAATCCTTCAAAAAAATCTTCTATTCTTGGTTGTAAACATCTTGATGTAATCATCCCCATCACTTCCACCTATAATAAATAATTTCTTCCTTAAATTAGTTGAAAAAAAAGAGACAAATTACCTCTAGTTTGACTTCATGCGAGCATACACTGCAGCAGTAGTTTTCTGCAATCCTTTTGTTGCCTCTAGTATTGTAGTCCTTCACTATTTTTCCTCTTCTAAAGAACATTCTTCTCTAGATTTTCCTTTAAATCCAAATCCATTCTACTTTCCTCAAAATCTAGTTATCCTTTATTTAACCTACAAGAATCTCAATTTTCTTTATCAACCTTGCTTTTGGAGTTCAATTAAGGCAATTTTCAATCCATTATTTCAATATAAATTGAAAATAAAAAAATATTTACCTTACATAGATTTGTAAACCTGAACTTTTCTGAGCCCTAAACATCACCATCTTATCAAGCCAGCCCTACTCTGAGTTCCTTTTCCAAAAATGATACATCCTATGATACCACTTTATAGTAGGAAAATCTACTTTTCTTGCAAAGTTTAACTTCTTGAGTTTTTATTTTCAATTAAGACCAAAATATAATAATAATTCATGGGTGAATTGTACCAAAGGATGGAAAACACCTCTCTCCATATCACCATTAAATTAAGGAAAACAATACAAGGATTATTACTCGTCTACTTTGTTCCATCATGAATTACACTTTCCTTCACCAAAATTCAACTCATTATACATGTAAACACACCTCCTGGAAATTCTAATCCATCCATTTCGAATGCAATTTTAATTCCAAAGTTTCCAACCATGACGACAACACTTCCAATTGTGTCCTTCAATGTAGATCATCTTTCATAAAAAAATTGTAATTTACCAAAATCTAATTAATATGTATGTCAATTAAATTAAACACTAGTGATTTTATCTACAAGAATCCATGGATTAGTCCACCCATCATTCAAAATACACTCTCATTTCTCCCTCTAGTTCTCACATTGCAACAAATTATCATGTCTACATAGTTACATTGTCATGGTGTTCAAAAATAGGTTACATTATCTTGGTAGCCTTATAGAAACTTATACATGCATTGTAATCTTGTTACATTATTCCATATAAGACTTCCATGAATGCACAACTACACATGTTGTGTCACTTTCATCAAGATGCAAAACTAAACTTAGTGTTCAAGTTAAAAGGCTCATTAGTTCTTTCCAAACAAAAAGATCTCTACCAAAGAATTTCTACACTGTTAGCATGTAGTCTCATCATCGAAAAATATATACTTATGGTTTTTAACATCCTATTAGAAACACTAAATGGTTGTTAGGACTCACACTCAACCTTGACTATGTAATGTAGAACCTGATTGTCAATTCCAAAATTGGATCTATGCACAGACTAAATAATAAAATGATATAACTCAAATTCTTTACTTTGCAGTGAATATGCACTTCCAATTATGGCCATGCTTTATGGAGTTACACTTGTAAATCCACAACCCAAAACCCCACTTTAATGTTTAATTTATTCAGTGCAACGTATCCATATGACTTGTTCATTAAGAACTCAGTTAATATAAATATAAAATTATTTGTATCAAGTGGATTCACTCTTTCACAGTGACTTCACTTCCCCTATAATCTTTATGGGTAGGATTAGTTAAACCTCAATTGTACCAAGATTTTTCTTCTTGATGTAATTCATTGATCCTATGATAAAATAAACATACAAAATATCTATACATGTACCAAATTCTCAACTTACTCAATTGGAATCCCAAAATAGGATTTTCTTCCTTCATATGATAGATTTCCATTTTCTACCATTCATTTTGAATTCATATATTCATATTGGAATTACATAAATCATGCAGAAACAATCATATAATGAAAAATTCATTTCATTAACATAATTTATACATACATATGCTGAGAACATATCCTTCGTCTCTATGGAATGATTTTCATTCACTTTTCCATTCCGATGCCCTTATGCTTACCATGATAAATAGAAAATAAAACAAAATATATTTTTCTAGATCCTAAAATCACTCCATGATTTATCCTGAAATATCTCGGGCTTCAAAAGAAAATTTCGCTTGGTAAAAATATTATTTATTCAATCTTATCTCGATCAATATCACATCCTCTTATCCAAACTTAACTTCTAAACTATGATGTATCCCCTCTAGAGAAATAGATTCATTAATGTAAAAAATACAATTATTTTTATTTAGGAATTAGAATTGATCCACAAATTTCAAGTCCCCTTCTTTAAAATTTGTCCTCAAAATATTAATAGTTTTGGAAGCTATGAATGGATATTTAATAGGCAACATGGGAATTTTCGAAGGAAAAATTCATAAAATGTTATCTGTTAGAAGAACTCATAGGAAGGAAATTGAATGATTTTAATCCCTTAAGCCAAGGTAGTCAATTTGTAACTAAATATGAATGCTAATTCATGGGGCCAATTAGAAACATTCTAAAACTTAGGAATTTTTTTTTAAGGATAAATAATTTTATCTACAAAATAAATTACAACATCCAGGCCAAGGTGGAAAATTTGGATGGCTTGTACATTGCATGAGGCACTTCAACAAACCATCAATACTAAATAGGACATTTGAGAAATGGAATAAGTATACCACCAAGGCCTATCGAGTTAGGAGTAATAAATGGGAATAGATAAGATCATAGGGACTATCAAAAGGGACCAATCTACAACCATTCCACATGGTCATCAAGGAACCTAAGACCACTATATCGGCCTCCAGCATAGGAATCCCAATCTGCCTAAAAAAACTCATGGTTGGTAACAAAACATTCACACCAAAAAAATTACTATTTTCCTGCACTAAAATTATGTGTTGCACCCCAAAAACACAACACAACGTTCATACCAATAGTGTTTCAAGGCAACATTCAGTTCAACTGGTAGTGAGGGATAAACTATTGGGGGGGTCATGAACTTATGGTGGTCTACAATACAAGAGAGGTTTCACTCAACTATAAGGTAAGTCAAACCTAGTACAACAACAAGCCACAATGGGGGTTATAGGAAGAGATCATTTGAATCCATGTGGTGGCAAAAAATCACGACACCGAGCACCAATGCACCACTCGAAACTATGTAGATTGATTGCATGTTTTGTTATTTTAATAGATATAATGACTATTTTATTTTTTTCTAAACATAATTAATTATAAATAATAAAACATGATGTATTTGTATAGCATGGTTTTACGCATGTGTAAATGGCTTATCAGATGAAAAGGAACATAGGTAAGTTAATAAAAAATTGTGAGAACAAACTAAGAAAGTGAAAAATCAATGTTTTCTATGTATATTATAATCCTAGGATCTTATGACATTGAGATGGGGATGAACTGGTTAGAGACGAATAATATAGTATTAGAATATAAGAATAAGGTTCTACATTTCACTAACGATGATGTCAAAATAAAACTTTGGTGGAAAGTGCTTTAGGAGTGTCATTAAATTTTATTTCATTAATACAACTAATGAAATCTAAATCAAAGGGGTGTTAGTTATATGTAATTGCATCGCTAAATGATAACAAATATTAGAGGATATTTTTATGCACCCAAATCTTGCTAAATTTAGGGATCTGTTTCTAGAAGAGTTACCTAGGATACCTACTAAGAAAGAATTTGATTTATTTTTCAATCTTAAACATAGAATTAAGCTCATTACGAAAACTGTATATCATATTTTGAATCTTGAGCTGAAGGAATTATATATTTGTTTAAAACAATTATTGGGTTTGGTATTAATATTTACTAATGTGTCTAAATGGGGAGTACCGATGATATTTATTAGTAACAAGGTTAGTTCTAGGAGGTTATCCATCGAATATCATTATTTAAACAAGGTTATGATAAAAAAAAAAAACTTTTACAAAGGATAGGTTGTTTTTTTAACCAAATCAAGGGGTCAACCATGATTTTAAAGATATAATTTAGGTCTAGGTATCGTCAATTGAGGATTGAGGAAGAGAATATCCCACATATATATTTTAAGATGAGATTTAGACATTTTCATATCATAGTACTACCTTTTGGACCCATAAACACCCTAAGAATTTTCATGACTTTGATGAATGGAGTATTCTGGGACTACTGATAAAATTTCATACATTTTTTTTGTCGATGACATCTTGATCTATTTAAGGATCCTAGATGAGCATATGAAAACTTGAGGCTTGTATTGTAGTGTCTTATAAAACTCCAATTTTATGGAAAGTTATCCAAGTTTTTGTTCTACCAGCAAAAGGTTCTTTATCTAGGGAACAACATATTTGTAGAATTTTTCACAATGGATCCTACAAAGACCAAAGCCATGGTGGAGTGGATCACAAAACTAGCGTTCACAAGGTGCATAGTTTTATGGGAATGAAAAAATATTACCATGTATTTGTTAATGCATTTTCAAATTTAGAAACCACCATTACAAAAAATTCAAAGGAAGAGTAACAAGCTCACTTGGACACGGAAATTTGAAGAGACATTTCTAACAACCCTTTTTACTACCCCCCATGTAAAATTCACCATGTGTATTCGTTTATGTAAGTAAATTTGAAAATGTAAATATGGTTGATTTGGAGTAGTGGACAAGAATTCAAAGGTCCAAGCAGGAGTAGCTTCTCATGTTGTGTGTAAATCCAAACCCAAGCCACTTCATTTATTTTTCCCCACCTATATCCCTGATGAATTAATTCCTTTTTGGTGAAAAATTTGAATTTGTGTATAGATAGTATGAAGTGAAGGATGACCCCCATATTTTCCTAGTTATTTTCGGATGAGTTGCAAAATTCAATGAAAAAGAGAAGGTGCAAGGGAGTTAGTAGCAGGGAGAATGAAGGGGAAGAACATAGAGTATGTAGGATGAGAGGAGAATGTGGAAGAAACTACGTGTTAAGGAGAAACATAAGAGAAGAGAAGATAGGACATCATTACTTGTAATTTCTAGAGTGGCTAGTGTTGTTTATTGATTTGTGATGGGATAGTGAAGACTCAGTGGAATTATTGGCTCATTATTTCTTATTGTCTCAGCTGATAAAAATTTAATTTCTTTCCTAAAGGGTTGATAAACCATTTAGAGATTGTTTAATGGGTTGATAAAAAAGTGAGGAGCTTTTTCTAAGTTTCATAAATCACTTGGAAGAATAAGACACTCAAATGCTTTCTATCTTGGTTGATAAAACTCTAAGTACTTTCCTTGGGGCTAATGTTACACGTCATTTTGTCACCATGACATTTGAATGTTTATATGGGTCTATCACCACCTATATCATGTTCCCTTAGAAGTCAAAAACCTTAATGTTCCTAAATGAATTTTTGGAATTGGAGAAAAACTTTGTAAAACCCTTAAAAGTATACCTGCATAGTTTTTGTAGCCTTTCCTTGTGCATGCGTTGCTGTTTGGTCAATAAAATATGGAAATCCCCACACTTTTTGCTACTATTACCTACACAACCCCACGAAAAGAAAAATAAAATAAAAATTAAATTATAGAAGCCTAGCTGGTTAAATATTCTCCCAACTGGAAGCTTCTAGAGTCGCGATTAGTTCGAGTTTTACCCCCGCACTCATGGAGCTTATCCCTTGGTCCATAGAGCTAAAATCCCTTCATGAGAGGAATCCATCCCCCTCTTCCTGGAACTTAAACTACCTTAATTTCCCTATAAATTGAGCTTAAGTTTCAAGTTGAAGGGTAGACACACGTAGATTGTAAATGAATTGCTGAAGAGAATTCATAAGAGTGCATACTTTATACACTATTGAGTTGTTGTTGGCATGAGAATGATCACACCCTTGTGTCTATAAATCCATGCTAGTATTCAAATATTAAGGCTTATAAAAATGAAGGAGAAATGATTTTTCAGGACCCCGAGAGAAATTTGTATGACATCAAGGCATCAAGTTGTAAGATTACTCTTTTTATTCAAGATAATACATATGGATATCTTTTTCTCACTGAATTGTTCTTTTTCTTATTGAAATAACATCAATAATTAGACTCCTTGATCACTAAGTTGGATTAGCTTTTATTGATTATTATATGTTATAGATGCTTTTATCCTTTGTCTTGTCTTTGATTGCAGGTTCTACTTATTGGAAAAACTACTTTGGAGTGTCGGGATAAAATACTACATCGAACGTTTGGATTTCAAGGTAGTGGCGTGTCCTCTCTACTTTCTTATAATAATTATTAAATGAAATTGATCTAGAGAAAAATGTTTTCAAATGGACGTTTGTTTCTAGTTGCTCGTTGAGTACTAGGGAGATCACTCTTGTCTGCAAGAGGAATCAATCCACTTAACAAAATGGCAACTCCGCTGGGGAGCTAGAGATTAGTTTTCTTTGTTTGTTTTTTGTTTGAATTTTAAGTTTTTTGATTTTGACTTCTCTGAGTCTGGTTGGGTAGATAAATTTTAAGAAGCCCTGAAAAAGAAATATTGTTATTTATTTTTTTCCAATTTTTTCCTTGCCAGCACGGTTTTTGGCAAAAAAAGTGCAACAACCTGTGCAAATTTTAGTTCAATTTAGTGCGCATGTGCACTATATTCCATTGTAAGATGTGCACACCATGGAAATTTTTGAAAAATTTAAATTTCTCTTTTTTAGAGCCAGATAACCTAGTTCTTCAAGTTTGCCTTGATCCATTTACAGTCTCATCAGTCTTTGTTAAGTTAATTAGGTGTTTTTAATATTCTTTTTTTGGGAAATTATTAATTTGATTTCTTTTGGTCATTACTTCGAGGTGTGTCTGAGTGTTAATCACCTTTGAGTGTTTTTATTTTTGAGCTTTGGAATTCTCACCTAATTTTCTTTACTTGCACTTGATTGGTTCCTTAGATTACATTAGTGAAGGAAAATAGGCTTGTTGCTCTTTCGCTAATTTGGAATCATCTTGTGTTTGAGAATTCTCTTGCATAGATTACATTTGCATAGTTAGAATTATCATTTCCATAATATGAATGAAATTTGTGCATAGATTACATTTGCATAGTTTTCAAGTAAATTGTGCATAGATTACAACTGCATATTTTACATTCTGAAAAATCAATCATAGATTTAGATCAGTTTCTTTGATTTGAATTTGCATGTTTTTATTCTTTTTTGAAAAACATAGAAATAAAAAATGTTTTGAATTTATTAGCATTATTTTTTCTTGATGAAATTATCGCATTAGATAATTTGTTATATTTTCTCCTATTTATCATTTTTTGCATTATTGGATGTGAATGGAACCTACATCCTTACTTTAGCTAGGATTCATTGAATTGAAAATATTACATTATCATATTCGATTGAATTCAGTTGTGGGTCAGGTGATAATACCACTGGTTTCATATCCATCTACCCTTTTGAGTTAAAAAAAACCAAAATAACACAATGCTAAATAAAATTCATTTACAATATTTTACATTTTCTAGGGATCTTTCCACCAATATAGCCTAGGCTAGTGCTTTGGAATAGGTTGTAGTTAACATTTGAAAGTAGTTAAAACACACAATAGTATCTTGTGGTAAGGAAAAATTTCAATTGTTTCACTTGTACTATAGGAAGCTCTTCTTAAAAGAGTCAAGCACAAGATCATGTCAGACCTGGTGAGGTAATCATACCTACTTCATTGGCAAAGATAGAATATGTGCACATAATACAAAAGCTAAACCTCATATTAGGCATTTTCGAGGAGCTTGGGGTAACTTTTTAGAAAACCTCAGATTTACCATGTCGATGAGCTTGCAAGGGGACTGAGCTCGATACTTTTCCCTTGCCTGTATATCGGATCGTAGACTGTTCCCCCAGGTGCATTTGTCTCCGTTGGTGACCTTAGTGGCCATAATATTGATTATTTTTCCCAAGGTGACAGTGGAGGGAAGGTCCCACAGTACCTGGAGCAGACGTTGACTAGACTCTCTTGGAATTTCCAGAGGGTACTCTTCACTTCGAGATGGAATAGTAGAGATACTTGCACCAGACTATTTCATTAAGCAGGTTGTCAGGGTAACTATTCCAACTGCCATTTTTCCACATTAATTTATGTGACGTTGGATTTCATCACCAAATAGTGTTTTTATCGTGGAAACATACTATTCGTGTTTGGTTTGACTCCTAGATTTGATAGCGCATGTTCATTTGTTTGTTTTTAGTTTTTAGAAACCTTAGGTGTGGATTTTGAATTTGAATTGTTAATATTTTTGAATTGTTAATAAAATTCATTGAAGTTGAATCTAATGGCAACTATTCCAGAATTAACCAACCAGGGAGCCCCTCTTAACGAGAATCCTTGTACTTTTCCTTGCTTTGGAAGTGTTGGTCCTCCTTATATGGCTAAATTTTCACTACTTGGATTTACCATAGGTTTACCGGTATGGTTATTTTCAACTTCTTTGGCCTTGAATACTCCAATTTTTCCACCTCAACTGGATGCTTCACCTCAACAGAGTTCACTATCTCAACATCACCAACCTTATGTTGACCCTTTACCTTCTTCTCCCAACATGTCTTCCTCCCTTTCCTCTTCTTTGCTTGGTAAAAGCCTTGATGCTAGTAACCAGGTGACTATAAAGAAGAAGAAAGGGAATAAGAAGAAGAAACAAGATAAGAAAGAATTCAACCAACCAACCATGGCTACAAGTTTTGTTACTGTTGAGGAAACCTCGAACATGCATCCTAAACCCAAATACCCTTGCAATATTTGTAAGGGTGGCCACATCCTTATCAGTTGTCCCGGTATTCCTAAGGTCTTGGAAGTATGGTCAAAAAATTCTCATCAACTTACCGTTGATCCATCAACTAATGATTTTCAGGTTCCTGGGAAAAAGGGTAAAGTTAGGTTTCCTTGTAGGTTATGCAAAGGGAGTCATCAAACTCACATTTTTCCTCACATGGATAAAGCCTCAAAATTTTTGGAAAAAATTACTACTCCACAACAAAAAATTGAAACTGGTTACCGTAAAATTTCTCCCAGCCTACTGTCAATTGATGAAGTGATTGATCTAATTCCAATTATAGTCAATCCCACTCTTCCATTGGATATTGATGATCAATTAATTCATCAAGTGCTCAACTTGATTTCACATTCGGTCGATCCCACTCTCCTTGTAGAGAGTGAAATTCATACGGCTTAGGTTATTCTTATTACATCAAATACTTCTACGCCAGGGGGAATTTCACCTGTTTCCACAGAACACCCTCAAAGTACTAAGGTAATTTCCTTTGATTGGAGTAGACTGACAAAACCTCATCTTCCTTCATCCATCCCTTTCCAAATAATTGTGAAGTTTTGTGGTAAGAATGTGCATCACACAAATGAAGATGAAGGTGCTTCTCTTAGTGTTTTATCCTCAACCGCTTGGCAAGCTTTGGGTTCCCCTCAGCTTGTGCCTATTACACATAATATGTCAAATTTTAACAGAACCATTAGTGAAACTTTAGGGATCCTTCCTAAGTTTCCTATTACTTTGGAAGGTAAAACTGTATGTATTGATCTTATGGTAGTCTGAGGCCCCTTGGATTTCAATTTTCTCCTTGGGCGAGACTATTTCTATGCAATGAAATTTGTCGTATAGACACTCTTTCGCATGATGTCTTTCCTTCACAATGGAAACATTGTGACTGTTGACCAAATTTCATTTGTTAGTCTTGATTCGACTACCAATAATCTGAAACCCCTGAATTTCCTTATGTGTAAGTCGTATCTAGCCCACCATGGGCTATTTATGTGGCAATAAATCCCATGTTTTCAATTACCAATGCAAGCGAGCCTCTCACTGTTTGCTCGACTTCCTTTAACTTAGATATGGTAATTTCCATGGTTAACCCTATGGGGGTATTTGAACAGGATGTTCTTATCCCTATTGATTCTCTTGATATGTTTTCCTTCAAGATAATTGTTCTTCCTTCTGGTGAGGACCTCTTGGAAGCCATGATCGAGATGTGTCCCTTGACATGTGTTTCTTCCAGTTGGAAGCTATGATCAAGGCCCCTATGAGGAGAGTTATTTTCCTATGTCAACCTCATTAAAAAATTAAATAGGTTCCCCATGAGGAGAGTTCCTTCTACTGTGTCAACGTCATTAAAAAATCAATTAGTTCATCTTGAGGATAGTTCCTTTTAATGTGTCAATCTTGTTAAAAAATGAATTGGTTCTTCTTGAGGATAGTTTCTTTTCCTGTGTCAACCTCGTTAAAAAATGAAACATTTCTTTGAGGATAGTTCTTTTACTATGTCAACCTCATTAAAAAATGAACCGGGTATTTAAGAGCATAGTTCATTTTATCGTGCCAAGCTTGTTTAAAAATGAAACAAGGTACCATGAGCATAGTTCTTTTCATGTGTCAGGCTTGTTTAAAAAATGAAACAAATCCTCTCCTAATTAAGTCAAGTCTTTCATCCGATCTCGTAAATGAACTTTCATTCCCTCCAACTATTAGTAACCAGTAGTATACTTATTAGAAGGAAATGAAGCTTGGGGGGCATGTGCTCTAGCAAGTTACGCTTGGGGGGCATTGAAACCATTCTCAAGTATAAATTTTCCTTTGTTTCAAGCTTGTGTAAAAATGAAACAAACCTATCTCAAGCAAAATTTTCTTTGTTTCAATCTTGTGTAAAAATGAAACCACTCTCAAGCACAGTTTTCTCTATTTCAAGCTTGTGTAAAAATGAAACCACTCTCAAGCATATTTTTCCTTTGTTTCAAGCTTGTATAAAAATGAAACCTATCTCGAGTCCATTTTGGTTTTTATTTTCAATACTCATTAAAATAATGAAATATCGATATTATTTTGGTATATTTCATTCTTGTTAAACACATGAAATGCTGAGTTCTTTCCATCTTTTCCTGCTCGTAAATTAAATTAAAATTCAGACATTTGAGTATACTTATAGCACTTTTTTGGACTCTATAAAAATACGAAAAAGAGAAACCATAGAGTCCTCTTTTAAGCCCTTTTTAGACTCTCGAAATATGAAAATATTGTCGAGTACTTGGCTATTTTAACTTGTTAAAGTAAATGAAGAATCATCACTTCAGTATAAGTTTACCCCGTTTCCGAACTGAAATAGACTAATTACGAAAAATGTATACGTTGACTAATCATGGTCAATAGAGTTCTTTCCTGCATTATTTTATCCTTTTTCAGGCCCAGGAGACTATATTTACAAAAAATAACAACCATGGAGTTTACTTATGTTTTTCTTTTGACTCCCTAAATCTGAAAAACGCCACGTTTCTCCTATACTGGACTCATTAAAATTTAATAGTAAAGGACCTGTCGATTACAACATGACCGAACCACTCCTTATTAGGGTTCGATTTTAATACTAATATGGAATCATCCGAAGGATGAGCTTACACAAACAAGAAAATGTTATCCTCCTCAATCTTGAAAAAAAATAAAGAGGTACTTGCCAATAGTGGTGGGGGGGAAAGAGAGAAAAAGAATCCAATTGTCACCCTTTTTAAAAAGCAGCATACCACTCTTGAACATGACACTTTTTCACACTTATACCTAGGTTGGGAAATCCTTTGTCTAAAAGTTAATCAAACCACGTTAAAATTCTTCAACCAGTTTCTGGGTATTAGCTTTAGGTCAAATGATTCCAAACCATCTGCAATGTCATAATGTGTTCAAGAGAGATTTCAAATAAACCATTCATTGCAAAAATTTGTCTCCATTCATGTTGACCATCCTTGAGTCAGTCCTTGCAAAATATTTCTTCAAAACTTGATCTAATGGTTTCGTATCATGGGATTTCCTGTGACGGATAACTTTCTATCGACATTAGCTCATCATCTAGAAATTTGATCTAGAATCCTATCAGTACCTTGGGATGTGCATGCCTTAATGGCAAGTTTCTCGCCTTTGACGAAAGGTTGCATAATTTAACTTT
This sequence comes from Pinus albicaulis, assembly GCA_034641835.2. Classification (NCBI taxonomy): domain Eukaryota; kingdom Viridiplantae; phylum Streptophyta; class Pinopsida; order Pinales; family Pinaceae; genus Pinus; species Pinus albicaulis. The sequence goes on along the minus strand of CM076579.1, from coordinate 1,164,492,198 downwards.
GATTGAACAATTCTATGAGTATTTGACTGCAAATCATTTATTCACACTTCATAGATTGTACTAGAGTAATTTGAGAGCCATTATCATTATTGGTGGTTTCTCTCACACTTGTTAATGATTCACATCATTGACCAGTAATCAAGTGGTTTCTACCATGTTCGACTTTGACACGATCAATTGCATGGATAGATTCGTACTAGTTTGGGAAGCGGAAATCAAGACCCTGGATCTAGTTTCCACCATCCAGGCTACGAGGAGTTTTATGATTCATGATACAGTAGACTACTCATGACAGATGTTTGCGCCCATACCATGTCTACTTTTGATGTAATATTGAAACCATATCTGTACTAGAACATTTAGTTAGTTTTGATCTGAGTATGGGAATGCCAACCTCAGTAATGATATATATACATATACGTTTTCATTGAATTCTTTTACAGGTTTTTGACTGGTGTCTCCAATCCAATCCTTGGAATGATAAAGCAATTCACTCTTTAGAATAACCTTAGACTTTGCAATTTCGGGGCAATCTGTTACACGTAATTTTGTCACCATGACATGAATGTTCATATGGGTCTATCACCACCTATATCATGTTCCCTTAGAAGTCAAAAACCATACTATTCCTGAATCAAGTTTTGGAATTGGAGAAAAGCCTATAAAACCCTTAAAATTCTACGTGTGCAGTTTTTATAGCCTTTCCCTATGCACGTGATGATGTTTGGTCAATAAACTATGGAAACTCCCACACTTCTTACTACTATTACCTTTCTACCCCCGCGAAAAGAAAAATGAAATAAAAAGTAAATTCTAGAAGCCTAGCTGGTCGAATATTCTCCTAACTGGAAGCTTCTAGAGTCACGATCAGTTCGAGCTTTATCCCTCCACTCATGGAGCTTATCCCTTGGTCCATGGAGCTCAAATCCCTTCATGAGAGGAATCCATCCCCCTCTTCATGGAACTGAAAATACCTTCATTTCCCTATAAATTGTGCTCAAGTTTTAGGTTGAAGGGTAGACACACGTAGATTGTAAATGGATTGTTGAAGAGAATTCGTAAGAGTGCATACTTTCTAGACTAGTGAGTTGTTGTTGGAATGAGGATGATGACACCCTTGTGTCTATAAATCCATGTTGGTATTCAGATTGGAAGGTTTATCAAACTAAAGGAGAAATGATTGTTCAGGACCTCGGGAGAAAACTATATGACATCAAGGCATCAATTTGTAAGATTACTCTTTTTATTCAAGATAAGACATATGAATATTTTTTCTCATTGAGTTTTTCTTATGATTATTGAAATAACATAAATAATTAGAATCATTGATCACTAGTTTGAATTGTATCTTCTTGATTATTATATGTTGCAAATGCTTTGATCCTTTGCACTGTCTCTGATTGCAAGTTATACTTATTGGAGAAACTACTTTGGAGAAACGGGATAAAATACTACATCGAACGTTTTGATTTCAAGGTAGGTGCATGTCCTCTCTACTTTCTTATAATAATTTTGAAATGAAATTAATCTAGAGAAGAAGGTTTTCAAATGGATTTTTGTTTCTAGCTACTCGCTGAGTACTAGGGAGATCGCTTTTGTCTGCAAGAGGGATTAATCCATGTAACAACTAATAAACCACTTATAGCTTGGGGAATTGGATAATAAAGCACCTGGATAGTGGTATTTGGACTTTTATAGTTCTTTCCTTGAAAATCTGGCTATTAAACCACCCTTAAAGTGATATCATTATCCTGGACTAAGAAGAACATCATTCAACCTTGATTTAATCCCTGTGATCCTCTACTAAGTGGTATCAGTCTACTTGGTGCATACTACTTAAGGAAATTTATAAACCACATATAAATTATAGTCCATCTCTACTCTAGTTGACTTGTTATCAATATGAAATTCCCTTGAGTAAATAACTCTACAGACTTCGAATCCAACTTTGGGGTGGTTAGCTGCAAGAAATATTTCAATGTAGTTGACATATAGTTGAGCAGAGTGTTGAATTTCGTCCCAAAGTTGCTAGCAATTCAAGTTATTCAGATAAGTGTGTTACTCCTGTATATACTTGTGTTATGCATGAAAAATGATGTCTAATATGAAATATTAAAGTGTCGATCCACACTCACAACAGAGAAATGTTGATGTTTCAATATATAATGATGATGAATTATTGCTTATATGCTCTCATGGCTATTTTGGTTCTTAGAAACATGTGTTGTTGTCACTACTATAAGCTATAATGTCAACGACATGAATAAGCATGAATGTATTATGGATATTTTTCACTAATTTTGTTCGTGATTGGTATATAAAATTGTTTTTTTATGCTCAATGTGACATGAATTATATGCAATGTGAATCTCGGCTATGTGTCTAAGAATTTTATTATGGATGAGTTATAAAATATGTATCATCTTAGTCAATCGTTAATGATGGTTCTTTAAGAAATTTTTATAGTAGACCAGGATGATCTAAATAACTAGTGTATTTCCTTATTAGTTCATGAATGATGCTGATAATTATTGAGCTTCTTTCCCACATTTCTATCTCTGACTCCATTTTCATTGGTATTTGAGAATTGCTTTCTCTAGCTAACATTGATTGTTCACCATCAACGTATTTTCGGCCTCAAGACCTTGTGCCTTAAGCCAAAACTATAAATTTTAGCTCATCATCCCTTTTGTAATCATTGTTGGTAAATTTCGTACATATGTTCTATTCTACGAGCGTCGAATCCTGAACTGAATTGAAATGGAAGGAAGTATGAAGGACTTTTGGACGAGATGATATCTGCACAGGTGGGACCTCATCAAGATGATGTATGCATGGGTAGGAACCCCACAAGGTACTCTGGCCTATGAGTAGTTTGGAAGGATTCTCACTGTCATGACGCGTGTATAGAGAGGGACCACCACATTTTGTCCCCATATTTTTATGGATGATTTTAAATAATATGTGAGTATATTAATAGTTATAATCCTCCATTGCACGGTGCTGGGTTTGTGAGGTGTCCAATTTTTGGAAGAGGCCAAGGCCTTGAGACCTGATGGCATTGTTGTATGGACTACTCTCAATTGAGAATGGTCACAACCATGATGGGGTTGGGATTTTGTGGCTCACACCTTAGGAACATGTAGAAAGTGTTGCTAGGCTAAAGGAACGTCGATCTAAATTTTGCATAAGAAACATGAGAAGTGTGTGTTTTCTAGGGATGAAATGGTAGGTACACATGGATCACATGTGGTTTCCATATGTTGGTTCTTTGTTGACGTGTCACACTTTGGTTGGTCAATATATAAGTGGGAATATATTTCAATCCAGGAGTCAGATTCAGATAAAATTAATATCACTAGAAAGCTCTCGATGAGCAGAACATGATGGTGATATTTTTAAATTGCACTAAATTTTAAGTATGAGTCTTTTTGTAACCCCATATTCATAGTTGGCCACAAAGGTTGGATTAGTTAATAACACTCCCCATAGGATGATATGGTTCAAACAGTTGGGAGGGATCATTACAAAATTTAATAAGTTAAATAGATTGTTAACAACTACCCCAATATGAAAGTGCATAGCATTGAGTATGAATTTTTGTTTTTCATGGATGCATCCAAGGAAGGTCTTGGATGTGTATAGATACAATATGGAAAGGTGATAGAGAATGTATCGAGGAATCTCAAACCACATGAGGAAACCTATGTCACACATGACCTAGAGAGGGGCACAAATGTGTACACACTGAAGATTCTGGAGGTGTTACTTGCTCGAAAGAAAGTTCAAACTTAATAATGGCATCAATTGTCTTACTCATTTTCCCTTTTTAGACACAGATGTCTATGAGGCAGGTTTCACCCTTGGAACTTTGTGAGGAACTTCTTGAAGAGCACTACTTGGAAAATTTGACTTGAAACCCCTGAAATTGAAATTAAGGAAGGTAACTGATTGTCAATGTTCATAAATCATAACACTAGTGTAAAAAAGAAAAATAAGGGATAATCATTAAATTTAAATTTTTGAAAAAAAGATGGATTAAATGGAAACACTAAATAAAATTTGGAGAAATCAATTATATATCCTTGGCTAACCTTCCCTGCACTTAGACATATTAGAAGTAAACAACTTCTTTTAGTGTCACAAGTATTCCTAAAATAAGTGGATAAATGGGCTTAGTTGAAAATAGAAACATTAAATGTTTATAATTATTCATAACAAGGAGAGGAGTGCATTAAATTAACAAGAGTTAGTTTAAAATTTGAAAAAATATGAATTTAAGAGAGAATCCCCATGTGACTAAGTCATAAATTAGGATTGGCGAACTATTGATAGAAGAAATATAGAAACATGTGTGGGTAAATAAATTATCATTTCTAAAAGAAAATAAGAAAAATAATTTCATGAGAGCGATTATAAAACTTTGAACTAGATAGGTGAATAATCAAAATTTTAAATGAAAGAAAATACTTATTTTTTCACAAAGAGCCAATAGATACTACTAAAACCTTGTACAAAGGGGATAAAATGGTAGGAGAAGATCACTTTTTGTGATGGTAGTCTTAATACTATGTTTTTGTGTAATTACTACCATATGTTTTGTGAGTTTCGTCTAAATGAAGTTACACTGAGTGGAAAAGAAGAGTACCTAAAGTAAAGGTCTCCTAGGTTTTACAAGTAAATAAGGGGTTGGTAAGTTTGCAAGGAATAGTGATGAGCTCTTCACTTGAAAATTAGTTGAGATTACAAGAAGTCTCCTAACCTCGTACATTCTTGTGGAGAAAAGTAAGATTGTTTTGCGCTTTAATATTAGCATTGCGAATTCTAGTATTGTTAATTCATGAGAGCTTAGGGGCCAATATTAATATTACTAGTATTTAAAAAGTAAATAAATAAATAAATAAAATGACCTTATTATTTAAACCTACGTGATGATTATACCCATTTTGTTATACATATCTACAAATGGTTGAGGTGTCACATTTTTCATAAAAAATAATTGAGTTGCTTCCATATTTGAATTCATAAATGCATAAAGAAGAGGTCAACAACGATTTTTCACACCTTATGGGAATTTATACTTTTAAAGATGATAATTGTATTGTTCAAAATGAAATGTAGAAATAGTAAAATGTGACATTTAGGAAATATTTAAACAATATATTATATTTTATGTGAAACTTTTTTGGAAACGGAAATCTTAAGAATTTCAATATATGTTAATAGTAATGTTATTTTCATATTTATTTGTGTAAAAGAAAATGGGGATTTCAAAGAGATTATGTCAATAGTCTGATTTGTGGATTGGTAAATGTTGGGAAAGAAGGATTACAGTGAATGATGTTATGCGAATAGAAACTATATAAGAGTAGTATTTCTGGGATTTCAATGATTCTACTTATATATTACTTATTTGCTTTCAATGATTATACTGATATATAACTTATTTCGTGAGGTTCATTACCAAATGGCACATAGCTGTAACGGTATTCTGGTGCGTTTACAATATATTTCTCATGTTGATCGATTGAGTGGTCATTCTAGGATTGAACTTCAATGTTAATCATAACTTACCGCTTCATGATAAAAATAACTTATATATTAGCATATCTCACCTAAATTTGAAGTACTAATATTCTTTTATAACTTGATTGGTAATGCATATTAAATAATGAAACTGCCTTAGGCTAATATTTGATAATGTCACGCTAACTGTAAAGCAACAATAATATCTTTTGAGCATCGATGAATCATTTCGTTGCCACTTAGATTCCCATATATCAGAACTGTGTGGCACGATACCTTGTGGACTCATTGTAACCATATCAAGTGTATCAACCATAACGCAATTCTATTAATTCTTTAGTGACAATAATATGTCATAGTTGTGGTTAGATAACATATCACTGAGCTAGGAATATACCTAAGATTTTAAACCAACACATAAGTGAGATCTATTCCCGGTACAGCAAAATCTTCATTTTGTTACGTGATAGATATGGAAGAGTTATGAACATGATAAATTAATTTAATTAGAAGATTTCATATAACGAGCATCCACCACTCTTGAATTAAATTGAGAATCATCAAGTTACCCAACTGATCGGGTCATGAGCTAACAGTTATAGTATTTTTCACCCACCTGTCACTATGAAGTTTATATCTATGAGTATTAGTTGAAATGACATACTCAGAATTAAAAAATTCTTAGCATTAAGTGCACTAAACCAAGGAAGTGAAGTGAGACTTTGTTGAGATAGCAAATTGATTCAGGATTATAACCATTTAAAAAATCATAACTTAACAACTCCAAAATTCGACGTGAGCAGGTCACCCTTAGGAGTGTAAAGCTTCCAATAACATCTGTCAATGAATTTGGTATCAGACATTTGTTTTAATCCTACCTTTGCATGGCTATGATGTGTAAGTAGATACATTTATGCTTGTTAGAATTTCATGATTATCATGGAATTTATTGTGTGTTTCTCTCTTATATATATAGGAAATTCAACCACTATCAAAATTGAGCTTTCGGTGAATCATCGTGGAATATCATGTGATGTAGGAGAATTAGCACTTAAATTAAATTTAATTGTTTGATTAGCCCAAGGAGGGGTTAAGTTGTAAATATTGTTATATTCTTTTGTAAAATATTTAAATTTATAGAAAACATAGGTAGGGAATATTCTAGTTGACTTTTGTAAACATATCTATAGAAAAAAGGGATATTAGAGAGGATAATTGTTTTTTATGCTCAAGAGATTATATTAGTCATAAATTAGAGATAGGAAGGATTTATTTTAATAGAGTTTGTTGCAAAGTCACAAGAGTCAATTGTGAGAGCTGGATTAGATCTATTGTAATTATAAATTCATTGTAAGACTCGAAGGATGGAAGAGGCCAATTAAAATGATGAAAATCAGGTCAGAGAAGAGGGGCCAATCTAAAGAAAGAAGACTAGGCAATAGGCCAATCTAAACAAATAAAATAGGCCAAGAGATAGAGTAGAGATAGAGAGTCCAAGGGAGAAGAGAAGGTTCTATCACTACAAGGAAAAGACCCTCTAGTGGAGGTTATAAAGGAGGTTTTTAGTGTTATAAAATTGGGCAAAATTGTCAAAAAAACATTTGCTACAACATCCGTTTATGGTTTCAGAGGTTTTGATGGAGGTTTTAACGGAAATTCAACACAACTAAAAAAACTAGGTGGCTAGAGGTTATTATCTATGTTTTTTTCATTGGTGCACTACTAAGGTTTCAACGCACCGGTGCGTGTCATCTAGAAGGTGGCCAGAGGCGGTCGAAGGTGCATGCACTGGTTCGTCAAGGTATAAAACAACACCGAGGGCAGTGTTGGTGATACAATGCACATGGCCGTTCTAATTGGTCTTGGGATTTGTGCGGTGCCCATAAGTCATTTCAACGCACTAGTACATAGACTTATAAAAACACACCAATGTGTCATATCAGACAAACACCAAGATTTATAATTGGTATTGGTGTTTGTGGAATTCCCATAGGTCGTACAAATGCACCAATGCGTAGTCTCACATAAACACATCAGTGCGCAGTATCGCACAAACACATTGAGATTTTTAATTGGTTTTGGTATTTGTGTGGTGCCTATAGGTCGTACAAACACACCAGTGCACTGCAGCATATGAACGCACCAGTGTATAGTAACTGACACACACCGGTGTTCATTTTGTATTTTTTAGAAACATCGACCTGTGACAGTGCAATTATTGTGATTTTTTGAAATTCATTATCCATCAAAAGTAGACAAATCTTATAACATTATTCATATTAATTAAATTTTTATTAATGCATTTGAATGTGATGTTTGGATTAATTTTTTATATCATATCATAATTATTGTGATTTTTTAAAATTCATTATTCATCAAAAGTTGACACATATATATATTATAACAGTATTCATATGAATTAAATTTTTATTAGTGTATTTAAATGTGATGTTTGGATTAATTTGTTTTATCATATCATCAAATTTCACATCTCTTCATTATAATATTTAATCATCCATAAATTTAATAAGTGGTGTTACATTTCACAGCGACAATGGAGAACACAATAGAATAAATTAAAACATATTTTATTATATATATATATATATATATATATATATATATATATATATGAATAAGACAGTATTTTTCATACAAAATGGGACAATTATTCGTATCCCTTTGTCTTTCAATTGGGACATTATGTCCATTACATTAAACAAAATGTCTGATTTCACAGACAAATATTTCAAAAAATACAACGCCTTGCTTTGATATCCAAACATAGTTATCATCATTCTTCGCTTGAATTGTTGTCACTCCTAGAGCTACTTCCATGACTTGGGTTATTTTCAGGAATTTTTTGTTCATGGTGTTGATTGTTTACTTCTTCTTCACCTTCCATATACAAACATAAAAATAAACTGTAATGAGTGTACATACACTGGTGAGAATAATGAAAATTGCAATATTAAATAATATACATCAATGTAAATAAAAAAGAAATGACGTACCATAGCAACAATTGACTCATAAACTAACACATTCTTTCAAAACCATGTACGATGCCATCTTTCAAGATTTCATCTGTTGGCGTAGTTCGATGCTTTGTTTCCTGCAAGTTTATACCCCATAACAAATCATATATTTAATATAAAATATTTTTTTGTTCTATTAATTATAGACGGAGCTAAGTAAAACAAGATCGATAGATGCTTACAAATTCCATAATTAATTTCTGATATGCCAACATATACTCACAACCCATACTTAACCCAATTTCAATCAACTCGTCTCATGGTTCTTCTTTGTATGTTAGCACGTGTTTGAAGACATTTAATGATGATTTTTGTAAAATAACTTAAAAAATACAAAAATGAAATCTAGTTAAGTTGTTATAAATAAGTAACAATTACTCATGAACTTAGATATCAACCCTTTTCTTCCTTTTCGTCTTGTTTTATGTGCTGAAGGGGTTTCATTTTCTTTTCTTTTCTTCCAGAAAATACTTGAAAATTAACATTTAATGCTAAATTTTTTATTTATTGTACTTAATGATCGAAAAATTTAATGATTACATACTATATTTGAAGCACGTTGTTGTTGAGATGTCTCCTCCTGTGTTGCAATTCTGTACATTTCTTTGACCATCTCGTTGTACACCTTTTGGTCATTCCTTCTAGCATATTTCTGATATGAGCTCGTTCATCTTTTGAGATTTTCATAATCTTCCTAAAAATGTAACATGACAATAAACTATTTAATTTTTATATTGATGTATGAAAAATAAATATAACAAAAGTGATATTTATAAATAATTCTAGACAAACATGTAAAGGAATATTATTTTTTCATTCCTTCTTTTTTATTGTTGTACGCTTTTTATATTAAAAGTATGGCATGTCTCATTGACCAATTCTCTGGAAACGCTTCGTGTAGTTTAGATAAAATTTGGTTCTTGGAATCATTGGATTGATTTTTGTATTGTAAGTGGAAATAACATCTATACATTTGTTCTACTAGATCCCTCAAACTTTTGTAAATTTTTTTCCCTCTTTCGTTAACCTCTAGCACCACTCCAGATGAGCAAAGGAGCAATTCATTTTCATTTGCATGTTCTATTTTTTTTCTTTTCTTAGAATAACATTCATTTTCTGAGTTGTTGGTCCCTGTAGAACATTAAACGTATGTGAATTAATAGATTGTTTTACACATGTTATCTAATAATTTTAAGTATATTATTAATGAATATTAAAAAAAGAAACACATATTGGATCGATAGTATTTTTTAATTCACTTGATTCATCCTTTTGCAATTTTTCCATCAAGGTTTCACGCTCTTTTGTTCCTAGATCAGAAATAATCTTATCGAGCTTCGTCATTTACTGGCTCTGCATGATACACAGTAAACAATACAGATTAGTTAAACCTACATATAGTTCAAAAATAATATTTTTTGTAAGAATTTGCAAAGAACTTGCCTTTTTGCTTTTCTTGATGTGTTATCAGTATTTTTCTTACTTGATCTCTTGTTACTCATTTCTTTAGCAATCTAAAACCTGTACCATATCATTCATTAAAATATTTATTAATAAATTGTTAACTTTTCAGGTAAAAAAAAAAATCTCAATAAATCGGTGCGCTATTCATGGTTTAAGCACCGACGTCTGTGTATGGGATCTTATAAACGCACTGCACAAATAGTATAATAGACCATATGATGTTCCATGTCAACAAGGAGCACCGATGCATTACATGTTAACCACCGCATCGATTAACACACAGAAAATAATAAAAATCATCCAGTGTTAGTTTTTGTAGCATAAATTCCTCGCGCAAACAAGAGACCACCATACGCTGCTCTCTGTCAACTAGGAAACCCGATGCAGTGCATTATATGTTACATGGTGCACCAATTAACACAATAAAACATTTTTTTCAAAGTAGCACGTTCACAGTGCGCCATAATGAAATAGCGCACTGGTGCTCTATTTTACATATGGCACACTGATTAAAACATTTGTTTTTAAATTTTTTTTTACACTGTACTTTTGTGGTGCGATAGGTTACGCAGGGTGCACCGATAAAAAACAAATTTTTTTTTTAAAATTCACGCAATGGCTGACATGGATTGGCATCCGACTATGCAAGTCGTCTCGTGGGTTGGATGTCAATCTAAAATGAAAAGCCCTAATTCTAAAATCACGGAAACAAGGAGAAAAAAGGGAAAAAAAAAGGAATGAAGGGTTTAGGGTAAAAATGGATTTTTTTTTAATTTTTAATTTTTATTTATTTATTCATTTTTTCTGAAAAAGAAAAGCAAATTGAAAATCTTTTCTTACTTCGTAAAAAAAATGCAGGAAAAAAGCAGAAAATTTAATAAAATTTAATCACAAGATTGTTTGAAATTCTATGCTACAGGGTTTGAATCTGAAATAAAAAGCCCTAATTTTGAAATCACAGAAACAGGGAGAAGAAAGGGAAAAAAAAAAAAGAATGAAGGGTTTAGGGTAAAAATGGATTTTTTTTTTTGTTTCTCAAAATGAAAAACAAATTGAAATTTTTTTCTAACTTCATAAAAGAATTGCAGAAAAGTAAAAAAAAAAATCAAATTTAATCATGAGATCATTTGAAATTCTATGCTACAGAGTTTGAATCACCAGAGGTTTAAAATTCTGATTGTCTAAATGCTTCTGTTTGAACGTATTGTGCCGCTCCACGATGATTTTGTTCTCCCTTTCTCCAGATATGTCTCCTGCAAATCTCTGGCTGAATTTTTTTGCAAAAATAGTGAAATAATGAAAAGTGTTTAGTATTTAAAGAGTTGTTTTATGAAATTATATTTTCGAAAATATTTTTCCGCCCATTTTTCAATTTACCAATTTTTTTCACCTAAAGAAAATAGAGTTGCACTTTTTTTATTTGTGGTTATTCATTACCAGTGCGTCACTTAATATCACCACATCCGTGCATCCATTGGCAACATAGCACCGGTGTGCAGTAACTAACACTGACCGGTGGGATTATATGTATAGTAGCAACGATTTGTGGTTAAGGCACCGAAATTTCTTTTAGGTGCGTACACCAAAATTTAGTGAAATCCAACCATAGAAATTAATAATTAGAATTTTGGTTATTCTTGATGGAAATATGCAATTTGAATTAGAATTAGAATTAGAATTGGATAAATTCTTGTTGGAACTAACTATTCTTCCAATGCATCTTGTTTATTGCATGAGTTCCCGACTGATTATGTGGAAAGAATGCAATGTGGGGCATGTGAAGATGCAATACTACAAGGCCCAAGTGGGAAATTGTGGCATGTGAACGTGTGCTATGCTAAGACATGGGAAATTTTGACAAATGGTTGGGAAAGTTTTGTTTCTGAGAAATTTATTGAAGTTGGAGATATTTTAGTTTTTAGACATGTTGGAAATGTACATTTGTGTGAAACTCTTTGGGCCATTTATTTTCAAAACTACACCTCTTCTTCTTTCAGAAAAAGTAACATGAACCTTTCCACAACCCGCAATAAGAAAATGTGCCAACAGGAGCCTCTGAAATGCATATCTATTTCTGACATGCATATCTATTTCTTCTGTTGAGGTCTCGAAGGAATTGATTATGGCCAGTCTACTTCACTAAGGAATCGTCTTGAATTTTATTTAGTTCTACCGAAGGGTGCAGTTAGTAACAGACATAGGATTGTAAGCTTTATCCAACCCTCATTAAATTGAATAATATGGATAAAACTCCATAGAAATGTCTATCATTTGCGTAAAATTCCTCGAAACACAAAATGAAGTTTTTTCTTTTTTGAAATATGTGTGTTATTATGGTGAAAGAAATTATTATTTCTATTTTGTGCTAATATGGTGAAGAAATGGAATAGTGCTCAAGTATATGACAACGATCTTCAATCATATTCTCAAAATATATGGGTTCTTTGTTAAATGCATAGCTACAAGATTCAGTCATATCGTTGCTAGGGAAAATTCAACTGAAATACCAATATGGCAGCGTCGGTAGTGTCTACTATCCCATGAACCCATAAACCCCACAAAAAATCTCAAAAAACTTTTAATAAAATGAAAAATAGTCCAAAAATGTTTTTTTTTTTTTTTTTTGTCTATTGTATTCTTGACATTCGAATTCTTCTAAAATCTGTTCATGGAATTAGCATCCATAAGAGGCAACACAATGGTAATATACTCGAATTTTTCTAAAATTTGTTCAATGGAACTAGTACATGTGAAATGGTACATGTGTTATTTCATCAATATTTATTATTTTTAAGATGGGTTTTTATAAGGAAGAGGACTTAATTACCTTATACCTTATAAGACTCTTTTTATTGAAACATTATAATATATATTTTAAATTAATGTTAAAATCAATATTTCACTTGATAATTTGCAATAATGTTGATCTCAATAAAAATGGCATACTGTATAGAGTTCTTTTTATTTATTTATGTAAGATCATAATAAAATAATGATAATTCTAAACTACATGAATTTATTTTCATTTTTTTCTAAAATTTATTATGTTACAAAAATTCATATTATTCTAGATTTATTATTTTACAGTTATTTACAAATTTAAAAAATTTAAAAATTTAATAAAATCATTTCACATTAATACAATTAAAATTTTACAAATATTTACATACAATTACAATTAAAATTACAATTACAATTACAATTGGAATTATAATTACAATTACAATTACAATCTTACAATTTCACATACAATTAGAATTAGAATTAGAATTACAATTACAATTACAATTTTAGAATTTACATACAACTACAAATACAATTTTAGAATTTTACATACAATTAGAATACAATTACAATTTTACAATTTTACATATATACAATTACAATTAAAATTACAATTACAATCATTTCACAATAAATTAAATATTACAATTACAATTAAAATTTTACAAATATTTTACATACAATTACAATTACAATTAAAATCATTTCACAATAAATTAAATATCACAATTACAATAAAATTTTTACAAATATTTTACATACAATTACACTTAAAATTACAATTACAAATACAAGTACAATTTTACAATTTTACATACAATTAAAATTAAAATTCAATTACAATCACGACATAATATTTAATAAATATCATGGTCATTTGATATTAAATTAATTAATAAACATCACGATCATGATGACCATCGTACAAACATTATATTCGACTAAAAAACACATTCAAATTCGCTAACATCATCGTGATCATGATCATTTAACAAAACACAAATAGCATTGTATAACATCATCACAACACAAACATCAAATATACATCTCATGTGAAATAACTTCTATCTACAAGCTACACATTAAATGATCATATCTAACATGACCTAACAGTACACACATCATGATGATCACCAACATGTAAATTAAGTACAACTGCAACATGAACATAAAATACATGGACCATATATATATATATATATATATATATATATATATATATATATATATATATATATATATATATATATATATATATATATAACTGAATAATTTCAAAATTATACAACTGTAATATAAATGTCATGGATTATCCAGTGGTACATCATCAATAGAAGTACTAGTCGAGGCTTGATCAGTCAATGGTGCAGCCTCGACAAGCTCAGATACATGTTGATCATCACGTGCCTGCTGATATGGTACTGGTGCCTCATGATGATCAGGATCAACTGTCGGCAGCTCATCATGATGGCTCGACATGGTCGATGGTCTAGTCTGCTTAAGAACATGAGTACTGCTGGATGTTGTAGTCTGCTGAATAAAAGTGGCCGATGGTCTAGCCTGCTCTCCATGATGACTGTTGCTCGATGCTAGTGGAGGTTTCTCATCTGGCGTGGCACGAGGTGAATGATCATCAAATGATGCTTCACTGCTCATGGACTGTCAATCATGTGCTACGTCTCGACCATGCCTATAACGTGAAACGTCCTCCTCGACTTCGTAACTAAGGTCATATATCCTACGACATGTCGCATCAGGCTGTACATGTCACGCGACATGCCTATCCATATATGTAACAACCTACCATTGGTCTGTATGTCTCTCATAGTAGCAGGGTTGACTACTGCCTCAAAAATCAATGCAGTGAGTTGGTCACCCAAATCCATCCTAAATATGCTATTATGCCTACCGCGCCTAGCAAAAGGCAATATCGACACGCCAGCAAGATCAGGTATCTCTGCACAGGCCTCCTAATGATCCTCAACATATGGCATATCCTGATCGTCATCCGGATCCACACTTGGATCATGTGGTGGTGCTGGCATGTCCTCGCCATCAAACATTAGGGGAATTTTGAGGTATAAAATGGGCCTCTTAAGGAAAATGCACAATCAAAATTCACTTTATGAGAACCAATCACATTTTAGGGGATGACTTCATCCCTAATGGTTGAGGTGGAATTTATTGAGTTAAATGTACTTACTTGTCACATTCTCAACGCTGGATAAAAAATCATGGTTAACCATGGTAGTGCTCTAAGTACTTTTAAAGTCAAAGTAAAGTACTCATAATAAATGTCATTTCACACTTTTTGAATAAAAATATATTATTGTCATTTCATATTTATTGAAAGAAACAATGCATATCCATATACATTTATTATATTATACTATATTATATTATATTTATATAGTAGATTAATTACATGTTATTATACAATTTAAATAATAAAAAATTTAATTAATAGCATATAATATAATTAGGAATTTATAAATTTATATTTATATTTTAATTTAATTTATTTAAGTACAAAGGACAAATGCTTTAGTTGTTCAATGATAATGATTTTTTCTTGAAAAAATCATTCTTATTTATAGTCACATCAATACAATTTTTTATTAATTTTATTTTGGTACAAATTTTGAATTTAATTTAACTATGGTTACATGGATTTTGGTGCAAAAAGTGAATTTCAAATTCATAAATATTATTTTATTGGTTTAGCTATTATTTTATTATTTCCTTAGGAGGCCCATTTTAGACCTCAACATTCCCCTAATGAGACCCAATATCTTCAAAATATATACAAGTACACAACAATTATTAGACAATTTCATTACACAATTTAATAAAAAGAAGTTAAAGAACATGTCAGAATAAGTTTAAATAAAACAGTAATTTTAGCTCTATCATCTAACGGCTTATCATCTGTGAAGAGGATGTTGGCACACCCTCGCCAAACGAAACCAACATTAGGACAGGGGACCATAATGAAGGGATGCTCGTCAACATTGGCTAGCAACTCCAGTGCATCATACAATATCCTTGCGAAAAAAACGTCCTCACCCCTCTTGGGTATCATCTGTCCACACATGTGCATCTGTGCCTTGAACGTCAGCCTACAAGGCTATCGAAAAAAAGTAGGCATAGTCTTTGGAAACCTATAAAAAAATAAACAAAAAATCTCTGACACAAAAGGGAAGTTGACCCTCCATTGTGCATGAGCATGACATCTATCTAAGGATGTACAAAAATGCCGCAAAAAAATGGCAGACCACCTGACAAGTCGTGGCTCATGTACTAAAGAATCAACATAATATAGAGGCAAGAAAATAATGCATTTTTCGTCACTGGTGTTGTGTGAAATGGTCGAAATCAGAAGTTATAGGCACCTCACCTCCTGACTACCAAATTCAGAAATACGTAACTGACCTCAGGAGAGCTGAAAATATGAATAAGACAGTATATCTGTGCTAATGTATCTCTAGGAGTACACCAACTGACTCCCTGCTGCATAGCCAACTGGAACCTCTTAGAATGAGGGAAAATCCACCCCTCTCCTCGATAACCTTGTAATGACAGATATGTCCTCCTCAGTGGGTGTGTACCACTGGTTAGGACCAACTCGGAAAGCCTATCGGTGGGCATTCCACCTGTAGATAAGATGTCTCAAAAACACACCATGGCCCTTTAGGGAAGTAGCCTCCTCATAGAACTTGAGGAGACCTACCTTCCTTAGGAGCCCCTGGGTAGCTGATGTAATAGGACAAGGGTAGGCATTTGTCTCCCTCTCTCGTGCCTCCCATTTATGAACCATGTTATACTGGTCTACCTATTGTTGTTGTTGTTCCCCCTCTTCTCTCCTTTCACGTCTCTGAATGATTGGCATAATAAATACATTTTTTTTATTAAATGAGACATGTATTTAGGAATATACATATATAATTTTTTTGAAAAAAAAAAACAATTGGTGCACCACAAAAAATAGGCATGCACAGGCACCAGTGTGTATTTTTTTGTCGCGCACCAGCGGTGGTGCACCTTAAAATTTCAGCACACCATTGACTATGGATGGTGTCGAGAGTGAAGCGCACTAACTAAACTCTATGTCATGGGGCATATAGTTCGGTCAGTGCAGTGACCTCCTAAGATCATTACATAGTCAACGGTGCGGTCATTTACCAGGCCGCACCGTTGACCCTCTCGAATGTGGAATGTGGTGTGCTGACAATAATACCCTCCCCAGGGCAGATATTTAAGCCAACACACTACATTGTCACTATTCCACATGGTCAATAGTGCACATGGGCAACCGACCGCACTGCACTTTTTATAAAATTTTAAAATAACATAATTTACCTTTAGGTACCATCCCGAAACCGGTGCAGATACTGTTAGCACTAGTTGCGGTGCATCATAGGCAGCACCGTGAACCGGTGCGAGTCGAACAGCTTGAGCGCTCCGCGCGACAATTTTATTTTCCTTTAAATGGTTAATTTTAAGGTAATTGAAATTATAATCTGCTAAAAGGATTAATTATGGAAAAACAAGAAAAATACCTGAACATTTGGCTGTCGAGGAGGCATATTGGCTATATATTTTTCAAATGAAAATTTGCCCACCGTTTTGCAAAATTCAAGCTGGATATTGGTGGGAAATGCACATCACTAGTGCGTGTAATGGGTGCAATGGGAGCACTGATGTCAGAGTGGCTCAGAAAAAGATAAATTTCACCAATGCTTGATAGCTCTAGAGCACTGAGAAAAGTGAAAAATGTGATTTTTTTGTCGTAAATTTTTTTTTTATTTCACCTTGTTCTGGTGCACAGGGTTTTATAAACGCATCGGTGTGGTTTTTTAAGACCGCATCAGGTGGTTTTTGTTTTGGCGCATGGTTTTATGAAGCACTGGTACGGAATATTTGTAAAGCACCGGAGCGCTACAGTAATAAGACGCACTGGGCAGGTGTGTATGGAGCGCACGTTATCTGGTGTGCCAATGATTTGTGCGCACCAATGCTTTATCTTATTGAACGCACTAGTGCCGTTTAGGATGATAAGTGCATCGGATGAAACACATCCACAAAAACCTCCAACGGCCAACCTCCTCTAGTAACCTAGAAATGGATGTTTGGGGTATTTTTATAACGGGTTCCTCAAAAACATCTGCTAGAGGGTCTTTTTCTTGTAGTGTGTAGGAAGAGAATACCATGCAAAGAAGCATCATGCAAAAAAAGCTTGTAATAGGTTTCATTGTATCTGTACATTTATTTAATTAATGGAGAGATTGAATTTCATTATGATTGTGTGATTGTTTCTTTTATGTGCTGAGTGATCTGTAAAAGAAAAAATCTGATTCTATGTTATATTTCATTGTTGAATGAATTATGATGAATGCATAAGTATTTTTTGAGTGATATAAGACTTAATGGCTAGGTAGAATCTGTGTGATTCTAGTCTGGAGTAAGTGGATGTGTGTGTAGGTCGAATAAGAAACAAATCATGAATTTTTGATTTAGAGAAGTAATACATAATGGTTTTTTGTATTCAGTCTTGAGACAACGTGCAAGGTGTGCAACAACAAATAATATTGGATCTAAGTGAAAACCATAAGAGAAATCCCAAGAAGGAGTAGTCGTGGAGGAGATAGAGTTGTAGAGCAATGGTAATTGAACAAATAGGCAGAATGATTAAGGCATAAAAACCCCGAATAAAAATTGCAATTATCAGCTTGAAGATGGATGGTTCATATCTCATCCCAGATTAAATTGTGAAAGTGTTGAAGTGTGATAAGTTTAAGATCTACGAGATGCGGTAAATATCTCACATTGCATGCGATATGATATAATAGTTAATGGTGGAGTTAAAAATTACGAAGTGCGACGAGGTAAGTTTGTGGTTTGCCGAAGTGTGACGGGTGTTAAAGGTGCGAAAACCCGATATGCGATATTAATATTTTCTGATTTAGGACGAAGCCTAAAGTTACGATATAGTGATGCGATATGATCGCATATCACTTATGATAGGATAAGTCTGGGAAGTGAGATATGTTATAACGTTGATGTGCGAAATTATATATTCGCCGATCTGCGAAGTGGCATGAACTGTGATATGCAAAATCATTAAATCTGCGAAATTTCCATATGTTTTGGTTTTTTGATGTTGTGTTTGTGATAAGGAAATGTGATGCATCAAAGAATAGTTTGAATCTATGTGTTGAAGGGATTCATCGAGGTCTGTGAATCCGTATAAATATAACATATGATATGTTATATTTAAACTCGAAAACATTTTTATTAAAGCTTTTGCATGCATATATGGAGTAGCATTGACTCCATAATGGTGATGTGGGTAATTAGCGGGGTTTATTCTGTAAACCCTTCTATCATCATGTTAACGAGATAGTTACATTATAATAGTATTAAGTTAAGAGCGTCAATATCCAATTGCAAAAGTACAAGTATTACATTTCCATTTCTTTTAAAAAACAATTTAGCTAATTGTCTTGTCGAGGTGGAATTGTTGTTATGAAATTGGAAATGTCCAGATGGAATTGTTGCTATGAAATTGAAAATGAAGTGCCAGATCTTTTGAAATTTTTTGAAATTTGTTTGGTTGGATTCTAGTCTCTTACCATCTTCGCAATTCCTTCACATTGCTAGAAAACTTTGTTTTGTTAGCCATAATGTAACCAGCCTGCAAAATTTCCTTGAAAATCATGGAAATTTCGGTAAGATTTTGATCAAATTTGGCAAGAATTTTTGTAAATCCAAGTTACAACTCTCAAAATTAAATATTTTTGGTGTCCCATAGGTTTTTGACGGTTTTGAATCCATTTCCACCATAAAAAACATGATTCAAACACTACTACTATGATATTTTTTGAAATTAATTTTCCTAAATCCTTACTACTTTTGACCCTCATGAAAATTCCTCCCCTTGGTAGACAATGTCGTTATGATATTCACATCCTTAACCCATATGAATAATGGTGGGTTATTATGGAGAAACGTTGAGAGATCACATGCCCATTAGTTATTACATCCATCCACGAGTTAGTTGAAGTTTATTCAATCCATTGGTTAATTTTATTTGAGAAATTTATAATATTTACAATGTGGTCTATTTCAGAAAAGGCTAAGATTTAATAAATTGAGAATATTCTTAATATAATATATGAAAAGGTTCTCAACTGATTTTCAATTTCAATTGAGAATATTATTAATGTTATAAATGGTATAAAATATGAAAATATTCTCCACATATTTCAATTTCAGAACATTAAGGTAACATGCCTTAAATTCTAAACTATTATTAAAAACTTCTCCACCTCTCCTCAAGTTCCTTTCAATTACAAAACATTAAAATAACATGCTTTAAACCCCAATGGGGGTGTGTAGTTGGAAACACGTGGTAGAGGAGCCACATGAATGATCACATATGGTCTTGGTGGGGAGTGGAGGGAAGGGCCTCCTAGTCCCTTCACATATTAAGAAGTGACCAGAGTAGTACCACCATAATGGTCATGGTGCATGTGAGGGTTAACATCAAGGTAGCATTTAAGGTGGCAGAACGTTAAAAATTCAAGCAATGTACACTTGAGGCATTTGTATTTTCCTTTGTGCTCAATTTTGGAGATGAGAGACTGGTTAGTTACTGGGAAGGTGAGGGAAGTTGGTGAAATTTCTCTTCATTGGCAGTGAATTATGGTTGCTCGCAGGGGATTTTGACATGGGTCAAGAGTATGGTTGGTTCAATTGTCTCAAAAATTGGTATATCTAGGGCACTTGGCAAGTCCAGGTGTAGAAGGTTAAAACCCTGCCACTCAGTGGTAACTAGTCCTCCCTGTGCTTGGTCGAGTGGTGGTGCTTACTAGACTGGATACTCTACTCTTGGTGGTGGAAACTTGTTTGTCTTCGCGATATTACAATGCACTACAGGAACAAAGCCCAAAGGATTAGTTTATGGCCCCTATTCTTTTAATTTGGTGGGTGTGCACCTTTTGTGCCCCTGTCTTGGGTGGGAAACAACCCTCGTCTCTCTCGCGGGCACTCCCCATTCTCGTTAGTTTCCTAGAGGATTTCATATTTAGTTGTGGTGTGTCTCTTGAAATTCCAACTTGGAGGGAGAGCTTTGCACAAGGGAGAGGTCTTTGTCTGGGGTTTGTGCAAGGTGCTCCACCATTGCTGGAAACTATGAAGCCACCCACGTATAAGGCAACCTCATCCTCCCCTCGTGTTTCTTAGGGCAAGTCTACTTAGGCCCTGGTCATTGTTTCACCTAGAAATGGCTGCAAAATGGTGGAGTGCACTATGGGGGAAGATCGCGCAGAGGTAGAAAGCAAGTGGCGAGCTATGGAGAAGTGGTGCACGGTCAGGGTGAGAATTTTCGGAGCAGTGAAAACCATGGCGGTAGAATGGAGCATGGGTTGGATGCTCATGAATATCAAGGAGGAATGTCTCAAGCATTTTTTCTTCGAGAATTGTCGGGACCTCATTGCCAGTTTGATGGATAGAGTGGATCGAGAGAGAGGAGCACACGATGTAGATGGCCTCTCTAGAGTGGGTGCACTACTTTAAAATCCAACTCATGGAGTGACTCATTTTGGTATGGAGAGGATAAAATATTCTCTCGAAGAAAATGGAAAAACTGGAGACATGGATGGCCCATTACGAAGCATATGTATAGTGTGACTTTCGCCCTCCACCGCCTCCTTGAATGACCCTATAAAACCTTGCATCTATTAGATCAGGTGATTAGTATGATTTATGGTGTCTTTTTTGTTTTAGCTGTGTTTTGGTGCCCATCGCCCAATCATTTCTAGACATTTCCCTTAGCCACACTTTTGTATTTCTGTCATTTGGTCAACTTCTTGGCAAACAAACCCGATCACGGTGAGACCGCCTATTTTGGGACGAATTCTATGTACCCTTTTTTTAAGAAATTAATGGAATCTTGGCTTACAAAAAATAATTACATGCATAAAATTCCAAAATATCATTAAAAAAACTCTCCACCTCTCCTCTAGTTCCAATTGCTTGTTAGGTGGAGACCTCCACTAGAAGAAGGAGCTCACTACTTTCTTTTCCCACGTTGCCACTAAAACTTTGTGTACTAACATGCAATATTACTCACTCAGTCTCTCTCTGATGCATTCCTTGACACTGGAATCAATAATTTTATTTAGTTAAATTCAGTTAATATTTCTGGGAGGAGATGCATACGGACTAGGAAGTGAACAGGCATTATTTGATCAAAAAACTAATTTTACCGGAGGCATTATTATGATGTGTGATAAATACCCTGGTCGATTTCAATTTCATTTCCAAATATAATTTTGTCACACATTTTATTGTAAAACAAACTTTATCCTATGTCAAATTTTCTATCGTAAATATTATATTATCATGTTACCTCGAAAGTGAGAAAGTTAGAAATATGAACAAATTAACACTCATGTAAAGCAAGGTTGTGGAGAACCTAGTTTGGTTGTTGTTCATTGTGTTACAACTATGTTGCATAAGTTTTTGGAATGTGGGAACATTGGGAATTGGGGTATGGGTTTTCGGAACTGTTAGAGGTTTCCCTAAAATCTACACTAAATGGCTAACCCAGAACGGTAATATTATATAATAAATAAAATAGAAAAATAGAAAATATTATAATATCATTTATAATATGTTGCATTTATAATAGCAACATATAAAGACGATACTCTATACCAAGGGAAGTGAGGTGTATTCTGTGGCCACTGCGGAGATGGAGGGTGATTTATAAACTCTTTGTGTGTGTGGTTGTGTATGTAACAATGCAATGAATCTAGGGAGTGTATTGGTGGGTTGAATTTGGATACTAGTCTTATCTAAACCCCTATATGACATGTACCTCTTTGCATGTTAAGAGGTCACAAATGTATAAGTCCAGTTTATCAAAACCTCAAAATGGATATCATACCCTAGTTTAGATGGGTGTGTGCTCCTTTCACACACTTCATAACTATGGTAAAAATAAATCCTCAATTTCCCAATGTATCTGAAATCATTGAGATTCTATTTGAAGTAAAGGAGGATTAAATGCCTCCAAATCACATAGACGAATAATTCAATATTTGTGGGAGTAAAACCATGTTCATATAACCCCATTTAAGGGAAAAAAGACCCTAAATGCGAAACAAATACATAATTCTTTACCCTATTATCAATAATTTCGATGTTCCATGAGCACCCAAAAACTGCATAGACAAATCAACACACAAACCATATGAAGGTTTGGCGGGAATAAAGTTTTTTTGGCGCCGATTCAATTGCAGGAACACTTTAACTCCAAAAAAATAGTCGAGCTGTCCCTAGCTCGTTTTGCAGCTCCAACTGAAAAGATAAAGTTCCCATATAGTTCCAAAGCTCCAAGGAAGGTGGAAACCACTGGAACGAGTTTCCCACCTCTTCGGAGCGATTCCCATGTAACAGAGCATTCAAGCAAAAAAGATATTGAAAAGTGTAAAAATAAGATATTGAAAAGTGTAAAAATGATGTATCTAGATTCAGAATGGTGTTTGTTCATTGCATTAAATTAAAAAAGATATTGAAAATGTGAAAATTATGTATTGATTACGTTGCCTTAGCCATGTATAATTTTCTAAAACTTTCCAAGTTTGTGACCTTTGTTGGGTTATTGTTGGCAAATTATGTGCTAAAATGATTGAAGGTGTGAAACCGATGCATTTAGATTGGTATACTTTCATATATAATACTCAAATTTCGTTGCAATTTTCAAATTCTGAATCCATTATCTTCACAACGTGTGATTCTCCAAAACTGCTTGAGCATAATATGGAAAAGTCGGGTACTCAATTGTCACTTTACCCAACTTCCATCTTTAACCTCAAACTAAATCATCACGAGTGAAGCGGTTCAATCATAACTTCCATCTTTAACCTCAAACTAAATCATCACGAGTGAAGCGGTTCAATCAAACCTAGTGGGATTGCACTCGTTTAAGAAAGAAAACAATCTGACATCTTACCTAATAGGATAGGATTAAGATTAGACGGGAAACATCATATATGTGAAGTATAGGTCATCTTCCTTACTGTATTCCCCGAAGAATCCTCTACATTTACGATTGCGACAATTTGAATTTTGGCACTTCGATTCCAAATATTACATCCTTTTTTGGAAAATGTATTACACATATGTTTTGGTTAGAATTGTTTGAGTATATGATTTGGTTAGAATTGTTTGAGTGAGAAACAATATAGCCGAAAGATGGCAACCAAATTTCATATAAGGAATTGGAATAAACCTGTTTCATTTAAAAAAAAAATCGATATGTTATCTCACAAGGGACCATTTCACATTAATGTACAAAATAGGCCGTTTATATATAAGCAATTATCAATAATTTATATAAGAATGTATTAGTGTATCAAAATTGTTTCATATATATATATATATATATATATATTTCTCAACATAAAATTATAATTTATAAAATGTATTATTATTTTATTTTTTTGAAATAATTATGAAGTTAAGTATTATTATTTTATTTTTAAAAATAAATATAAAGGAAGTTTTGAAACTTCCAATGTATCACATACATGATATATTATTAATTGTATATGTAATATAATAGTGTTGGAAATATTTTTATATGGTTGGATAACATTTGGCTTTAAGTTAAAATGCACATTTCTACATCAACACGCAATTGAAGATATACACAATTACTTAGTATTGTTAGGTTTTAACTTGTAATCTAAGGAATCTTAATGTTAGATGTTTTTGAAGATTTATTTGGATATTTATGCTACTTATAATATAAATGAGTGTGAAATTCAAAATGTGCAATCGGATCCTTCAGCTTGTTCTTGACTGGGCAAAAGAAAGTGTAAAAATTAAACTGAGTTGTTAAATGTAAATTCATGAATGATGTTACGAGTCAAATATGAAATTATGATAAGTAGAAAGATGTAGATTGGAATATATGGATTTTATTTTTTTACATAAGAAAAATTAGAATTTCTAGAGATTTTTCTTCTGGATTAGTCATATTAGTTGTTTTTTTATTAGTGGATGTTTTTAACCATATTTGTCTCGAGGATGAACCAAATTAGATGGTTCAAAATGTTGAGGAGTAAAAAAACTAATGTGACTAATCCAAAAGAAAAATATAAAAGACAGGATGCATCAAATAATCATCATGTAAAAAAAAATTAGAAGTCTCTAGCATACTAGAAGCCTCCATTATTAGGTTTTAGTATTGAGTTTTAATATAGGGTTTTAGTATTGGGTTTTAATATCGAGTTTAAACCCTCATATTAAACCCAATATTATAAACCCTAATACTAAAATATAATATTAAATATAAAACCTATGTATAATAATCAAAGATAGTCAACCACATTAGATAAACATAACCAAACCTTGATAGTCAATGTTTAAATAGTTGACCGTGAACAAACTTAGGAAACCCTATGTTTTCTTATTTAACAATAATAAACATGATGACATAGTGAAACATAGTTAACCTCTTTAGGGTGAACATGGAAAACCATAATCAATGATGTTCAAATGTAGTGAAATAATCATTAACCATAGTGAAAACATAGTGAGTGATGTTTAACAATAGCCACACATTGTAAACAACAGTCTAACCATGATCCATTGTAAAAAATAGTCTAACCACGATCAACCATAATTAAATATGATCACCATGGTTGAATATGATTGAAGATAGTTAATCATGGTCACCATGGTCAATCATAGTCAACCATAATATTATAATATTCAGTTATAATATAGGGTTTATAATATTATGTTTAATATTAGGGTTTACAAAATTAGATCTATAATATTGGGTTTAATGTTATGGTTTATGATACTCAGTTTATAATTTTGGGTTTAAAATTATGGTTTAATATCAGGGTTTATGATATTGAGCTTAGAATCAGGGTTTAAGATATTGAATTTATAATATAGGGTGTTTAATATATAAGTTTTATAATATTAGGGTTTATTATATTATAGTTGAATATAGAGAGTTTAATATATACCAGGAATTATAATATTGGGTTTAATATGGGGTTTATAATATATGGTTTTTAATATTAGTTTTTTTAATATCGGCTATAATATTAGGGTTTATAATATAGTGTTTATAATATTATCAATATAGATAATCATAATCTATCATAAAAAATTATGGTCAAACATAATCAAATTAGTCAAATCATGTGTGCCCATAGTGAACTTGGTCAAGTCATGCAACAAATGTCGCAATGTGGCAAACATTTTTGCATTTTGATAAATATTGTTATAATGTTACATTATCGCATTGTGACTGAAATTTATCGAACGTTGCAATGTGACAAACATCGTTAGAATGTGATAAAAATTATCATAACGTTACATTACATTATTATTTATCCAATGTCGCAATGCAACATTACAAAATTAGTTAACCACATTTACTAATGTGGTTGACCATGTTTGAATATGTTTGACTATGTTTGACACTCAACACTCTTCAACATCGGTCAAACATAATCACCTATTAATAGTATTCATTAATATTAATAGTCGAACATAGAAAAACATATTAGTCAAACATAGTGAAATAAAGGTGACTTTTATGGTCCTAGTTTAAATAGTTGACCATGATAAAACTTGGTCAACCCTATGTTTACATATTTAACAAAAGTTAAAGGTCATTGATATTTTTCCTCCACCAATGTAACTCAACTGTACTAGCGTTTATAATATTGAGTTTAATATTAGGATTTATAATTACAATTTATAATGTTCGGGTTTATAATACTAGGTGTAATATTAGGGTTTATAATACTACCAATATAGGAAACCATAATATATCATAGAAAAGTATGGTCAACCAAGTAAAATTATTCAAACAATGTTCACCCATGTTCAATTTTGTTAAGCCATGCAGAAAATGTCGCAATGTGACAAACATTGTCATATTTTGACAAATATTATTGCAATGCTACATTACATTGTTATTTATCTAACACTGTAATGTGTGATTACAAAATTAGTTAACCACATTTACTAAAGTGGTTTACCATGTTTGAAAATGTTTGATTATGTGATCAAGTGCTAAGTATTTAACTCAAAAATCAAAGTTTTCAAAATTTCTCTAAACTAGGATGAGAATGTAGAGCTCATCACTAGGATTCCAATGCAACTCATTTCATAAAAATCTGAGTTCATATGAGTAAGTTATGGCCTGTTGTTCGCTTTGTCAAACAACTAAAAAAATTGCAGAATTAGACAGGTTGCTGACATGGTAGCTCAGTCAACAAAAAGGAATCTTATAGAATATTCTTCAGGTTTCTACCAATGAGGCTTCGATAAGTGACATTTCTAATTCGCCAGTGTGGTCTATGTGGGGGTAGATTTCCTAATGATTCTAAGGTGGATTTTTTTTTTTAATTCATTTAATTATGATTTAATATTATATATATATTTATATATATATTATATATATTATTATATTAATCATAATTAAATATTTAATTAAATCAAAATTCCAACTAGTAATATCTAATCCGCATTTCACATAAGCCAAGTCTCATTATTATATAATTCCAAATTTTAACCATTAGCACATAACATATGCCAAGTCCGATTATTATATAATGTGAAGTTTGAAATTGTCCAAAGTCCATTCATCAATATGTTTCAAGGTCCGTTAATTTCAAATGCGCAAATGTTGTGGTATAGGGAGGGAGGTCGAGGTTTGAAACACAAACCCCCACCCCAAAAAACCCGTGCCCTACCAATGGGATGTGGGATATTACTTAATAAACATTGCGGATCCACATATATTTAACCCTTCAGGTTGTGGATTGGTGGGCGCATAGGGGCTAACCTACAGCGAGCCCCTCCACCATGCGACCAATGCATAAAACCAATTGTCGGAGCTTAGCGCTATGTGCGCATTACATGTTAATTATAGATTTTAACTGCACTTATCTTATCATTAAT
The DNA here is from genome assembly GCA_034641835.2 of Pinus albicaulis. Lineage (NCBI taxonomy): Eukaryota > Viridiplantae > Streptophyta > Pinopsida > Pinales > Pinaceae > Pinus > Pinus albicaulis. The sequence continues at coordinate 1,164,464,383 of CM076579.1, read as the reverse complement.
CTATATTTAATGTATCATAATTTTTGGCAGAGTGTGTCAATTTGGGCAGATTTCTAAATTTACCCATTTTAACTCGCAAAGCTTCTAGATTTAGTGGAGGAAAACTACGAAGATTTGTTTTTTCCATAATGGAGGTAGATATCAACCATTTTTGGAAAATGAATAGTTAATTTCAGATGATTTTGGAATTATAGAGACAATGGTACAGGTTTTAGAGGTTGAAAACACCATCTACATGTGATTTTTTTTATAGGGAAGCTTAAGGGAGTCTAGAGCCACCAAGGAAGGAGGTCAAGTCTGGACCAGCTAGAGTCAGTTTTCAGTAATTAGATGGTCATTTTTAGATGATTTGTTTGTTCTGAAGAAAATAGGACATGTTCTAAGATAAATTGAATAATGTACATGGAACTTTTTCAGAATTTTAGCTAATACAAGAGGCCCAAGTTATGGAGCTGGACCATGGAGATGTAGCCTAGGAGGGGTGAACACATTCATCAAAAACTTGTATTTATGGCTTTGTTTATGGTTTGTTTTACATGTTTATGTTGTTTTTTAGTTCTTAATTATGTTGTTTATTTTTCATTAATTTCAACATAAAACACAAGACAATTTCCTGTTTTGGCACTCACCTGCACCAAGGAAACCAAGGCACCATAAGCAAAAAAAAAGAAAATAAATTATAATTTTGAACTTGTAATTAGCACAACAAAAATAACATATCAATTTCAGATGAAGTGGTATCAGAGCCTGGTTGAAAGAGCATCTTGTTGGTTAAGGTTATTTACTTGCTTTGCTAGAGTGTGTGCAAAAGAGCTTTAATGATTGCAATTTTGTGATGCTTACAAGGTTAATATTGCAGAGAGGAGAAGGGAAGTTATTGGTAGCTAGTACTAAGGTTAGGAAAAGAAGAAAGAGAGATGAGAATGCATCATCTTCATCCAATATTCCACTCATAGTTGCACTTGAAGAGCCTGAAGTTTTTTCTCAAGGAGTTGAGATTCAAGAGGTGCAATTTGTACAAGAGGATGCAATGATTAAAGAGGTACAAACTATCAAGGTTGAGCTTGAATCCAAAGCCAAAATTTCAGTATATGAAGAGACTCATGAAAATTCTGAAGAAGAGGATGTTAAGGGAGACTTCAAAGACATTCAAAGAATGGTTAAGATTATGTTTGAAGCATTCATTGTAGAAAGAGTAGGAGGAGGTTCTATGTTCCCACATGGAGAAGGATATTCAAATAGTAATAAGGATGAAGAGAAGAGTTCAAAGGGAAGTGGAGGAAAGCCACCTCCATATCCACCATCTTCATCATCCTCATCATACCCATCTGCATCGTCTTCCACTTCCACCACAAATACCACTCACACTCACTCAAAAGCCACAAGAGGAAATAATTCGCTACTCAAATTAGACATGAAGTTTGAATTACCCATATACAATGGAGAGGTTAATGAAGAGAAGTTAGAAAATTGGATTCATCAATTGGAATTATACTACAGAACTCAAAATTTACAAGAAGACAACATAAAGATCCAGTTGGCTTCATTAAGGCTAGAAGGAGCAAAACTAGTTTGGTGGGAGGCAAAAACACAAGAGGAAATTCAAATCCATGGAAATATTTTCATTTCTTCGGTTGAATTCATTTCTTCCATTAAAAGGAAATTTTATCCATTAGCCTATATGAAAAAAGAAATTATGAGTTGGCAAAACTTTAGGCAGCTCAAAGACAAACTGTTCAAGAGTACACTCAGGAGTTTAGAAAGAGATATTTGTTGCTAGGAGTAAATTTGAATTACCAAGATACAATTTTAAAATAAATCGGGGGTTTAAATTCCTATTTGAACCATACTATTCTTATGTTTAATCCAAGAAATTTAGACAAATTTTGTGTACAAGCCATACGCTTAGAGGCAAGGGCAAAACAAGCCATAGAGGTGAAAGAGGAAGGTGACGGTAAAGTGAAAGAAATTTTTTATGGAAGAGGAAAAATAAATAGTTCTGTAAAAAAAGAGAAGGAAAAAATCACATGCAAAAACTGTTCAAAGACTTTCCATGATGAAGACCATTATTGGAAACTTCATCTAGAATTGAAACCAAATAGATTGAAAGCCAAAGAGAATGGAAAAACAGTTTCTATAGCTGAATAAGACTTAGGGTCAGATTCAAGAGATGAGACAAAAATTACAGATGGGTTTGAAAGATAAACATGTTGCAAGCACTAGTACTTCAAATTGTTCGAATGATACTTATGATGAAGATACAAGAATATAAGTTTTCCATATTAGAGTTGTCTCTAGACATACAAATATTGATACACTTTTTGGTAGTGGGTCACATGCTAAATTGATTTTTGAAGATTTGGTTAAGCAGCTACGCCTTAAAACAATTAGACATCCAAGACCATACCCTTTGGGTTGGATTTTCAAGAATGAAAAATTGCAATTTACAAGGAAGTGCTTACTAATATTTGTCATTAACTCAAACTTTCTTGATGAAGTTGAACTTGATGTGGTGCCGCTTGAAATATCTAGTATTGTATTAGGAAGTCTTATCTGTATGATAGGAAAGTTGTATTTCATCGCCATGAGAACAGGCACCACTTGTTTAAGGATGGTATTGAGTACATAATTATAGCACATAAGAAGAAGGCATGTTTGTCTCTTATGCATGCAAGTGAAATGAAGAGGAGAGTGAATGCAAGTCAAAACTTGACATTGTTGATGATGAAACATAGAGATGTATTTAATCACACTTTCCAAAAGGATTCTTATTCTTGGAATGAGTTGTTTTAGAATATTAACAGCTTTCCTTTGAAAGAAGGTGAAAAAAATTTACAGCAGTCAACAATAGTGTTGAGCGGTGTTGGAAACAAGATGCTAGTGCAACAGGGTGCAAAGGTCAAATAGAAAGTGACAAAGTAGCTTGGAAAAGAAGGAATGGGTTCCAAAATTTATGGTTTATGGTTTCCAAAAGGTACATGGCAATGGCGAAGAAACTTGGTCAAGAGTCAATGTAAGTACAAAGTGAGATCAGCTAAAAATCGCCATGGTGATAGTGTGCAAGGTGAGAAAGTTTCTAAGTTTTCTTTGATTTTTGACCAAGGTAGGAACAATATGGTTTCTACAAAAATAGTTTTTTTCCGCAAATTATTAAATATTTCATCATGACGGTATCAATGACAGCAAGAGAAGGTCACAAGAATCGAGGAAAAAGTTGACATTTTATTAGAAGCTTCAAATGACAAAAATTGGGAAAATTTTAGTGAATAGGATTGGAAGGGTGAGGGAACAACCCCCTCATTCACATAATAAATAGTCAGGAGATATTATGGGGTCCAAAAGGATTCTAGCGGGGAGGAATGATTAGGTTCTTAGTATTTAGCTCAGAAATCAAAATTTTCAAAATTGCATGAAACCAAAACGACAATGTAGATATCATCACTAGGATTCCAATGCAACTTGTTTCATAAAAATCCGAGTTCATCTGAGTAAGCTATGGCATAATGTTCACTTTCTCAAAGAACTAAAATTATTTCATAATTGGATAGGTTGCTGACATGGCAACCCAGTCAGCAAAAAAGAATCTTCTGGAATATTCTTCAGGTTTCTTCCAATGAGGTTATGACAAGTGGCACTTTCTAATTCGCCAGTTTGGTCTATGTGGGGGGAAATTTCGTAATGATTCTAAGGTGGAATTGTATTTTATTTATTTATTTATTTATGATTTAAAATTATATATATATATATATATATATATATATATATATATCTATAATATATGTTTAAAAACATATTATATATATTATATATATCGTATTATTATATTAATCATAATTAAATAGAAATTCCAACTAATAATATCAAATAAAAAGTATGATTATTATATAAATCCAAGGTTTTAAATTATCCAAAGTGTACGCATGAATAATTTTCAAGCTCCGTTAATTTCAAATGTGCAAAAGTTGTGATATAGGGAGCGGGGTCAGGGTTTGAACCCCATACCTCCGCCCCAAGAAAATCATGCACTAAAAATAGGTTGTGGGTATTACTTATTAAAAACTGTGGATCCACATATATTTATCCCTTCAGGCTGCAAACCGGTGGGTGTGGAGGGGCGAGCCCGTGGCCAACCCCTCCACCATGCGACCAGCACATAAAACCAACTATCGAAGCTTAGTGCTAAGTGCGCATTATGTGTTAATGACAAAATTAAAATATAATTATATTATAGTTAATATACAATTATTGTAGTGAAGTTCTTGGTGGAGTGTGCCAATTTGGGTGGATTTCTAAATTTAGCCATGCCAACTCACAGAGTCTCGAGATTTAGTGGAGGAAAGCTATGGAATTTTTTTTTTTCCACAATGGAGGCAAATTTTGACCATTTTTGGAAAATGAGTAGTCAATTTTAGATTAATTTTGCATTCTAGAGACAATGGTACAGGATCCAGAGGCTGAAAATTAATTCTACATGTGATTTTTCTACAGGGAAATTCAAGGGAGCCTAAAGCCACCAGGGAAGGAGATCAAGTTTGGACTAGCCATAGTCAGTTTTCAGTAACTGGACAGACATTTTTAGATGATTTGTATGTTATAAATACAATAAAATAGGTTTCAAGAGAAATTTAATAATTCACAGGGAAATTTTGCCAAATTTTTTCTAATACAAGAGGCCCAAGCTATGAGTTGGGCCATGGAGATGTAGCCCAAAAGGGGTGAACTCCTTCATCAAAAATTGTGTTGATGGCTCCGTTTATGGTTCTTTGTACATGTTTATGGCACCTTTCAGTTCTTACTTATGTTGTTTATTTTCATTAATTTCAACATAAAACACAAGACAATTTCTTGTTTTGACACTCACCTGCACCAAGGAAACGAAGGCACCGTAAGCAAACAAGAAGAAAATAAATTATAATTTTGAACTTGTAATTAGCACAACTAAAAGAACATATCAGGTTCAAATCACTATTCTTGACACTCAACACTCATCAACTTCAGTCAAACAAAATCATATATAAATATTATTGACTAATATTTACAATTAAACATAGAAAACCACATTAGTAAAACATAATCAAACAAACTTGGCCTTTATAGTCCTTATTTAGATATTTGACCATGATCAAACTTGGTGAACCCCGTGTTTACCATCTTTAAAGAAAATATTAAAGTCACTCATAGTTCTCCTGTGCCAATGTAATTCAACCATATTAGGATTTATAATATTGGGTTTAATATATTGGTTTACAATATTATCAATATAGACAACCATAACCTATCATAGAAAACTATAGTCAACCATGATCAAATTAGTCAAAACATTTTCACCCATGGCTAACATGGTCAAGCCACGTGAAAAATGTCACAATGTGACAAACATTGTTGCAATGTTACATTGTAACATTGTGAAAGAAATTTATCAAATGTAGAAAAATGAAAAACATTTTCTCATTGTGACAAACATTATCAAAATTTTATATTACATTCTAATTTCTGCAACATAGAAATGTGACATTACAAAGTGAGAAAAACATATTTACTAAAGTTTTTGACAATATTCAACACATTTTTACTGTGTTCGACACTCAAGACTCGTCAATTTCGATCAAACAAAATTTTCAATTAATATTATTGATCAATATTAATACTCAAGCATAGAAAACCACTTTACTCAAACATAGTTAAATTTTATGCTTCATATTTATATATTTGACCATGATAAAACTTATTCAACCCTATGTTTACCATATTTAACAAAATTCAAAAGTAGCTCATATTTTTCTTGAGTTTATAACATTGGGTTTAATATTAGGGTTTATAATATAGAGATAAATATCAAGGTTTATAATTGCAGCTAATAGGGTCTATAGTATTTGGGTTTGTAATACAAGGGTTTCTATTAGTCTTTAATATATATGGTTTATAATTTGTGGCTTTAATATGTATGGTTTATGATATTTATTTTTTAATATTATGGTTTGTAATTTAGGTTTTATAATATTATGGTTTATTATTTATAATATTAGGTATAAAATAATAAGTTTAATAATAGTAGGTTTAAAATATTAGAGTTTAATATGAGTTATATAATATTTGGTTTGTAATATTGGGTTTAAGATTAGTTTTAGAATATTGGGATTTAATATTAGGGTTTGTAACCCTAATGGGGGTGGGAAAACATGGGGTATGTTCTCTAACTCCTAGAAGTCAAAATTGGGATATATGACATGAGATGGTAGGTGGGAAGGTGGCCATACCAAGTGGCACTACTTGGATAGAAGTCTTGAGAAGGTAACATTATTTATATATCTCCAGCTTGTGAGATTTGGTATTATGATACTTGGTATGTGAGGGAGCATGTGCGGTCTCAATATGAATGAGTATGCACAGGCTTGTCACCTGTGCATGTTTTCTGTCTTGGTTAGATATACAACGAAGGGAATTGGTAAGGGTGGGTATGGTTGCAGTGTGGTCTCCATTGGAGTGAAATTTAGGGTAGTGCCAGATCCCTAAGAGTGGGTTTGGGGAATCATTCTGGTTGCTCTTGCATCTTGGAATGAATTTGTGGTAGTGAACAATTTCACATAAGTGTTTGGGCTTAGGTGGCAACATCGGTCCATAACTGGAAATTAGGTGAGCGGAATTATTTATATAAGTTTTAATTATCCCTCCTATTTATTTCTTGGTTTGAATTTGGTTGTTTTTCCTCTATTCCTTTCATGATAGTGTGTAGCTCCAGGTCAAATTTATTTTTGAGAGGTACGAATGGTTGTGCTGAATTGACCCCATCCGATATTAGTTCAACAAAGGATTCCTCTGCGAGGGATCACAACAATTCGAATTTTTCTGAGTTTTTTTGTCGTGAGGCTGGTTACAACATCTCTTAGGTGATTGATTCTCCCCCAAAGGGATGGAGAGGCCAAATTTGTGGGCATATACTAGGTCTCATCTCTTCTTGGAAGTTTTTGTGTCCTGACATGGTGATGGATATGATGAGACAATGTGAGCAGGCTAGGCATGGTGCAGGCCCTCGGGGATATCCCCAGGGAGAGTTGACCATGTGAAGGATATGGAGGAAGATGCGGTAGGGGGTGTGGTCATGGAGTGTGAAGTTTCCAAGGATCATTCCTAGTCATTAGACCATTTAGAACAACTTACCATGATTGTATCCATTTATAAGAAACTATGAGACATATCAGTGAGCTTAGAGGTCATCCACCAGTGGATATATGAGGATTGTAACGAAAAAATTGCATACATTAAAGATGTCTAGTTCAGTTAGGGTGATATAATGGATATGTTAATATCCATTAGCTGAAGCGAACGTCGCTCTAGTGAATGGTTAGAAGCGATAGAAACCCAGCTGGCGCATATTGACATCTACATCCATGAATTCCATGGCCTTCTAAGTGGTTTAGGTCCTTTTCATGCACCTCCCTCTCCTCCTTGACATGTTATCTACTACTCTTCTCCTAGTATTATGCGTATGTTGGGTTGTCTAGATTTTTTCCCTATGGTTCTCATGTAAAAGATTTCAATATCTAACTTGTTTTTGCATTTCTCTCCTGGATATCAAATCTAGTTCGAGTGATGTCGAGAGAGGAAGGGGCACCTGGATAATAAGATTTCTCTTTCTGAAAAAATATTGAAATTTTTTTGGCTGACAAAGAAATATAGATATTAGGATTTGTAATATTAGGTTTTAATATTACAATTTAAAAAAAAATCTATTAGGGTTAAGAATTACTTAGCTTAATACTTAACTTATGCTTACTAAGAGGAAGATTCCGATATTAAAACCGAGTACTAAAATCCAAATACTAAAGCCTAATATTAAAACCCAATATTTTAAACCTATAATATTATAAAACCTAATTGTTAATTATATAATTATTATAGTTATATACCAATTGATATTAATATCAATATCAATATTAAATCCCTATCATAAACCAAATAATTATTTTTTGTGGTTGATATACGCTTATCGGCGTATCACATTTATGAATTTGATTGAGTATGTGCTTCATATACACATATCAACATATATCAACCAGATTTATTAATCTTGTTGTGATATATATATATATATATATATATATATATATATATATATATACATAGTTCCTAAGTAAATTTTTTTTTTTTTAAATAAATTAATTCTCTCACCATCCATGAATTATTCAAGATGGAAGAAAAGGAAAAAATAATTGATTAGATATTAAACTTAAGCACCACTATGGACGAATAATATTTGGTTTCAATGAAAATAAAAATTTAAGACCTAAATTTTTAATTGATTATAATAATAATCAAGTGGTCATGACATGGGAATGAGTGTGTTATAAAATTATAGATGTATAAGTTGCAAGCAAAGATATAACATGTATGTTTCAAATAGATGGTAATACACACCAAAAATTTGTTGGAAACTCAAAAACAAATAACAAGTTAAATTATGCTATAATATATAGTTAATTCAAAGTTAATATTTACAATTTTAAAAGAAAAAGTTGGATCTCTATTTACTGCCATTTTTTTTTGTAAATTCTCGTTAGTGATTTCTATTAAATAAGAGAAGTATTACAATGCTTTCATTTTCATCTACTGACTTCCTACATATCAGAAGAAACAATGAGAGAAAGTTCACTCAAAAAGTCAAAATTACATTTTGACTGTAGGAAATCCATTTATCTTAATCAAAGACAATATTACATAGCTTTTCAATTGTAGTCACCACTAACACAAAGGAGTTACACAACCAGTGACTGTGATAAAAAGGGAAATAAAGTAGAAAAAAATTCTTTTAAGTCTTATTTTACCATCATGAATAATCAAAGATGATGACCGATGAGAGTGGTGGTGTGTTTCCTTAAGGATCATTAGGAGCTTGTGAAACAATAGTCAACATTGGAACATTGATAATCGTAGGGGAATCATGGTCCACAACAGAGTTAATGTCTTATCTGGACACCATTAATTTCTCCACTCATTCAAGTCTGGTTTCAATGTCATCTAAATAGAGAAAAAGGTTTCTTAGAATCCTTTTCATATCTTCCTAACCTACAAATAGTTTATATTTGTTGACCTGTTTGTTCGAAGTACTATCCGAAGTAAAGTCTCCAACTTCTAATGTAAGGATATAGAATGGAGGAAATGAAGTCGATGTTTTCTGAAATGCCCCATATATAAAATCAAATTTAACCAAACAATTGTAGATTCAGTGTTCGAAAAATATGGCCTTTCACCAAATTCCTTTGAATACAGGAGTATAACCTCTCTCATGACTTCCAAAGCTATATAATTGAATTAATTCAGCATATATTCCCAGCCAAAAATATGATATCGAGAGGAAGATGAGCATGAAATTCCTCCTCTTCAACTTTGCATGCATTTCCTAGGAACCATTAAATCCAAAGTGTATAAAGTAAATGGACAAAATAAATTACCCAAGAAAAATTACCCACTAAGGTATTGTTGTCTTGAGGGGTCCTGACCTAGGTTCAAAATTATGGGTAAATGAACAAACCCTCCCACTACTCACCCTTTCAGTAGTGATCTGCTTGTGCAGAACAAAGTTTCACCCAAAGTAGTTTGGGGGGTGTTGTAACCAGGTTTCTGCACCCTGAAGGAGAAATTCATGAGTGGTCATTGGTAAAAACCCACAACATACTTATACGGAGGTGCGCACAGATACTGTGGAAAAATTAACAGAATACCACATATTTTCTATCACTTTGGCACAGAAAGACAGAACATAGGCTGATACAAATCACAACACATCAAAGACTTAAACATATTTACTATGTATCAGCATTTATTCATAAGGATTCCAAATATGTTGTTCAATACATTATAAAAAAACAGAGAGATAGTATCACAGATGTAGGGTTTTCTTCAAGGTAGACAAGATATCAGAACCTGATCTCTCTCTTACTTAACATAAGTCAATATTCATGTATAAACATATCAATTATCTCTGCACATTCATCAATAAGGAAATAGATATCGTGATCCCATCAAAAGATAATAGTAATCATAAGCATCAATTATACACATAACATAGAGCTTTCGCCAAAATAGTTCATTCTATGAATCCTTAAGATCTAGAAATACATCATCTCTTCCTTCAAAACCCTTAAAAAAACCCTTACTATCCCTTGTGCACACACAGCAAGCGGATTCCACACACATCCACTAATAGGTCCCCGTGCACATATCCCAGTAGGAGCCTTTTACGCAACCTAAAAACTCAAAAACCATTACAGACGCAGATATTATCCAAATATAAATATCTCATAGCTTAACCAAACTACTTAGCTTAGAAAAATGATATCTATTTATCATATGCCTAGCGCACACATATTATGGTCTCAAACCATGGTTTGAGACACATAGTTTACATTTAAGCTTAAATATATCCCAAAATTGGGGCAAAAATCCCTTTGACTATCCTTGTGTAATGCACACATATAAACATACAGAAAGGAGCATTGAATCTTGTGCTTCAAGGGACCCTCCTCCAATAGCCCCCCTACATAAACATGTGAGTCATCCTGAGTCATTGAGGCATTGCAACGGTATCCTTGGTTTTATCTCGGAGCATCTTGACATAAGTTTGGAGAGGGAGCACTAACTCTAGGCTCTTCATTGCTACACGATGCACCTGCTGAACCATTTTTTATGTTGTGGGCCCTTCAGAAGCCATCTCCATACTACGTTGGGTCCGCTGGATGATCTTGAGCATCTTGTTCAGCGTCTGTGATATTTTTAGTGCTTCCTCCGCCCATGGTTGCATTCTTTCTTTGAGCACTTGTTATTTTTGGCGCAAATCTGCAATTTCTCCCTAGAGTCTGTGACCTTCTTGTAGGCAAGCAAGTCTCCACTAAACCACCAATGTGGTTGCCACTGTGCGTATCTCTTCGAACTGCTTCTCTTTGGTGCTAAGTGTGTCATGCAAATGCTACACGAGCAGACCATTCTAGAAAGATGCCCAAATATCCATAGCCTTGTCTAGTGACTGGTCACACTGAGTGATTGCAGCGGAAATACTTTATTAGGCTTGTTTCATGTCTATGACTCTCTTGGCGCAGACCTTTGGCGGTGTCTCTAGATGAAGCTTGGTCTGAAGGTCTGCGATTTGTTGCTCATTCTCAGCTCGAAGGGTGCGATATTTCATGCTTGCATCCTTGATTGCAGCAGATAGTCCATATAACTTATCTGTAGGTGCAACAATATCCATGACTGCTGGAATGTCTTGGCATACTTGATTGATCTTGGCTTCCAGCGCAGTGCTCTGGGATTCCACTACTTGATTTGCCGCCTCTACCTACCCCTGTAGGTCATGCGCTTGTGCATCCTATTTGTGTGCATCCTGGGTCTGTGTCTACGTGGTTGATTTGTGGTACTGCAACTCATCATCAATGAAGGAGTGTAGAAGATGAAGTTTTCCTGTAGGTAACACAGAAATATTAATATGTACATCAATTGTACCAGTAAATTGAGTGTGTTGGCTCACATCCGTTTGAAATGATGGTAGGGGGATATGGACAAATTTCCCCTCCCTGGATGATGGAAGTGCTACGTCCAAAGGTTGTACGCTATTGATACACACACTGGTCCGGGCTATCTGAATGACACTCACTTGGATCTAGTTTGCTTGCATTTTCAAATATTTTAGGCCAACCTAGAAAACCTTCAATGCATATTTATATTTGACCTCCATGTTCGTCCAATGCTCCTCCTACACAATGGCCACTGTGTTTGTGATCTCATTGATATCATCCTCCATCAGTGTCAGGACCTCCTGTCCTGTTTACTTTGATTTCTTCTATTTTCCTTGACCTCCTTGGTCTGCGCACGATGCTTTGTGCATTTGGATGTGGCTGCTTCAGTTTCCTTGGCCGTAGATCCATTCTTTTCTATCACTGTTGTGGTCTTAGCAGTTTCTCCTGTAGGGGTCGGTGTGGGCTCTTTGTCACTTGTTTTTTCTTTCATTGTTGGTGGTACCATGTTTGTGGGCTTTTCTGTGGCCTTCTATGTGGATTTTCTTATGGGGGTGCGTTATTGTGTTGGTGGAGTCAACCACACTGACGGCCAGTCTGCTGTGACCCTGATCAAATCGTCCTTAGTCACCAAGTAAGGAAACTCATACCAAACACCCTTCACAACGCCCTTCATGCGGATGTGGATGTTATCAAATGTAGCCTTAAAGTATGTTACCATTTTGTACTACTCATAAAGGGTGTGAGATAAGTGTGGCTATGACTGTACCGCTTGGTATAAGATCGCATCATATGAGACCCAAAAGATCTTGTTTTCTTTTGCTCGCACAGGGTCAGAAGAGTGTCAGAGGGTCGCGTAGTGCGCAGCTTCATACATTGGTTCTGCAAGCTTTATGAATTTGGTATCTTCAGGGGTTTTCCACCCAATCATCGCGATTAAGAATAAGAGACAGGCATACTAAATATGCTTTCCCTCCTCTGGGACTTCGTGCATGTTTTCGAGGATTTCTTTGCAGATATGTGCACACAAATTGTAGATGACCCATTTTTCTCATCTCCCAATGAGTGAAATTACATGCATAAGCACTTCCTTTTTGCTGAAATTTTCACATCATTTTCAAGAGAAAATTACTGTGCAAAAATGAACTACCAGGTCATTTATTTATTCTGCCACAAATCCCTGGGATTTTCACATAACTTCATACGTATTATTAATTTTATCTGCCAACGCTTTCCCTTTGAAATCGGACATAGGTTCGACCCCAATTTTTTGAAAATTTGATGATTCTGTGAGTGAGGTCGGCATCAATTGGGATGCACTCTCCCAGCCAGAGCACTTCATCATGCACTAATTCCAAAAAATATATGATGCATATATCATGTTAGGTCCCTATATGACTAGTATAGTCCCTTATTGTTGTTAGTGTAACCCCTTTATTGTTATTATTGTACCCTTGTAACCCCCATTTTGTTATTATTGTGCCCTTAAATTATTATTGTTAGGTCGGCTAGGATTACATTGCGGGCCACTATGATTACATTATGGCCCCATGGACTCCTATATATAGAAAGGAGGTTTTGTAAATTGTATCATCCAAGAATTGTTCATTTATGTAATGTATTGGAGGTTTCCCCCTCGAATTGGCTCATTTCTAAGGTGTTTATATCTCTTTTCTTCTCTTTTTGGAGCTGGTTACACAACATTTGGTATCAGAGCTTTGGATTCTAGGGTTTCGCTGCTCCAAACAGGTCATCGTGGAATTTTTGCTATAAATTTTGTTCTACGAAGTTTCAGAAGCTGAAATTTTTAGGGTGCGAAGCTGAAATCCTGAGGAAGCTTGCCTAAAAATTTCAGAGCTTGGTTCGAAATATTTTCGGAGATATCATCTGTGGAATTTAGGTCTTTTTTCAGACTCCTAAACAGGCCATCATGGCATTTGCGCTATAACGTTTTGTCTATGAAGTTTCAGAAGCTTAAATTTTTAGGGTGCAAAGCTGAAATCCTAAGGAAAATTTTCAAAAAATTTCAGAGCTTGTTTCACAATATTTTCGGAGATATGATCTGTGGAAGGTAGTGCTTTTTTAGGCTCCTGAATTTCATCTCAAAGAGATGATCGTGGGAGAATCTTCATAACTCTCTCTCTGGGCATCGGATTGGAGTGCCGCAAAAAGTGGTCACAAGTACACGAATTTGCGGTTTCTTGGCTATAAATTTCGGAGACAAAGGGCGAAACAATGACACGTGGAAATTCGTACAAGTTTGCTATCTTGAACCGATCCATAATTAGTTCATTGTGGGAGATTGGACACAACTTTGCCTTGGAGAATCCAAATCAGGTTAGACCTGTGGCATTCGAAAGATAGTTCAGAGGGCTACGTTGGTACTAAAAATAAAATATTTAAGTGCTTCAATCACAAATATAATCCAATTTCAATATAGATCTCCTCAAAAGCAAGAAAAAGGTGTGTATTTTTTTTTTTCAAATTGCATAAGTCTTGTTTGAAGAATAAATTTGAATTGATTCCAAGGGCATATTGTAAAATAGATATCAATATTGGGTTCTAAAATATGCCCCGTAAAAATAATTCAACACCCATTAAGCCTTCAGAAGGTTCTACTATGACTCATGAAGATGAAGAATTGCAACATGATCTATCAAAATTACAAAGGCAAGTGCAACAAATTTCGTTCTACATGAAAAGCAACAAAAAATGAAATGGAAGTTTTGAAGAAAGGCGTGGAAGCTAAGATGGATGGCGTGCAAGATAAGATGGATATGGCATGGAAGATGGCGTAAGAGCTAAGATGGATGGCATGGAAGCTAAGATGGATGACATGAAATACAACATGGAAAACATGAAGAATGATACGAAAACGGACATCGAAGATTTAATGGCAAGTTGATACAAGAAATGTTTCCTAATGGTGAAAAGATAGTAGAAGAACCTCATGATGAGAACAAAATCAATGTTAATCGTGATTTCATAAACTCTAATGTTGGCGGGAAGAACCACCATATTCCAAAAATGGATATGAGGAAGTTTGATGGAAAGGATCCTATAACATGGATACTACAGATGGAGCAATATTTTGATCTCCATAACATGCCAAACACACAAAAGGTACGCATTGCAACTTTACATTTAGAACAAAATACATTTGTATGGTATCGATGGCTTTGCTCCCGTAAAAAAATTGTCACTTGGTCAATTTTTACGGAAGAAATGATAGCACATTATGAGGATACAAAGAGAAACACCTTCTTTGGCCAATTGATAAATCTCAAACTAAAGGGTTTAGTGGGGCAGCACATTGAGGAATTCCAAAAATTGAATATAAGGGTAACTGATATTCTAGAGGAACACAAGATAGATCTCTTCATAGGAACTTTAAAGGATAATATCCAACATGAAGTTCGAGTTTTGGAACCAGATTCATTGGAGAAGGCATTTAGATTGGCAAGAAAAGTTGAATGTAAAATAATGGCGACAAGGAAGCCTACCACTCAATTCTATAAAGAAGGAAGTGTTGCTACGCCTAGATTTCCACAACCTACAAGGTTGACACCACAACAATTGGAAGAAAAAAGAGCAAAAGGGCTTTGCTACGGTTGTGATAGCAAATACACTAAAGGTCATAAGTGTGCTGAGAAGAAATTATTTTACATAGATTGTGAAGAAGAAGAAGAAAATGAACAAGAAGAGGATATACACGAGGAACCACCCCTAGAAGAGGAAGAAATGAATCCGACCATATCGTGTAATGCACTGGCAGGAATTACCACTCCTCAAACTCTCAAGATAGAAGGACATATAAAAAAGAAAAGGGTAATAGTGTTGATTGATTCGGGTAGCACCCATAATTTTATTCATTATAAGGTAGCCAAGGAATTAAATTGTTTCCTATACCCAGCACCAGAATGTCAAGTGATGGTTGCAAATGGAGGAACTATAAATTGCTCTAGAAAATGCCATAATATCAAACTAACCATGGGGGAATATGTATTGAATAGTCCAATGCTTTCCATTCCTATGGGAGGTGTTGATGTTGTACTATGAGTACAATGGTTACAATCTTTGGGGACGGTAGCTTTTAATTTTCAAGAACTTTTCTTGAAATTTTTTTCAGAAGGAAAGGAAGTCGAATTACAAGGTATTGAAGGGAAGCCGGGAAGGATAATAAGCTCTAATGTCATGACAAAGCTTCTAAAGAAAGAACAATGAGGCGTAATTTCACAATTATGCTCACTAGAAGTTCCGACATCAAAATCATCTATTTCTGCAGATCTCCAACAAGTCTTGGACAATCATTCCAAGGTGTTTGAAACTCCAAAAGGACTCCCACCTATTCGTGATCATGATCATGCTATTCATTTGATTCCGGGAAGTGTTCCTCCAAACATCAGGCCTTATAGATATCCTTACTTCCAAAAGAGCGAAATTGAACGTATGATTGCAGAAATGTTAGAGGCGGGTATAATTCAACCCAGTCTAAGTTCTTTCTCTGCTCCTGTAGTATTGGTACACAAGAAGGATGGATCATGGCGAATGTGTCCAGATTATAGGGAGCTCAATAAGCTCACCATTAAAGACAATTTTCCCATTCCTGTGATTGATGAATTATTGGATGAATTACATGGAGCAATTTATTTTACCAAGTTGGATCTTCGTTCAGGATATCATCAAATTAGAATGAAGACTGAAGATATTCCAAAAACAAAATTTTGAACTCATGAGGGTCATTATGAATTTTTGGTCATGCCTTTTGGCCTTACCAATGCACCTTCTACATTTCAAGGGTTGATGAATTCCATTTTCAAACCCTTCCTTAGAAAATTTGTGCTAGTATCTATAGCAGGTCTTGGAAGGATCATGTTGAACATGTTGACAGGGTGCTCAAACTATTGCAGGAGAAACAATTATATGCAAAAACATCCAAATCGTTCTTTGGAGTACAAGAGGTGGAATATCTGGGTCATATTATATCTCACGAGGGTGTTAAAGTAGACCCTAAAAAAATTAAAGCCATTAAGGAATGGAAAGTCCCCATGACCATAAAGAAGTTGGGAGGATTTCTCGGGTTAACAGGGTATTATCGCAAGTTTTTTAAGAATTATGGGAGAATAGTAGCACCTCTAACAACATTATTGAAGAAAGATTCATTTTCATGGACTCCTGAAGCAACTAAGGCCTTTGAACATCTTAAAGAGGCAATGTGCCTAGCCCCGGTCTTAGCTACGCCAGACTTCACAAAAACCTTTAATGTGGAATGTGATGCCTCAGGAAATGGAATTGGTGCAGTTTTAATGCAGGAAGGAAGACCCATTGCTTTTGAAAGTCATCCAATCGAAGGAAAGTATTTATAGAAACCTATTTATGAGAAGGAAATTTTAGCAATACTTCATGCACTAAAGAAATGGCGAACTTACCTAATGGGAAGACAATTCAAGGTAAAAACTGATCATGATAGTCTTAAACACTTTTTGGAACAATGACTATCTTCAGAAGAGCAGCAAAAATGGGTCACAAAGATGTTGGGTTATGACTTTGAAATAATCTACAAAAAAGGAAAGCTTAATGTTGTTGCGGATGCACTCTCAAGAAAGAATGAAGAGGTGGAAGCATTGCTTTGTGCCATTTCTATTATCCAACCAGATTGGATAACCGAAGCAAGAGATGAATGGAAGAAGGACAAAGATGTATGGACACTCATTCAAAGGTTGCAGCAAGATCCTAGTACATCTGATACATTTAGTTGGAAAAATGATTCCTTATGGTACAAAGATCGCTTATATCTTTGTAAGAATTCCCAACTAAAACAAAAGATTATTTTGGAATTGCACACTTCTCCTTTGGGAGGACACTCAGGATTTTTAAAAACTTACCACAGGGTGAAGAAAGATTTTTTTTGGGATGGCCTTAAATCTGATATTCAAAAGTTTGTGGCGGAATGTTTGGTTTGCCAGCAGAATAAAGTGGAGACGATTAAGACCCCGGGACTTCTACAACCTTTATCCATTCCAAGTCAACGTTGGGAGGAGATTTCAATGGATTTTATCACAGGTTTACCTAAGTCCGAAGGAAAGAGTGTCATCATGGTGGTAGTTGATAGACTTACCAAGTATGCACACTTTTGTGCATTATCTCATCCATTTAAAGCAAGTACGATTGCTACTACATTTATGGACAGAATTCAAAAGCTACATGGAAGCCCAAGGGTTATTATGAGCGACAGAGATCCCATTTTTACTGGAAATTTTTGGACGGAGTTATTTTCTTGTTTGGGTGCTCAATTAGCTCATAGCACATCTTATCATCCTCAATCTGATGGTCAAACTGAGATAGTAAATAAATGTTTGGAAGGATATCTTCGTTGTTTTGTATCTGATAAACAAACACAATGGGTCAAGTGGTTACCTCTCGCTGAATGGTGGTATAACACTTCCTTCCATACTGCAGCAAAAATGACCCCATTTATGGCACTTTACGGATATCATCCACCATCGATCACATCATCTTTAAGGGAAAATTCGAAGGTTCAAGCAGTGGAAGATCACATCGAGCATCAGCAAGAAGTTCTCCAACTCTTAAAGGATAACCTAAATTTTGAACAAAATCGAATGAAACAACAAGCAGATCAACATCGCAGTGAGAGAAGTTTTGATGTAGGAGATTGGGTATTTTTACAGCTACAACCATACAAACAAATTTCCCTCAAGCAAGCTAAGAAGGATAATAAATTATCGCCAAAGTAATATGGTCCTTACATGGTGTTGAAAAAGATTGGTACTATGGCATACAAATTGGAGCTTCTTGCTTCTTCGCGAGTACATCCAGTTTTCCATGTTTCATGCTTAAAGAAGGTTATAGGTGAAAATATTCCAATTCAAACAATATTGCCAGAACTTGATGAGGAAGGAAAAATCATATTGGAACCTGAAGCGGTCATGGAAACAAGAACTCGACAGCTACGGAATCGATCAATTTCAGAGTATCTCATCAAGTGGAAGAACTTACCCACTGAAGATTCTACATGGGAGGATGAGAAATTTATACAGAAGCACCCAGAGCTACTCAAGCATTGAGGACAACACTTTTTTGAAGGAGAGGGGCATGTTAGGTCCCTATATTACTAGTATAGTCCCTTATTGTTATTAGTGTAACCCCCTTATTGTTATTATTGTACCCTTGTAACCCCCCATTTTGTTATTATTGTGCCCTTAAATTATTATTGTTAGGTCGGCTAGGATTACATTGTGGCCCACTAGGATTAAATTATGGCCCCATGGACTCCTATATAGAGAAAGGAGGTTTTGTAAATTGTATCATCCAAGAATTTTTCATTTATGTAATGTATTGGAGGTTGCCCCCTCGAAGTGGCTCATTTCTAAGGCGTTGATATCTCTTTTCTTCTATTTTTGGAGCTGGTTACACAACATATCATTAATGGGACTACACCCACAATGAGGTTTCTATTAGAGATTTAGAAAGATTGCCTTGTGCAGACCTAGCATTTCCTTCATAGGTTCAAGGTGCACTAGACCTCCTCGATATGGAACTAGATCAAGATACATTTTTGGCGTGAGCTCTAGAAATTTCTCCATTTATGTGATGTCCAAGTCAGAAAATTGTAGCTGAGGGATTTTAACGAGCATGCCTCTCTCCATTGGGATTTTATCTGGGATAAAAGGCACTTGGATTCATTTTCAAACCTTATCAAAGTCCCATGGAACTTTCAGTGTAGGTTTGTGCAGAGCAATGTAACTAGGCAGTCTCGTGAATGGTGATACTACTACGACGTCAACGTCCCCTTCTTCGATATTTTTGAGGAGCTTAGGCATGGGTTTCTTCATCTTCTCTTCGAAAAAATGGCGAGGTTTGGGGGTATTTTCTCTAGGAGACTTGCTTGCCCTAGAATTTTGTCCCTTATTTTTTTTAGATGGCACAGGGGTCTCTACCACAGGTGCCTCTTGCGAGGTAAGGTCCTTTTCGGGTCTAATGAAATTCATTCTGCTCTCAATCACGTAGCCTAAACCTGCTTGGTGTAAATATTCCTCAAACATAGGATCCAATCTAGACATAGACGCAACAAAAGAAAAGACAAATAAATAGCTCAGAGCATAAAAATCGCTTAGAATGAAAAGGGAACGATTACGACCCCATGACCCATATTTATACTTGTGGTGCCTCTAGAACGACTCCTTAAGCATTAGTGAGGTTCCATTACTGACAAAACGGTCCCAAATTTGGAAAAATCCCCTCATTAAATGGATGTTGGATGCTCCTAAAAATGGTAATAATTTTGTCTTATCCAATTTTACTATTCCAAAGGCTAGTTTTTACATCTTTGTGCACTAGTAAATCCCCTGGCGCAGATATCGTGAGCATGCCGCACCTTACAATGCATTTAATCCATAGCTAAGTATAACCATTGACAGATTTCCCCCAAAAACACAGGCTTGTTGACAAGGTAATTCAAATCACATCGCGTAGTAACTGCCATATGCCTTAGTATCTACAAATCTCTCTAACATTCATCATCCCAACAGAATGTCTCACTTCTGTAGAGTAATCTGGTCATGGGGTCAGTTATCAATTTGTACTAGGGAATTCCCTTTCTATAGTATACCAAAAGACTCAACATGAAGTGCATTTTTCTAAAGTTCACAGGGGTGGAGGGTCCTATGAGCATGCATGGTTACTGAAATTCTACTAGTGCCAAGTGTCGACAAGACAAAGTCTCCTTGATCAACACATCAATTATCAAATAATTACCAATAATATCGGTCCCGTTTTAAAAGATAAATATAAGAATAAAATTGTATATCAGCACAAACAAGTTGCTAGCGCCTCTCTGCAGCTATGTTTCCAAGCACCATTTAGTTGGAACCTTTCCCATGGTATGAATAAAAACGTGAACCCATTCATGCCTTAGTTCAACACCCCATAGTTGATTCCATTTGGCCAGATGCCTGCACAGATCCTCCTTTCCAGAGTATTAGTTTGCTTCTTTAATGAATGGTCATTTAAATATAAGTTGCATCATTTGCGAACATTCCTCCCAATATCTTATATTCTTCTTATGTGTTTCCCACCATCTTCATGGAGTAGCATGCAAGCCAATATCAAAAGCATGGACCCTTTGTGTTGTCGGCACAGTCCTTTCCAGTTCTCTAAGAAACATGTTTACATCATTTGAGCCATCACATTGTGGGAAAACACGTACCTAATATGTTATGCATCACAAATATCTAGTCACACGATTAAAACGCATTGCAGAGACCTCATGCAGTCGGTTCTTCTAGTTCTTGATTTCCTCATCGGAATTTGAAAAACAAGAAATTTCCTTCTCCCACTTAAGATTTCCATCCGTTGTTGGGTTTATCTAATCCTCTTCGCACAAGCTCAACTTATAGATTTTTTCAATGTCGTCCCCAGTGTGCAAAAGCTCCAGGTCTAGAGGGATGATAACTCTGACTCCATTATTCTCAAAATCCATCCTTATTTTCTTCAAGTCTATGACACCATCCATGTCAATAGTCCAATCCAATCTCAGCAGCATAGGGTAGGGATTCATATCATCCATGATATATATCAATTAAAATACGACTTTCACATTGATGCCCTAAATACTAACTACGACTTCAGACAACCACCCAAGAGGAATGATCCTATAATGATTGGCCATGCACAGTTGGATCGTGGACCGTTATTTCTTGGGTTTGCCCATGTGTTTCCATGTCTATTTTGGTATAACATTAGCATCTGACCCTAGATCAAGAATTACCTAGTCCATCTCATAAGCTCCTATATGTGCAGTCAGGCGCATCTCTCTACCCGTTATTTTCTTATTTTTGTATATTTTTTTGACGATGAGTTGTTCTACCATTGGTGGTCCCTTCTCTGTGTAGTTATCTATCAAAGCCTACAGGTTTTCTACTGTCTTCTAGTTGTGCAGTAATTTCACACATGTATGCAGGAAGGGTTTAAGCTCTTCATCTCCTCCAATTATCTGTAATCGTCTACATGATGCTGATGCACCACCCTAAATGAATTATTTTCATGCCTCAATAAAGGTTTCTTTTACGCGCTGAAGATCGGCCCATGTTTTATGTTCTGGTTCCTTATGGATCCAAACATCTGTAGCTGATTGCTTTCCCTTATCTTCATCGGTAGCTATGGTACTCCTTGCTACTATGTTCACACTTGGATCCTCTTCATGGGGTTCAACATGCACCATATGTAGATTTGTTTTGTGGTCTGCGTCTTTCTTTCCTACATCTTAGAAATTATGATAGGGAAATCTTCGAGCACATGATCAAGCTACCTACAATACCTGCAAGACTTGCACATAGGATTCAGAAAACCACGCATAATGGCCAGCATCTCTGCAATTATAATAAATGACTTGTCCTCTTCCTCAATCATCTGTTCCACCTCCTCAACCTCTTCCTCTACCCGATGATCCTCCATGCCTCGAAGGGGATGCTGGTGTGAAGGACTCAACCTGCACCTTGTATATTTCAGATTTATCCACCATCATCTCGTAGATGCAACGGTCTCGCTCATCACGCCTTTGTGATGAAAAAAAATTGCAAAATAACTCATTTAGGTCAGCCTGATACTTCCCAATCCTTGGACATGTATTTGTGTCATGCAATCGAGTAACCTGACAATTTTTACACTAGAAAGGGATCTTCAAGGGTCTAGGACCTCCAACATTCAAATAATTAGTGAAAACATGAAACTAATATTTATGGTGCCTGGAAGCCCTGCATTTTATACACCAGATCTCTGTGAATGCTTCCTTTCCCTTATCATTGCGCATTATTTGAATTTCCAAGTGCATGGCATCTAGCTCATTCTGTATTTTTTGTGTCCCAAGTGCAACAAGTGTCGGTGTAGCTTCTAATTTCATTGTGACCTCCATAGCCTCAGCTAATGTGGAAATATTTTTCTATCCTAATGGTTGGCACAGATGGGGGAGAAACATATAAATGAATCATTCTTTATTTTGATCATCATTAATGATGAACCCTCCATTCATGATGACACTCTTCAACCTCTAGTTTGCTTCCCATACCAACTCGTTAACCTCTTGGTGGATATCTTTCATCTCAATTACTATCTGTGAGTATGATTTAGGCTTTTTGAACTACTCTTTTAAGGTTGTCTTTACCTGTTGCAAGGTGGAATTAGGATTATCCTAAACATACCCATATACCAATCCAATGCTCTATCCTAGAAGGTAGTAGTGAGTTGCACTTTCTTGATATCATTATTGTGAACATGTTGCGCCTGGCACATAGCCTCAATCACAAACCATAAGTGTTCGATTTCCTCATTCCCGATACCCTTGAAATTAGGTAGCTTCGTTGACGTGACCATTGCTACTTCTCGAAGAGGAGGAGGATATGGACTGCATGGCAGGGTAGGCGGTCTCTTGTGCGATGAAAAAAGTGGAGTGGAAAGGGTAGGAAATAGAATTAAAGGTCTCTTATCAAAAAATCTTTCTTCGTCAGAATTAATTTAGCTAGCAGTCTTTGGTTCATGCTCACTATCATATTTAAGCTTCAGAGGGCTATACGAGACTTCCTCAGACTCTTCGCGGTAAATTATTCCACTGCGTATAGCTGAACCCTTCTGATGCATTCAAGCAACATGTTCACATAGAAAACCCTTTTCACACAATAACATCTTCAGTGAAAATTTTAATGAGTGCAGGAAATTACCTCTAGGGCGTTTGAAAATTCTTCTCTCTTCTTCAAAGTAATATAAAAACTGATCAATGGAAAATTCAACCATAAAGCCGCCCAAGACCTAGTTGATCTGATGATATACCACGCGAGTGATATTGTTATCAAATTTCTCTACCTTTTGGATCAAATTCATAGGTCCACTAAGTGACTGGGTCGTCTCTTATAAAACGATGGAATTCAGCTAAGCACACCAACCACTCCTAAAGCTCGTATGTGAAGGAACTAAAGAAAATTTCATGCAGGTCTATATAAATGTATTTTACAACCCAGTGTTCAGCAGATAGTTTATTTCTCTTATTCTCTTGAAGTGAAAATTTTCGGATCTTTATATGCAGCTAATATTGTAATTCGTTTCACTAGGGCTACCACAACATCAAATGTCCCCCAAAAAAATGATCCCGGTCTCATAAACGGAACCATTTGTTGGTTTGAGGGGTCCTGACCCAAGTTTAGAGTTATGGATAAACAAATAAACCCTCCAACTACTAGCCCTTTCGACAGTGATATGTTTTCGTAGACCAAAGTCTCACCCGAAGCAGTATGGTGGGTGTTGGAACTAGGTTTCCACACCCTGATGGAGAAATTCATGAGTGGTCCTTGGTAAAAACCCCCAAAAAAATTGTACAGATGTGTGCATAGAGACTGTGCAAACATTAACATAATACTAAATAATTGCTATCACTTAGGCACAAACATACATAACAGAAGTCGATCCAAATCTCATCACATCAAAGGCTTAAGAAAATTTACTATGTATCAACATTTAAATGTAAATTATCCAAATATCTTGTGCAATAGCTTATAACATAACATAGAGATAGTATCATAGAAATAGGGTTTGATTTATCCCATACAATAGATCAGAACCATATCTCACTCTTACTTAAAAGAAGTCAATATTAATGCATAAACATATCAATTAGCTCCACGCATTCATCTATAAGAAAACAAATAGTGCGATCTCATCAAAGCATAACAATAAGCATAAGAAAAAATTAGACAAATAACATAGAGCTTTCGCAAAAATTGTTCCTTCTACTAATCCTTCAGACCTATCAATACATCAACCTTTCCTTCCAAACCCTTACAAAAACCCTTATTATCCCTTCCGTGCACACAACCAGTGGAGTCTGCAGATAGCGAGGACTAGGTCTCCGCACACACAGCCAGCAGGAGCCTTTTACCCAGCCAAAAAACCCGAAAACCCTTACAGACACAGATATTATCCAAATATCAATATGTCATAGCTAAACCAAACTACTTATCTTATAAAAATGATATCTCTTTATAATATGCCTAGCGCAGAGATACTATGGTCTCAAACCATGGCTTGAGACCCATAATTTACATTTAAGCTTAAATATATCCCAAAATTGGGGCAAAAATCCCTTTGACTATCCTTGCATAGTGCACACATACAAACCTACAAAAATTAGCATTGAAGCTTGTGCCTCATGGGACCTTGCTCCAACATGTATGGATTAGCAGGAGTGAAAGAAACAAAGACTGGAACCCAAAAAAAAAACTGGGAATGAACCTGTAAAGAAACTATTTAAGGTATGATGGAATGAATGATAAATAAATGAGATATAAAATGCAAATAAGGATGGCATGAACCATTGATCAAAAACACCTTGAAACACCTATTATAGAGTCTATCCACCCTATCAATACCATATAGAAAATGATCCAGAGTACCATACCCAACATACCAAGATTGGATAGTGGAAGGATACACCAACTAGTTTAGCCCCTTGGAGCGACAATGAAGATAGGATTGTCACCAGTTCAAAGGAAGGGCTTGTTCCCGTGTTATGAAGAAAAATCATGAAGAAATTTTACCCTCCCAAAGATATCAAGAGGAAAAAATTAGGGTACCAAAGAGAATAATCCTAATATATGCAGAAATTTGAAACCCAAAATACTTAGCTCAAATGAGCTTGATATTAAGTGAAATAGTTAGAGTGAAGGATATATACCATAGGTTGCAGGACTTGGCGAGACCCTCTTCATCACCCAAATAGACGTAACCACTTTGCCACCCACAAGAGATCTCCATGTAACTATGAGGTTCTAGAGATAATATGAATAACATTGTCAAAGGGAATATATTAGTTATTATGAGGTCTCAAAAGAGGCATATGGTATGCCTGGAACACCCTTCAAGATATTGAAATAACACAACCATCATTCGCTCATGAATGATCTCAAATATTTTAATGTCAAGGGTTTCGAGACAATCCTAGAATCTATTCAACAAGATAATTAACACTACATATGTGTGAATATCAATGAGGTAAAATGTGCTATAGTAAATGCCCATATCACGTATCTTATCTATATGTTTCTAGTGATGAGACTTGTTGATAAGGCCCTAAAAATGTATTTCTGACATGTGCAACATATTGTATATGAAAGGCCATATGTCAGGGATAGACATGCTATCCATGTTCTCCAACCCTTGTGCAAATCTCTTTTTAGGCATGTAAATCATGCCATATGTCAGTAATACTCCAAGTAGGTTCACGCCCATCAGGAAATATATTCATAACATTAAAGAATAGTCCTTCCATGGAAATAAGCCCTTTCAATTTAGACACGTGTGAATTAGTTGACATACATCTCTAGTGGATGTTGTTCCTAGGCAATGAGTTATATCAACCAAAATTGTCAATACAAGGATTCGATAAATAGCCTCTAAAATAAACTATTAACTAACTTCTAAAATAAATTGATTGTTGACATTTTTATTATTATATAAAGTTGAAAGTTATTTATCAATTAAATATTAAATTTATTCATTTTCTATCAATACTAATATTATTTAACCAAAAAAGGCATTTTTGTATTTGGAAAATTAGTGGGGTAGTTAGAGGTTACAATAATACTACATTTTGGTAATAAAGTGTTGGGATCACATAGTGCCTTGGAACCATTATCAATATGTGTAATGATATTTATTACATTATTGGACTAATGTATTTTTTTATTTGTTGAAAATAGGCATTATAGCTAGAAGGAGTAGGGCTAGTGTGTAAAACATTCCTATCACTCCCACCCATTGACAAGGAACATATTGTGGAGTAAGAACTAATTCTTCTTCATGAAGTGTTGAAATTAATGATATATTTTTACCAAACCTTGGATATTTCATGAAGTTCTTGGAACATGAAAAATGAGGGCTCGTTTATTTGGCTAAAGTGGCCCAAAACCCAACCATAAATAGCATGCATTAGGATTTAAAAAACTAAAATTTATGGAATTTTGGTGTCCAAAAACAGAAAGATATTAGAAGGTTGGCTTAAGAACATGGGAATTTTTTTAGCATTGAGGTAATACACCTCAAGATGAAGGTAAGGATGGGCATGTTTCAATTAAATATGTATGACTTATAATGGTCAAAGACACTCATGCCATAGCTAGGAATGGATATTTTAGAGGTAACATGGAATTTTTTTGAGGAATAATTAGATAATTTTCTCTTCCAGAATAATTCACAGAAGGAAAAATAAATTATTTTAATGCCTTAAAAAAAGGTATCTAGTTTTTAACTGAGTATGAAGTCCAATTCATGGAGCCATTTAGATACATTCCACAACCAAGATTAGAAATGTTAAGGGTAAATAATTTTTCTTAAAAACTTAATTACAACATCTAAGACATGGTGCGATTTTTTTATGACATGTACCCTGCATGAGGCACTTCAGGAAGGTATCATTACTAAAGAGGATATTTTTAGCGGTGGACGAAGTAGTCAACCAAGGCATATCGAGTTAGGAGTAATCAATGGGGATAGTTCAAAGCACAAAAACCATTGGAGGTGTTATATCTAGATCCTGCAAAGTAAAAACGAAAAGGAAATATCATCATAACTAGTGAAAGAGATCATTATAGGATGAGCATAATACAACATATTAAAATAAGTCACAAAGTTCCAAAAAGTCACTAAAGGATGGTGTAACATCAATGAGTTCGTAAAGATATTTTTGGCCAATATGATTCCACAAAATGATATTATGGTAACCTTAAGAACTCTTGTGTTACAGATTCATATGACCCTATCAAAGAAATTATGGAAAAAGAGAAATTGGTAGCAAAAGGTCGACCTTTGCAAACACTGGGTGTCAGTGATGGTGAGTGGGCTTAATGGTTAATAGCATGTGTTTCCTCTTAAGAGGTTACAGGTTGAAAACGTGAGGGGGGTAGAGTATGTATGCATTTCTAGAATTAGCATTCAAATCATTGTGCAGAGGTGGGTCCCTTGTCCCACAACCAAGAGAGTTTAATACACCAATTTTGTCTTTGGCATGTTCATGACCTTAAAATTAGATGATAATAATAATAATAATAATAATAATAATAATAATATGAATATGAATATAATTTTATATACCAATAATAAGTGTTATTCATAGTTTTAATTCAATAACTCCAAATCAATGGAGTATTGATGATTTAAAATACATGAGTTTTATGTGTTGGGAGCTCCCTAGGAGTGGTTTCCCCGAACCGCTTATCTAAAGGTCAATTTTCGATATTAATTTTAGAGGAAGACTCCCCAATTTTCCAAAGCCACCATAATTTCTCCTGATGGAAGGAAAGGGTTTCTATGAAACCAACCACATTTTTTATGTGAGCATCGTTGAACCATGGACCCACATAGTTCCCACACAGTTTCCAGTTCTGAAGGATATTTATGCTTTATATCTCACCTCCAACATGACATCTAATAAAATCAAGGGCCCACTCAAGTAACACATTATATTATATATCATTTCACTTCAGATTTATTCCATAAAGTTAGAAGCATTTGTTATAAAAAATTATAGAAAGCTTCATTTAAAATGTTATATATATATATAATATTAATTGTAATATGTACTATTACCATTTCTTAAATATTTTCTTTAAAAGAGAAAATTAGTTTGATAATTATTTCTACGAGTCAGTTTTACAATTGATTAGAAACATAATTCTAGGGGAAAATAAAGGTCTGAAAATTACATTTTTGAGGGGTTCTTAGATCAAATAATTTTTGGGTAAAATGTAATGTAAAATTTCATTGGAGATTAATGATAAATATGAGTGTAATTCCACTCTTTAATGGATGGCAACATGTATTTTTCATTTATTATGTATTATTTCCATGGTTTTGTTTCTTCATGTGAGGTTGATGTATCATGCATTTGGTATTTCCTGAAGGTACGTACATTTATTTATGTTATGGTATATATAAAACATACCTGGGTTTATTTAGAGAAATCCTTAAAGGGTGCTCCATGGCTTTAACAATCCCATTTTCTTTGTTTTCATTGTTTCATTCATGATTTTCGTCTCAGGGTGTAAGAATTTGATTCATTTTAGCCCAATGTGATAAACTCTATTCTAAACTATTTCCTCTTCCATTTATCAATTTGAAATACATAGTGATTAAAATAAAGGCCATTCTAGTCCATTAATTTTGTCTTTGAGATTAAGATGAAATTACATTCAAAGGTTTTTTTTCTTCGGGAAAATGTTTAATTTTTATAGGTTTTGTGTATGTCTTGTGCACGTTTTCCCAATAGCCGGGAACTGTCTCCTGGGTTACAACATATTTTGTTATCGTTGTCAGGGAATAGATAAATGAAGCTATTTTTCCTTGGGTATTAAGAGATATTTCTTGAAGGTGGATAAGAATTGGATACCAAATACTAGATTCTTATTATTCACCTAAGCACCTCAATAATGAGGACTTCACTAAAGAAGAAATTTTGTTGACAGGAAAATGAGGAAGAAACATGGAAAAACCAGGTACCTATAACCACCCCTCCCCACATTTACCCAATTTCATTGGTCTTCAAGGTTAAACCTGAGATAAAGAGCTACTATGATATGAATTGACCTCCAAGTTTCAATTATGGAAGTGGGGACCAAAAGTAAGAATTAATGACCCCAAAATAACATCCTACAGGGATTACAGGACACTCAGGGGCCAATGAACCACCCCAGGTGACCAAACCATGAGTTGGATATATTTTTCAATTGCTTGGACTCCCAACCACATGCACAAGCTTTCATGAGTGCGGTTGTGACCCTCCAACTGCATGAAAAACATTACCTCCATGTGGTTGCAACCCAAATTATCTATTTTGGAGGGTGTGGTCCCAAGATCTTAGCCACAATTCTAGGCTAGTGTCCATATGACTGATTATAAACTCCCAAGACCTTCCAAAATGAGAAATTACTTGAGTACAATCCTAATTATAAAATAAATAAACAAGGACTTGACCTAACCATTCCTAACCATGATAGTAATTTCCTCAAACATATGGTGAACATGAAATATATAGGTCATGAATGCAATATGAACATAGGGGTCTGAAAATTATTTAAGAATCACCAAGAAATTATAATTCCCTATCATAATAGTTACAATAACACTTGTTATTCTAGGCACTAATTAACTAACAAATACTTATCAAATATTGAGAAAGTCATAACTAGAGCACATCAAAATCCATGATTATAACCAAAATATAACCATATTATTAATCATGATAGAAATATCATCAAATCAATATAATAAAAAGTAAAAGTGCTAATTGAATGTAATAGAAAAATAGATCTTATTAACTGATCCAAAAGCCAACCAAGTTAGGGACTTCCATGCACCACGTGACCATAGATTGGGCTAAACTAAATCTTTATTTCATCCAATCACACTCATGCCATATTTCAAGCATGAATATCGGATATTAAGACATAAGAAACCTGGGATTCCTAGAGATTAAATCACCTCCACCCTCACGCTACCATGATCTTGCGAAAGTTAGTCAAGAGATCATAATTCCAAAAACAAGCTCGGGTGCCTCAGAGTTTCTTCACCATTACCTTGAGTAATTTTCCTCTCTCCACCAACATGCTGAGGGGTTCCTAGAGATTAAACCACATGCGCCCCAAAAACTTGGGAATTTTTATGATAATACCTCATTCAGTTCTAAAACCTTCTGAAAATCCCAATGTTGGAACAAGGTCCCCTAAAAGCTGTGAATTTTGTATAATTTTGTATATTTTTTATATTACTTAGTCTAGCGTAGGGGTTTTGGTGTGGGTCAAAGCCCCAAATGGAATTTAATGGGTCAAGGGTAGCCACGATTTGCAGACCATTAGAAGCATAGGCTAATTCGATATAAAGAGATGAACCTTTTTTGAGTCTTAAGGTAGGAAATAATTGAGATTGATGCTAAGCACAAACTGTCAGATCTGTTGTCAGGTTGTTGGGTAAGGACTCCTACTGGCTGTGTGCACGAAGATCCTCAGTCTTGATGTGTGCGGACCCTTCTGGTTGTCTACATAGGCTTTATTTTGGGGATTTTAAGTGGAATTTGCTATTAATATATATGCAAAGTACTGTTGGACATCTGATGCTATCTGGATCTATTTTTTTATGATTGATTTGAACCTGGGCTATGTGATTAAGTTGCAAAAGTATATATTTAATAGCTACGAACAGTGAAATTATCTATGTTTCTGGTATATGTGCCTGTGATCTGTTAATTGTTTTGATTATAGTTTTCTGTGCTAATATATTGGAATTGCACATGTGGATGCGAAGGTATTTACTAGATTTTTTCATGATAATAGCTTTGCTATACTTTATAAGCTTGTGAATAGATCTGTCTAGTGCGAACTCGATAGGCTGGGAACGCAAACCTGCCTGACTTACCTACTCTCTCTCAGGGTGCAGAAAATTGGTTCCAACATCATCCCATACTTCTTCAGGTGAGACTTTGGCCTGCACAAGTAGGTCACTGCCATTAAGGGCCAGTAGTATAGGGGTTTGTTGGAAAAGCTTAACCTACGAACCTAGGTCAGGACCCCTCGAGCCAACAAATGGTTTTGTTTCTGGGACCAGGATCATTTTGAGAGAGAGATGAGGTAATGCCAAGAACACATTAGAGACATGAGAAGAAAGAGATCGATGAGTGGTTCAAAAATAAAATTCAGGAATTCACAGTGAGAGAGAATCGCAGCACAAAGCTGACTGCAAATAAGTGGAAGAATAAGTACATTTTCCCAAATATCTATGAAATTTTCTTTGTGACATTTGCGATCGAAATTCGGGAGTGGCTCGCAAGGCTCGTATATTTCCATAAGTGTTGGAAGGACAAATGAGTCACGCAGTGGACCCCAGAGATGATCCAACAGTTAGAAAAGACTGATAACACCATCACTCGCATGGTAGATCACTGGATGGATAGTGATAGGAGGATTTGTGACAGAATTTGGAATTGATCAATTTGTGTCCTAATCTGAGGCGGAACGAAGGTTCTTCAAGGGTTTTTAGGGTAAGTTTCTAAAAGCTCCACCATTATTGATTAAGATCTTATTGTGTGAAAAGAGCATTTTGTGCAGCCATATAGAGTGAATGAGCTCTGATAAAAGCAAGTGTACAACGCGCAGTGGTAAGTACTATAGAATTAACCAAGAAGGAGATAGATCTGTCTATAGTCCAGTAAGGGATTCGGCTACGCAAGAACCTCCAACTACACCACCATCGAGCCAACACACGGGTAAGAACTCACCCGTACCTCCTCCCCCACCAGAAGAAGAGATGGCCTCACACATGAAGCTACCTACCTTCAAGGGTGTAGGGGATGAAGACATGGACCGGTTCTGGTTTGTTGCAAGATTGGTATGGACTACGCAAAACGTGGCAAATGATGCTATGAAAAGGGCGCAGCTATCCCTTGCCTTTGACGGAAGAGCCTTAGACTGGTATATGGGATACATAGCTTAGCATGCGAATGAAACCATTGAAGAGATTAAGAATGCCTTGAAACAACAGTTCAAGAAGCGTAAGTCCTCTCTCAAATAGTGAACGATCTGAAAGATTTCAAGCAAGGACCGTCTGAGTCTGTATGTGAAGTTGACCAATGGTTAAAGAAGGTAATTAGAAAGGATGATTTTTATATGATGACAGGCAGCACACGGAGTGGTTCATTTCTATGTTTTTTCCCCACCTGCACGTGCCAATGGGTCATCAAGCCATTGAATCGTAGGACAAGGCCTTGGATATTGTGATGAAGCTGGAAGCTCCGCTAAGAGATGATACCCAATTAGGATTACAACAAATACAAGGATAGTTAGAGGCAATGAATATGGAGATTTAGAATCTGCAGAAGGAACGAGGAACAAAGGCTAGCCATGATAGGTGGTTCATACAATGCAGGGTGAACGGCCACACCAGGGATAATTGTTCGCTGCTAGCAGACTACATGTAGGTTGGGGGACCCAGCCCGTTGCATCTTAGGGAAGCTGTGGGGCCAAGTGGGTCGGTGTTGTGGTGCAATGATTTTCGTGTGGCTGGGCTACATGATACCAGCCACTACCCCCCCTTGCCACATATGTCCTAGAAGTGAAGCAACAATGGTGCAAGTTTTGCAGATCTGTAGGACATGATGAGCAGAATTGTCAGACCTATGACCTGAAGATAGACAAAGGAAACCTATATAGGGTACAATCAGACCCCACTTCACCAAGATCCCCCTCAAGTATGGGTGGCTCCCTAACTAGGGGTAGGGGAGGGGGCCGAGGTGGAAGCGCAGGTAGGGGGGGAGGACAACTGACTTTCTATAACTGTGGAGAAATAGGGAACTTTGCAAGGGACTGCAGGAACCATGCAAGACAATACTACAGATACTGTAGATAGCTGGACCATGTGATTGAAGACTGCTTGATTTTGATAGCCAAGATGCAGGAAAAGCAGCAGACACCTACGCAGAATGTACAAAGGGTTAAGGTGGAACCTCGAGATGAAGGACCAAGTGCTAATGTTATAACACGTAGCAAAATGGCCACCATAGGAGCTGCAGAGAAAGCTAGGATGGAGCCTATTATTCATAAAGCAGCCATTAAACAAGAAGGTTTGGACTTACAGAAGGAAAAGGAAACCTTTTTTGCAACTCGCCAAGACTTTGTTAAGGCTATGGCATCTACTCCTCAAGCCCCCACAAACCTCAAAGCAGATGATGAGGTCAAACCATTCATGAAGGCATGTATGAAGTTGTTGCATAACCAAAGGGCCCTAGAAAACCTCCAAGCTTTGATAGACAGCTGCACAGAAAGAACAACCCCAGCGATGGATGTTAAGGATGTGCATAAACTATATAAGCACAAGAGACGCACTGGTAGGGAGATGCGGCTAACCACAAAAACTAATGATTACGAGATGGATCAGGTTATTTTAGACCTAGGCTTAGATGCGAACGTACTACCTAAGCAAGCTTGGTAGTGAATGGGATAACCTAAGCTGGAATGATCCACTATCTAGCTATGCATGGCTAATCAGCAGAAGATCATACCGATGGGGGGATTGTCAAATATCGTGGTAGATATCATAGGAGTTAAGGTCCAGTCTAAATTTGAGGTCATTCAGATTGTAGAATATGTGCACCCCTATCCTGCACTTCTAGAATTGGACTAGGCCATCGATATGGGAGGTATCATCAATTGGAAGAAAAGAAGCATGGTATTTGAAAATGCAGGTACTTGGGTGATAGTGACATTAGACCCTGCAGAAGGAGAACGGTATACGTAGACGATGCGTGAAGAAGAGGATGTGGATCATATCTATAAGTTAACTATGCGGGATGAAGAATGGATCAACCCCACAGCCGATGTTGTACTCTTTTAGGAAAAGGATAGTGAGTGTTTCTTGGACTCTGATGGAGAAATAGAAAATTGGCAGAACCAGTTACATGATGTATGTGCACTGCAATGCCTTAGGATCACACGAGACTTCCAATGCATCTCCTTTGAGGTAAGAGAACTACCCTACTTTGATGGTTCTAGTAGTATTAAGGAGTTTCTGCAAGCATTTAAATCTGAGGTTCCAAGAGAGCGAAGGCTATGGGCCCTTGATCTAGCTATGCGCACAACACCTGCGCAATGGTGGGACACGTATAAGGGGGCATTCTAGGATTCGGAGCAATGTCGGGATACGATGATCCTGCGATTTGAGCCTCTGACTAACATGCATGTCAAGATGTTCCTTGGACCAGGGGATCCGCGCGAACATCTTTTTGCTTGGATGGATAAATGGTGGCACCAAACTACAAAAGAATGGGTTCACTTGTTTATTCATGCCTTGGGACTAATTCCCACCGCATGGTACTTAGATGTGGAGCTACATCAATGCACCCGCCACTGGGAAACCTTAAAGGACAAATTTATGGGGAAATTTGGATTAACAGGAGGAATGAAGGTGCTTGATGAAGCTTTGGAGGATATAGATACATTTGTATTTGGTGAATCCAGCTGCTACGCAGCATTGGAGATACCAACATGGGAAACACAGATGCATGATATTGTCTACTGCCACAATATCACTATAGAAGAAGGTGATGAAGATCTGCATAATGTCTCGATCCCAGAGTCAGAAGGAGAGTGCATAGTTGTGGGACCCCCATTACACACTATGGGTGTTGCGAAGCCTCTGAAGCTGGGAGAATTTAATATTGGCATGGAAGAGCAACCCAAGTTGGCTAAAATTGGGGATTACTAGGATGATGAGACAGTAGGCATCGTTGTGAAATTACTCACAAAATATCAAGATTTATTCCCAACAAAGTTTTTGGAGCTTAAGGGGATCATGGGGGACTTAGGGGTTATTCGCATCACACTGAAAGCAGATGCGCGCCCTGCTAAGTAGTGCCCTTATCAGCTGAATCCTAGGTATAAGTAGAAGGTTAGGGAAGAAATTGATAAAATTCTCACCATAGGTATCATTGAACTGGTCGAACAGTCGGACTGGGTAAGCCCCATGGTGGTTCAGGAAAAGAAGAGAAAGGGGGAAATCCACATCTATGTGGACTTACGCAAGTTGAATGATGCTTGCATACATGATCCTTTTACAACACTGTTCTCATATGAGATATTGGATAGTGTAGGAGGCCAAGAAGCATGCTCATTGACTGATGGGTTCTCAGGATATCATCAGATCAGAATCACACCTGAAGATCACAGCAAACCTACACTTGCTACTGAATGGGGATCCTTTCAGTATATGGTCATGCCATTTGGACTAAAAAATTCCCCTACCATCTTCTCGAGAGTAGTAGTCGCAGTTTTCAAAGAGTTCATCCATAAATTTCTGGAGGTGTACTTTAATGATTGGACTATCTTCGGCTTAGTAAAGACACACATTTCGAACCTGCACATGATGTTGGATTCCTATGGAGGCACCAGATTTCCCTGAATATCAAGAAGTGTATCGTAAGCATGCCCTTCAGAATCTTGCTTAGAAATATAGTTTTTCGACAAGGGTTGATGATTTCTCATGTGAAAGTTGCATTTATCATCAATCTGGCAGTATCGACAACTGAGAAACAACTGCGTTCAATCCTCGGGCATACGGGCTACTATAGAAAGTTCATTGAGGGATATGCACTAATCACAGTGCCTCTAGTAAAGCTTCTTAAGAAGGATGTTTCATTATTTTGGGATGACGAGTGTCAAAAGAGCTTTGAGCTACTTAAGGAAAAGATGGTCTCAGTGCCTATCCTCATTTTTCCTGATTGGGTGAAGGTATTTCATGTTCACATTGATGCTTCCGGAATCGCCCTGGGAGCGGTCCTTACGCAACCTAGAGATAGATACATTGATCACCTAGTTTCATTTTCTAGTTGAAAACTCTTTGGTGTAGAGTGTAACTATGCCACCACGGAGTAGGAAGGATTGGCCATGGTATATGCATTACAGAAGTATCGACACTATCTGTTAGGGTGACACTCCAAAATGTTTACAAATCATTCAGCTTTGAATTACCTGGTGAATAAGCCTGTGTTGGGGGGGGGGGGGGAATCTGTCGATGGCTTTTGTTGTTCCACGAGTATGACATTAAAATCATTGTCAAACCAGGGAAGTTGAATGCTGGGCCAGATCACTTGTCCCGAATTGAGACTGGCAAGGAACCAACCAACCTAGAAGAAGGATTTCCTGATGCACAGTTGTTTTCTATTAAGGTAATTGATGCGCACTTCGCTAACATCATTCAGTTCCTTACTATAGGCATGGCACCCATGGAGTATTCGGTGCAACAAAAGAAATAGTTGGTAACCTGCACTCCAGATTTTACCATCATTGCAGGTCACCTCTATAAGATGGGAGTAGATGAAGTGTTGCAAAGATATGTTTTGAAATATGAACAACATGCTATCTTGACAGAATCCCATGATGGAGTAGCAGGAGGTCACTACGCAGGGAACGAAATGGCACAGAAGATCTTAAGAGCTAGATTATGGTGGCCTACCCTGCATAGTGACTCTCACGACTATTGTAAGGCTTGTGATACATGCCAACGCACCAGAAGGCCATCCCGCAGGGATGAAATGCCCCTTTAATCGCAAATGGCCCTACAAGAATTCGACAAGTGGGCCATCAATTTTGTAGGACCTATCAACCCACCCGAAAAGAAGATAGGTGCACGTTACATTATAACTTCTACTGATTATGCAACTAGGTGGGCCAAGGAACAAGTGGTGAAGGAATTCACTGCAGATACCACTGCGCACTTCATATTTGAGTATCTTCTCACCAAATTTGGATGTCCGGAAATCCTGATGAGCGATAGAGGTACACACTTTGTCAATGGAACAATAAAAGCCTTGATGGGTGAATTTTGGATCCATTATGCGAATATCACTCTATATCATCCTCAGGAAAATGGAGCAGTTGAAGCTTTTAATAAGGTCTTGGAGCACGCACTGACCAAGGTTTGTAACGCCAATCGTAGTGACTGCGACGTGCACATTTTGTCTGTTCTATGGGCTTACCAAAAAACCTGTAAGAATTTGACAGGGAAAACACCGTTTAGGATGGTTTATGGCAAGGAGGTCATTATGCCCATGGAATATATTGTTCCTAGCCTACGCATCGCAGGCTTCACAAATATGTTAGAGTCTGATATCATGGAGGAGTGTTTAGCGCAACTTGTGGCTTTGGACGAAGACCGTTTCATTGCTAACTTCCATCAGTAGGTGTAGAAGGCACGGGATAAGGCATGGCATGAGCGACATATTTGATGAAAGTACTTTGTGGAGGGTAATTTAGTGCTACTTTATGATAGCTAGTTTTCGAAACACCAAGGGAAGTTTCGACAGCACTGGCTTGGGCCCTATATAGTTAAAGAAATCACGGATGGTGGAGTTGTTCAATTAGCTACCCTGTGTGATGATATGCTACCTGGCTATATCAATGGTGGTCAACTTAAAATGTATCGGATCAAATGACTATATGGCTATAGTAGCTGTATGAAGTGGGACAGACCCACCAAGGAAGGTAAGTGCAACAAGTACCATGCTCTGTGCAGGAGCCAACTACAGGATTGGAAGCTTGGAGGGGTGTACTGGGAGCGCAGGTGTGCGTTGAGTGCACCAAGGGTGCGAAAAATAGCCATTGGAATAGTCAAATCGGGAAAAAAGAAAAATTTACCATTGGAAGGAGGGGGCGGTCGATAGTTAATGAGGTGATTTCTGGAGATTTTTTACCGTTTACTTGATTTTAAGTTCCGAGTGAAATTTTCCCTATTGTTGGCCGATTGCAAAGGCTATAAAAATGGTAGGATAGATCATACAGGGGTTCCGTATTGCTTGAATAGCTTGTACTTGCCATGTTTATCCTTGACAAATTTATGCTGTAAGAATTTTTGTGCCTATAACATCCCTTTCATGTCTGAGCAACCTACTCCTTATGACAGTAGCTACCTGGGTTTGGCATTCATTTTTCGCACCAGAATGAAAGCCACTAATCCTGCTGAATCCTCAACACCAGCGACCTCGGAAGAGCTAGAAACTGAGGAAGTGGTGGAGATTGAGTCTGAGGCTGAAGAATTTATCTCCATGCTGAGCCTAGCCACGAAGAAGGGAAAGGAAAAAGCACAGGACTCAAGGAAACCCTTGAAACCCTTGAAATGGGCTGGAGGGAAGCCTTGTACTTCCCTGGGAAATGTAAAATCCCCACGAGCAACGACCTAGGCCCATGTTGCTCGGGAAGAGGCTCAGGTCGCAGAACCAATAAATTGGTTACCTCCTTTCGTTCGGCCGCGTAGGCCCTCGACGCACATGCCGAAGAACTTCGCCGGCTTGATAACCTACCTGCAGATGCCACTAGCCCCAAAAGAGGTCCTCGTTATTGGTGAATGATGTAGGGAAACTGCAATCTTACCAATTCTTAGATCTGTGGGTTATGGGCCCACGATCCTGATGAAATAATCCAACCAACAATGAATAAAAATTCTGAAAAGCTTTGAATTCCTCTTGACATCATCACAGTCATAAATTCGAAAACCAATCAACCGATAAGGAATAAATGAGGAAACGTGAATTCCAATGAGAACGTAGGTAGATTTGCACCACACACTCAGCACTCGGTGGTTTCGAATGTCATTGGTCAATTTCCAATGATGTATTCCTTACGCAAAACTCAAACAATATCATAGAACAAGTCTGTCTCCTCTACGCCATGTACGCTAGAATCAAACATTCATGAAACAGTGGATGTAAATACTCTAGCAACACAACTACAAATTTACACAATAAATGCGGCTCACCGCCTTTCCGCTTCGTTCTAATTAGGTGTTGGAATAGGGTCTCCTAAAGGAGCTGTGAAACTGGTCAATTTTGTATATTTTTTATTATATTTAGTCTAACGTTGGGGTTTTGGGGTAGGTAAAATCCCCTAATGCAGTGTAAATGGGTCAAGGATGTGGTTTGTAGACCGTTGGATGCATAGGCTAAAATAGTATAAGTAGTTGAACCTTTTTGAGTTGTAAGACAGATTTGGATTAATATTGATGAGAATTGTGAATTAGTAGATCTGTTTGGGTTTTTGGGAAAGGACTCCCGCTGGCTGTGTGCACAGAGATCCTCAGTCCTATTGTGTGCGGACCATACTGTTGTGTGCGCAGGTTGGATTTTTGGGGATGTAAGAGACTTTTTGATAAGTAATATGTGAGAAGTATCGTGGATATCTGATGTTGTTTATGGTTATTGAGGAATCTAATTATATGTGATTCTATGTTTATGAGTTGCGAATTATCTCTGTTACGATAACTATATCTACAATCTAATTAAATCTACTCTAAATATATTGTTTATGCTTATACTTGGCTGTCTTCATGTGGATGCGAACCGTTATATAAATCTGGTAAAACTGTACTCGGTTTAATCATTGAAAGTCCTATGAATGACTTTTGAATACGTAGATCTGATAGTTTCCAAATGGTTTGACTTACCTACTCTCTCTCCCAGGGTTCAGAAACCTGGTTCCAACACCCACCCATGCTGCTTCAGGTGAGACTTTGTCCTACGCAAGTAGATCACTGCCGAAAGGGCCAATATTATAGGGGTTTGTTAGCAAACCTAAACTTACAAACTTGGGTCAGGACCCCTCAAGCCAAAAAATGGTTCCGTTTCCGGGAAGAGGAGAATTTTGAGAGAGGGATCGGGTAATGCCAAGGCCGTTTTGGAAACATGAAAGAAAATAAATTGATCAAGGGTTCGAATGGCAAGTACAGGAATTCGTAGTAAAAGAAAACCGCAGTAGGAGGTGGACCACCGAAGAGTGGAAAATAGGTATATTTTCAAGGAGATCTACAAGACCTTCTTCATAACTATTGCGATTGAGCTCCAGGAGTGGCTCGAAAGGTTGGTAAAATTTCAGAAGATGACATGGCTATGCACATGAAATTTCCTACCTTTAGGGTGTGGGAGATGAGGACATGGAGCAGTTTTGGTTTGTCGTAGAATCGATATGGACTGCAAAAAAAGTCGCTAGTGATGTAGTGAAGAGGGCATAGTTTTCCCTTGCCTTCGAAGGAAGAGCTTTGAATTGGTACATGGGATACATTAGACAACATGCAAACTCAACCATCA
Source organism: Pinus albicaulis (assembly GCA_034641835.2). Lineage (NCBI taxonomy): Eukaryota > Viridiplantae > Streptophyta > Pinopsida > Pinales > Pinaceae > Pinus > Pinus albicaulis. The sequence continues at coordinate 1,164,424,204 of CM076579.1, read as the reverse complement.
AAGAGGTCAAGAATTCCTTGAAACAATAGTTCAAGAAGCCTAAGTCCTATTCTCAAATTGTGGTTGATCTAAAGGATTTCAAGCAAGGGCCTTCTGAATCTATATGGGAGGCCGATCAATGACTGAAGAAGGTGATCAGGGAAGGATAATTTTAGTAAGACAATAGAAAACACACTGAGTGGTTTGTTGCTATGTTTTTGCTTCACCTGCGCGTACCTATGGGCCACCAAACTTTCGAATCACCGGAAAAAGCCCTGGAGGTCACTATGAAGTTAGAATTTGTGCCCAGAGATGATGTCCAGCTGTATGTGTAGTAGATCTAAGGACAACTAGAGGCAATGCACATGGAGATCCAAAACCTGCAGAAGGAACGAGGCGCAGAGGCTAGCCCAGAAAGATGGTGCGTACATTGCAGGACGAATGGTCACACCAAGGATAAATGCCCACTGTTAATAGACTACATGTAGGTTGGGGGACCTAGTCCACTGTGCCCTAGGGAAGTGGCAGGACGAAGTGGGTTGGCACTATGGTGTGATGATTGCCGCGTTGCAGGGCTGCACGACACAAACCACTGTCCTCACTTTGCTGCGTACGTCCCGGAAGTAAAACAGGAATAGTGCAGGTTCTGTAGGTCGGTAGGAAATGATAAAAAAAAATACCAGATGGATAATTTGATGATCGATTGGGGGAATCTCTATAGGGTGCAGTCGGACTCGTCCTCACCCAGATCACTCTCGAGTGCAGGGGGGTTCCCCACCAAGGACCAGGGGAGGTGAAAGAGGTGGAAGCGTAGGCTAGGGATGAGGGCAACTCATCTCTTATAACTGTGGAGAGGTAAGGCACTTTGCCAGGGACTGTCCAAACCCCACAAGACAGACCTACCAGTATTGTAGGAAGCTGGACCATGCGATTGAAGACTGTCCAGCCTTGATAGCGAAGATGCAGGAAAAGAAACTGACACCTATGCAGAATGTGCAGAGGGTTAAGGCCAAACTACGAGACAAAGATCCAAGTGTAGATGTCGTAACACGTAGTGGGATGGCCACTGCGGGGCCTGGGGAGAAAACTAAAGCCAAACCTCTGATCCAACCAGCCATTAGCAAACAGGAAGGGTTGGATCTAAAAATGGAGAAAGAAACATTTGTCATAGCTCACAAGAATTTTGTCGAGGCAGAGGCATCTAGTTTGCAGCCGCCTGAGGACCTCAAGGCAAATGAGGAGGTCAAACCCTTTTTATAAGCATGTATGAAGCTTCTACGCAATCCGAGGGCTGTGAAAAATATTTAGGCATTGATAGATAGCTGTGCAACACGACCTTTCCTCCCTTTGGAAGTGAAGAACGTACAAAAACTCTATAGGTATAAGAAATGCACTAGCAGGGAAATGCAGTTGACTGCACGGATTGGTGATTACGAGATGGATCAGGTTATTTTGGACCTAGGATCAGATGCGAATGAATTACCTAAACAAACTTGGCAATGAATGGGGGGACCTAAGTTGGAATGGTCCACTATCTAGCTGCATATGGCCAATCAACAGAATATCATTCCATTGGGAAGAAAATCGCAGATTGTGGTGGACACCACAGGGGTTAAGGTTCGGGCTGATTTTGAAGTAATTCAGATTGTCGAAGATGCAGACCCCTACACTACACTGTTAGGCCTGGATTGGGCAATTTATATGGGAGGCATCATTAAACTAAAGAATATAAGCATGGTATTCGAGAATAACGGTACAAGGGTAATAGTACCATTAGATCCAATGGAGGGTGAATGATACACAGAACCAGTGCGTGATGAAGAGGATGTAGATAACATCTATAAGTTGACTTCATGAGATGAAGACTAGATCAACCCCATGGCAGAGGGGGTGCTCTGCTTTGAAAATGACATCGAATGTTTCTCTGACTCTAATGGGGAGATGGAGAATTGGAATAATTGGTTACACGATGTCTCTGCACTTAGATGTCTTCGGATCATGAAGAACTTCCACTACATCACCTTAGAGATAAGACATCTACCTTATTTCGATGGTTCTGGTGATGTTAGGGAATTTATGTTGGAACTTGAAGCCAAGGTTCCCAGGGAATGAAGGTTATGGGCCCTTAAACTAGCAATGCGTGCAATCGCTGCACGATGGTGGGATACGCATAAGGAAGCGTTCCCGACATGGGAGGATTTTCGGGGCAGGATGCTCTTGCGATTTGAGACCCTAGTGGAGGTATAGGTCAAGCTATTCCTTGGCCCAGGGGATGTGTGTGAACACGTGGTTGCATGGATGGAGGAGTGAGATGACCGAACTACAGGAGAGTGGGTTCACTTATTCATTCATGCATTGGGTCCAATCCCCACTACCTGGTACCTGGATGTGGAGCTACATCAGCGCACCCACCACTAGGAAACTTTGAAGAATTAATTTATAGGAACATTTGGATTAATAGGGGGTTCTGAGGCACTTGACGAAGATCTGCAGGACATAGATACGTTCATGTCTGGCAAGCCTAGCTCTTCTGTATTATTCATAACGCCGACATGGGAAACACAGATGCAGTATATTTTCAACTTCTACAGCTTGGTAAGTGGGGAAGGTGAAGATGATCCGTGGTCTGTATCTATCCTGGAGTCGAAAGGGGAGCTCACCGTTGAAGGACCTCCACTAAAGGAAGTGGATGTCACTAAGCCTCTCAAATTGTGAAAAGTAAACATTGGGACGAAAGAGCACCCTAAATTGGCTAATATCGGGGACTACTGGGATGAGAATACGGTAGGAAAAGTGGTTGAATTGCTTACAGAATATCATGACTTATTCCCCAAAAAAATTTCTGAGCTAAAGGGGATCGCAGGGGACTTAGGGGTCATGCATATCACTCTCAAACCCAATGCGTGGCCCATAAATTAGTGACCTTATAGGTTGAACCAAAAATATAAGTAAAAGGTCAAGGAGGAGTTCGATAAAATGCTTGCTGCAGGAATCATCTAACTTTTTGAACAATCAGACTAGGTCAGTCCAATGGTGGTTCAGGAGAAAAAACTAAGGGAGAGATTTGGATCTGTGTAGACCTACGCAAGTTAAATGATGCTTGCATTCACGATCCATTCCCAATGCCATTCTTAGACGAAATCTTAGATGGTGTGGGAAGACAGGAAGCATACTCTTTCATGGATGGGTTCTTAGGATGCCATCAGATAAGAATCTCACTTGAGGACCATAGAAAAACCACGTTTTCCACTGAGTGGGGATCTGTTTAGTATACTGTCATGCCGTTTTGACTCAAAAAATCCCCTGCGATCTTCTCCTGGGTCATTTTCGCAGTGTTCAAAGAATTCATTCACAAGTTCCTCGAGGTGTATTTTGATGATTGGACTATCTTCAGCTTGGTCAAGACACATGTCTCAAACCTACACATGATGTTGTATGCCTACCGAAAACACCATATTTCCTAAATATCAAGAAGTGTATCTTCTGCGTACCCTTTAAAATCTTGCTCGACCACATAGTTTGTCGGCAAGGAATAATGGTAGATCCTGCGAAAATCGTCGTTATCATAAGTTTACCAGTACCAACCATGGAGAAATAGTTGCGCTCAATTCTTGGACACATGGGCTACTACAAGAAATTAATTCAAGGCTATACGCTGATTACTGCCCCTATGGAAAAATTTCTCAAAAATGATGTTTCATTCTTCTGGAATGACGAATGCCAAAAGAGCTTCGAGCTACTAAAGGAAAATATGGTATCAACACCTATTCTAATCTTTCCATATTGGGAGAAGGTATTTCATGTTCATTTTGATGCATCAAGCATTTCTCTCGGGGCTGTCCTTACGCAACCAGGGGAAGGAGATATTGACCATCCAGTTTCCTTTGCAAGTAGGAATCTCTCTGGCGCAGAACGCAACTATTCCACCATAGAGCGGGAGGGATTGGCCATGGTTTATGCATTGCATAAATATCGGCATTACTTTCTAGGAGGTAACTTCAAAATGTTCATAGACCATTCAACTTTAAAATACTTGGTCAATAAGCCTGTTTTGGGGTGGAAAATATGCCGGTGGCTACTGCTATTTCAGGAGTATGACCTTGAAATCATAGTCAAGCCTGGCAAGTTGAATGTTGGGCCAGACTACTTGTCCTAAATAGAGAGTGGTGAGGAGCCAATTGACCTAGAAGCCAGATTTCCTGATGCATAGCTACTTTCTATCAAGGTAGTAGATGCACACTTCGCTGATATTATTCAGTTCTTGACTACCAGGATGGCACCTCCAGAGTACTTTGTACAACAGAAAAAAGAGTTAGTTACCCAGGTATCAGACTTTACCTTCATCACAGGATACTTATATAATATGGGGGAAGATGAAGTATTACGGAAATATTTTTTGGAGCACGAAAGGCATGCTGTCTTGACCGATGCTCATGAAAGAGTAGCAGGAGGTCACTACGCAGGGAAAGCAATGGCACAGAAGATCTTGAGGGCTGGGTTATGGTGGCCAATCCTGCATACTGATGCCCACGACTATTGTAAAGCCTGTGATACATGCTAATGAATAGGGAGGCCATCCCGTAGACATGAAATTACCCTTCACCCACAAATGGCCCTACAAGCATTTGATAAGTGGGCTATCGACTTCATCGGGCCTATCAACCCCCTAAGAAAAAATATGGGTGCGCACTACATTATTACGGCCACCAACTATGTCACTAGGTGGGAAAAAGCGCAAGTAGTAAAGGATTGTACTATGACTGTGCATTTCATCTTTGAACAAATCCTGACCAGGTTTGGATGTTCGAAGATTCTCATGAGTGACAGAGGTACGCACTTTGTTAATGAAACAATCTGAGCTTTGACTGAGGAAGTCTAGATCCATCATGCAAAGAGAAAGCCATATCACCCCCAAGCCAACGGTGCAGTTGGATCTTTTAATAAAATCTTGGAGCACGTGCTGACCAAGGTATGCAATGTTGATCGTAGCGATTGGGACGTGCGCATCCTGTCAGTCCTCTCGGCCTATCGAACAACCTCCAAGAAGTTAACAAGAAAAACCCCATTCAGGATAGTTTATGGTAAAGAAGCCATTATGCCCATGGAGTATATTGTTCCTAGTCTATGTATCACAGCATTTACAAACATGGCAGAACAAGACGTCATGGAAGAGCGATTAGTGCAACTTATGGCTTCAGAGGAAGATTGATTTATTGCGAATTTCCATCAATGAGTCTAGAAGGCTCGCGATAAAGCCTAGCATGAGTGACACATTCTCCAAAAGACTTTCGCAGAATTCCAATTGGTCCTCTTGTATGATATCTAGTTTGAAAAGAATCCTAGGAAGTTCAGGCAACATTGGCTCGGTCCCTACACAGTTAAGGAGATCATGGATGGCAGAGCGGTTAGGCTTGATACCCTGCATGGAGATATGCTCGTTGGCTACATCAATGGTAGTTGGCTCAAACCGTATCCGATCAAATGACTCTATGGCCTGAGTAGACGTACAAGCACAGGAGGAGACCCGACCACCATAGTGACTCGGGACGAGTCACAAGATTGTGTTGGGGTACTGTTGGAACAGGGTCTCCTACAAGAGCTGCGAAACTAGTCCATTTTGTATATTTATGATTATATTTAGTTTAACGCAGGGGTTTTGGGGTAGGTCAAAACCCCTAATGCATTTTAAATGGGTCAAGGATAGACCAAGAGTCCGCAAACCATAGTTTGCAGACTATTGGATGTGTAGGCTAAAATATTATAAGTAGTTGAACCTTTTTGAGTTGTGAGACAGACTTGGATTAAGATTTATGTGAATTTATAATTAGCATATATATTTGGGTTTTTGGGAAAGGACTCGTGTTGGCTATGTACACGAAGATCCTCAGTCCTGCTGTGTGCGGACCCTGCTGTTGTGTGTGCAGGTTGGGTTTTTGGGTATGTAAGAGACTTTTTGATAAGTAATATATGTGACGTATCATGGATATCTGATTCTATTTCTGGTTATTGAGAACTTGAATTATATGTGATTATGTGTTTATGAGATGCGAATTATCTACATTATGATAAATGTATCTCCAATTTGATTAAATCTACTGCGAATATATTTCTTATGCTTATACTTGGATGTCCGCATGTGGATGCGAGGCTGTTATATAAATCTAGTAAAACTATACTCTGGTTAATCATTGAAAGTCCTGTGAATGACCTCTGACTGCGTAGATCTGATAGTTTCCGAAGGGTTCTACTTACCTGCTCTCTCTCTCTCAGGGTGCGGAAACCTGGTTCCACCACCCACCCATACTTCTTTGGGTGAGACTTTGGCCTACGCAAGTAGGTCACTGCCGAAAGGGCCAGTAGTATAGGGGTTTGTTGGCAAAACTTAACTTACGAACCTGGGTCAGGACCCCTCAAGCCAACATTAGCTCATAAACTATTTTAATTTTGAGACAAACACATAGATAATACTTGAACGAGAACATAAAAAACATGATTCCATTCAAACTCGAGTTACATAGAAATTACTCATCATAGAAATCCATACTCTATTTCTATTCTCTCTCCTATTCCATCCTCTCTATATTTTCATCCTCCTACAAAGCTCATATTTATACATAGTTGTAGATTAATTGGAATCCATAATTTCCTCCACAAATGACTCAACCAAATCCTAAAATGGCTTGTCCCTCCTTTGACTGAACTAATTTCTATTTAAGGAGTTCATAATCCCTAAGATATATATAAAAAACAACTCCTCTCATATTCTCAATTATAAGAGAACTTTCACAATAAACCTCACACTCAGATTTTCCTCTTAATTTATTTAAAATGTACATAATTAATAAAATAATTAAAAAAACATCACCCCCTAAATCACCCAAATAAATAATGACATTTGAGCAGGAAGCTCCTGCATCAGACTCCCCATGTAGAAAAGTTTCCATAGACTCCTGTCTATGAGGTCTGTCACTTTTCTATAATAATGCGACAACCAAAAGTCTCAATGAATTTCTACCCCTAGGATTCCAAACTCTGTTTTTTGCCAGTCTTTTAAAGTATCAATTCCATTTTGTAATTTTGCATAGAATTCCCATAATAGTATTTTTAGAACACTATTGAATGTAACTCTCGGTTTTCCATACCACGTCATCTTTATTTCTGGAAATATAGACTTGCATAGAAACACTTATACCCATTATTCTAGTCTCCGGGCTTTGAAATAATCTCAAACTGGGTTTACATTAGTATTCATAGGTTTAGTAGCTGATTCGATAGTCTTGAATTTAGTAAGAGCTAAGTCAAAAAGCTCACCATCACCAACATCACCCACTCTGTCAACCGGATTCCATCGGTAATAACTTCCACCAATTCCTCGAAGTAATTCCTCTTTTTCAATTACATCAATACGATTGATGGTTTTTGTAGTGTCTTCTCCCCTTTCTATTACAATTTCTCTGGTCTTATCTTCTTCAGCCTCTGGCTCTTTGTCTGCTTATTACTTATCCAATTGTGTTGAACACTCCACTTTCTGAAATGAAGAATAATCAAGGAATTCTCCTTGATCACAACTATAATAATTGATTTTCCCTATAGTAACAAATTTCTCATCTGGTGTTGCACTTGCATTCATCAACAAATTATTAGTTTTAAAAATATAAGACCTTTCGGCCCCTTTTGATGCTTCAAGCACCAATATCCCATCATATACTTTCTGGAATTCAGCAGATCCTCTTTTCTATGGCTCTATTCCTTTGAGTCTCTCCTCCTCTAATAAATCAAATTGAATTTGTTCAAGTTCTTTAAACTCGTTCACCAGCTTGCCATTCCACTTCTTATGCAATAGCTTCCAGTTAACCCGTTTCCTCGTTCTCCATCTGTATCTTCCATCTTCATTTGTCTTTCTTTGTAGCCACTCTGTTAATATATCCATTTCTTCTCTCATTACTACCAAACTAATCTCACGCTCTTCATTTTGTTGCCAATTTCTATACTCCCGCAATCTAATGACTTCTTGAAATTTACTTTCCTATTGCTGATCATCTCTTTTAAATTGTTGACTGCTTTCATCTTTATCGTGTTGGATTAATAATTCTGTTTCCTTTATGTCTCTAAGGACATAACTTTCTTCCTGCTCCTGATCTTTCATCTTATCTTCAAATAATTTATGTTCAAATCCTCTGATTTTAGCATCATATTTATTAATGTTGTCCTCTGTACCTACAACCACATTATTAATTAAAGAGTCAAAGCATTCACTTAACTCTATAAACGTTAGAGAAATTTCATCCTTATATTTCACTGTAACTGTAATCTCTTTTTTATTAGGTTCTGCAAGTTTCATTTCTCCTTCAGGTTCCTTGAGCCATCTTTCCAAGAACTCTATTTCCATGTGAAATCTTTCCAACATTTCATCACAACCTCCATTCCCAGTTTCATTCTTCTTCTAGCAATCCTCCCGAGTTATCCTGTTTTCTCTATCATCACATTGCAAAATTCTTTCATCAATTTCATTAAAAAAATTCATTTGTTTACCTCTTTGGAATATCACTACAACATTTTCATTATGATTATGCTCCATAACAACTTCAACTGGTTGTCTTACACCAAATAGAAATTATCTATGAATTCTTTTTGCTGCAATAAATTAGTATCTTCTTCCTCTAAAAGGCATTATCCATCATACTTCACCTCAAGGGCTTTATTCATCTTTGTGACAGTTTCACCAGTCTACTATCCATCATCTTCTGCATATCTTGCAAACACACAGAAACTATGAGATTTAAAAATAAAATGCTTCATATCCTCATCTGCTTCCCTTGTCAACATATCTTCAAATTGTTATGAAATATTCTATAGTCCATGAGATCTTTCTCACTATCCTCTTCAGCAAAAATTTCACCCTGTTCTAGTCCACAGATGGAAACTTCCATTTCTGACTCTGCTTCTCTGAGTTTTTCTACCAACCATTTCACTTGTCTCTGTTGTAGCCTTCTCTTTAACTTAGACCACTTCACTGTCTTCTTCTTCAAGACCCAGTCGTGTCCTTGGTTTTCCCCTAGCAGCATTGTTAACACATCGAGTTCTTTGCTTATCTCAGCCAAATCCTTGTCAAGCTCTTCTTGACTCATCTAATTCTTACGGATTGTTTTAGCACCCCTTCCCTTCATCTTGTAGCCTTCTTTTGAACCTTCTCTATGACTTCCCATAAACATCTTTACTTTTGTGTGAGATTTTACACTGCAACCAATCAAATCTTCCTGAGTTGATCTTCTCACCAAACTTCTCCTCTGTCTGGTTTCCAAGTCCTATTTCCTTAGAACTTACATTGAGAAATCTTGCTCTCTTACTGGTTGCTACACCCACTTCTCTTAAGGACTCCTTTTTCCCTATCTATTCCAAGCCTCAGGTAGAATAAGGTTCTACTATAATCTCTAAGAACTTCCAAAAGTTCTTCCTACAATTTTACTGCTGTAAACTTTCATACCTTTGTAATCAATTTATGTCTTGGCTAGTTGTATCCCGTAAACATGAAACTTTTGTAATCCCTTGATATGTTTCCAAAATATCATTAATTAATCAAAACTTATGCATACCATCTTTCTAACATCACCTGTCTTTAGGATCTCCTTATTTGCTGGTTTTTACCATTCGTGTAAATTTGGTTCTACAATTTTGTCTCTAATCTCCATGCTTCCACCAGTAGGATCATATTCAATCTCCTCTGATACATCTTGTGGCAAGTGAAAAAAGTAAACATTTTCAACTTATCTACACCCTCCATAGTGTCAAATTCTATATGTATTGAAGAAGTTAGCCAGCAAAATCATCAGAAAATATATACAGCTGGTTCTCATCGCGCTGATTCTTCACATAGTGAAATTTCCCTTGAATATGTCCAACATAAATTCAATCACCATAAGTGTGAATAGACACAATCATTGTTCCACACACCTAGTTTATTATATGTTCCACAATTATTTATGGATAGAATCCATCATAAATTTATTCACAAACTGTAGTATTGCTTTATAAATCAATATCCAAAATTAAATAATAAAATAAAATCCCAAGTATCAAAATTTTCTTTTAGAAATTCACACTGGGAGTTTGACCACACTCCTTAGCTAATCCATAATATCCTTCATAACTGGAACGTTGTCCAAATGTGTGAGTGGCTTTAAAACAAATGTGATTCAAACTGTTTTTTTTGGTTCATACCTCCAAATTGACCCTGATTGAACCAATCATGCTTTGATGCATATTCGATGACCTTTGACACTGACTTCATTTGTTTTTGAACAAAATTTTATATTAGAGGATAGATTCCCTTAGCTTGGTCAATAAAAATTCCCGAGCCTATACAAAGTTGATCAGTCACGCAGAGTGCCAACACGTGGACAACAAATTGCTTCAAATCATTAAGCTCTCAATGCTTATGCAATTAACATTATCACTAGACCCTTCATGGACACAAACTTGTTACTCAACAACATATTTCTACATGCAAAGTCTCCTTCTATTCTCACGATGGGATCAAATCATCCCTTATTCCCATCACAATCTTATCAACGAGAAGTCTCCAACGCAACTATTTTATTTTCGTGTGATGCATAACCTTGTTATATATTCTTGACCTCTTGCCTCACACCTTCTTGCCTAAGCTCTGATACAAAAATGATGTAGGGAAACTGCAATCTTACCAATTCTTATACATGTGGGTTATGAGCCCACGGTCCTGATGAAATAATCCAACCAGCGCGAAAAAAACTTCTGAAAAGCCTTGAATGCCTCCAAACATCATCACAGTCATAAATTCAAAAACCAATCAACCGATCAGGAATAAATGAGGAAATGTGAATTCCAATGAGAACGTAGGTGGATCTACACCACAAACTCGACACTCAGCGGTTTTCAATTTCGTTGGTCAATGTCCAATGATGTATTCCTTACGAAAAACTCAAACAATATCATAGAACAAGTCTGTCTCCTCTACGCCGTGTAGGCTGGAATCAAACATTCGTGAAACAATGGCTGTAAATATTCCAGCAAGACAACTGCAAATTTACACAATCAATGCGGCTCACTAGGCTTTCGTTGTGTTCTCATTAGCTCATAAACTATTTTAATTCTAAGACAAACACACAGATAATACTTGAAATAGAACATAAAAAAACACGGATTCCATTCAAACTGGAGTTACACAAAAATTACTCATCACATATATCCATACTCTATTTCTATTCTCTGTTCTATTCTATCCTCTCTATATTTTCCATCCTCATACGAACCTCATATTTATACGTATTTGTAGATTAATTGGAATACATAATTTCCTCCACAAATGATTCAACCAAATCCTAAAATATATTATCCCTCCTTTGACTTAAATGATTTATATTTAAGGATTTCATAAGCCCTAAGATATCTATACAACCCAACTCCTCTCATATTCTCAATTATAAGAGAATATTTAAAAAAACCTCACACTCAGATTTTCCTCTTAATTTATTGAAAATTTCCATAATTTATAAAATAATTAAAAAAACATAACCCCCTAAATCACCCAAATAAAAAATGGCATTTCAGGAGGATGCTCCTGCATCAGTGAACCTTTTGGAAGGCTCCATGAGACCAAATTTGATGATCATGACTTGGCCAATTTGGACACCTTCACTGAGTTGGCACCCGAGTTATATCTTGATCGAATTTAGGAGGATCATGGGATCAAAATTCTCCCCATAAGCTAGGTACATGGAGTGGCAGGATCCGGGCTCCTAAACCTGGTTAGGATGCCGCATTTCGGCCACTACAATATCATGGACCATCTGGTGCGTTAGTTGCTTGCCCTGGTCCATGATGGGTGTTTGTGGATCCGAGATCGAATCCCTATCGACACTGTGCTCATCCATTGAATCATTTCTCTTCCTATGGAAGGGTCGGATCCTCTACTCCGCGTTGGGAAGAAATATGAGGGCGAAACTGATAAATATGTGCAACAAAAATACCATGTGGAGCAGAATACTCGTGGCTTCATGATAAAAACCATCAGTGATCCTGCTATGAAATTGGGTACCATGTTACAGGCATGTAAGATGATACGAAAATTCCAAGTAGCCTCCGTCCCCATATACGTAATTTAGTTAGAAGGCCAGTGTGAGAAAGGGGTCTTCTTTAATTGGTAACAATATTTGTGCAATGAGCTTTTAACCAATGTTTGCGAATCCCAGGAGTAGGGATGGGCATTTTGTTATTCCTGGCTGCTACTTCTCATCACATTGATAGCTTGGGAAGTACGTGAGAACTCAGTCCTCCTGGAGCTCACCGCTAAAATGTGTGAGGGGGCATGATATACAAACTTAAGGGATTCTAAGGATACGTAGTGTCTCGAGGACAACCAAGTCTTCCAGGTCCTCTTTCATAGTAGCCTGGCAACAACCATTAATTCCCAACCACAGCTGTCTCCAGCAGTATATGACCGATACAAGGGCATTGTGGCATTCTAGGTCACCATGCACAACGTCCAGATCAGAGCTCACAAGGATAAAGCCTAGGTATCGCTCTCATAAATGGTGGTGGATGAAGAAATTGACAATGTAATTGCGCTCTGGCCTCCTAACTGGAAGATCGGCTTCAAAACCAGCGTGAAGGGAACCGAAGGAACTAGCACAAAAAAATTAATCCCACTTGTCATCATCAAGGTACTGGAGGACCAAGCAAGAGTACAGGGAAGGACACGGGCATAGAAACACAAAAGGATGTGCAGTAGAAACAGACCACCGAGAAGGATGTCGAAGCAGAGACTCAGCTAGATTCGCCACTAGAACTAGTTGCAGAAGGACTGGATGCAGGAGGAACTTCCTCCCCTAGAGGCACGAAGCGAACAAGTGAGCCTGTCAAAGGGCCATGAAAGAAGAAGTGCTCTTAGAGCATGGAACCTGATGAGACGGTTACCCTGACCGAAGGAAACCTCGAGCAAATTGCTGACGTGGTCACTTTGGCCACAGAAGATAGATGGCTAGCCCTTGAAGAACAAAAGAAAGCTGCGATCGACACTCTTCAGGCCGAGCTCCGTGCTCTGCAGTTCAAAACAGACACACTATAGACCAGTTTGATTCAAGTATGAACACCCTTGGCAACCAGCAGTGCAACACTAGTTACAAAAGAAAGCCGCCTTTGTTTGTTACCTGGTGCATCCCTTGTGATTAGTCCACCTGACCTGGGAATGGAAGTCCAGGCCAATGCAGAAGTATAGCTAAATTTAGCTAGATTGCCACATGAGGCATTGCAGGGTCTCCACACCTTCTTATTTCAGGAAATTCACCATTGGGACCAACAAGTGCACCAACAGCTTGGTGTGGCTGAGTAGATAATCACAGCAAAGAATGTTGAAGTGTCCCTCGCCACTTCGCAGCAAACAGAGTTGGAACAGTTAATTCAAAAACTCTATGCCGATGTTACAAAATAAATCTTGGCCACAACCACCACCCAGGCTAATATTGAGGGGTTGGTCGCAGCATTAAAGGCCTCCAGGACAGAGATTAAAATGGTTAAAACACATATGGAATAGAAAATCGCAGATTTTCAGGCTAAGCTACAGCCAGAGACACCGTCGGAGGTACGGGCCCAGTGACCTATGCTGGTTACCACAGTTACAAATGTGATTACAGGATAGATCACCCAGGGCACCCAATTACTAGAAACAACCATGCAGCCATGGACCAAGGTCCAGTGTGACCCAATCCTATGAGAAATCAACCAGAACCTGCAGTAGAAGGAAGAAGCATTCAAGAAGTTAGAAGCCACCATGCCCACTTTGGTTCCTGATTAATGCTTGGCATGGCTGTGAACTAGCCATGCCCTCCAAAATGATATTGATTAACTCTGACATAAGAATAAGGTTCTTGGTGACCTCCTTACACCTTGGGCTGACGAAGCCCTCAAGCTCTCATAGGATGTCAATGTTGTTGTTAAGCAGCTAAACCAGACTGTAGAGAGCATCATCACTACAACAGAAGGCCTAACTTCACAAAAGTAGGTAGACATTGTGAAAAATGTTGTTTCTCAGAGCGAAGGTGTGCTACCCCCACTAGGTGAAGCAATCAGACTACTGTAGGAACAGGTGGTGACCCCACCATCACAGTGACTCAGGACGAGTCACAAGATTGTGTTGGGGGACTGTTGGAATAGGGTCCCCTAAAAGCTGTGAATTTTGTATAATTTTGTTTATTTTTTATATTACTTAGTCTAGCACAGGGGTTTTGGGGTGGGTCAAAGCCTCGAATGCAATTTAATGGGTCAAGGGTAGACCAAGAGTCCGCAAACGAAGGTTTGCGTACCATTGGTAGCGTAGGTTAAGTCAATATAAATAGATGAACCTTTTTGAGTCTTAAGGTAGGAAAGAATTGAGATTGATGCTAAGCATGAATTGTTAGATCTGTTGTTGGGTTGTTGGGTAAGGAATCCTGTTGGCTGCGTGTACGGAGATCCTTAGTCCTTTAGTGTGCAGACCTTGTTGGCTGTGTGTGCAAACAGTATTTTGGGGATTGTAAGTTGAATTTGGTATTAATATATATGCAAAGTACTGTTGGACATCTGATGCTATCTGGATCTATTTTTTTATGATTGATGTGAACCTAGGATATATGATTAAGTTGCAAAAGTATTTTTTTAATAACTGCGAACTGTGAAAGTATCTATTTTTCTGGTGTATGTGCCTGTGATCTGTTAATTGTTGCGATTATAGTGTTCTGTGCTGATAAAATGGTATTATGCACATGGATGCGAAGGTTTTTACTAGATTTATGCATGATAATAGCTTTGTTATACTTTATAAGCTTGTGAATAGATCTATCTAGTGTGAACTTGATAGGCTAGGAATGCAGACCTGCTTGACTTACCTACTCTCTCTCAGGGTGTGGAAACTTGGTTCCAACACCCTCCCATACTACTTCGGGTGAGACTTTGGCCTGCGCAAGAAGCTTTCATTTGAAAGGGCCAATATTATAGGGGTGGTTTGTTGGAAAACCTTAACCTCTGAACCTGGGTCAGGACCCCTCGAGCCAACACCCAAGCTCAAACAAAAAATAATCCCATCACACCATGGTTATACAAAAATGGATACGCAAGGCTGAAACAACTATCACACTAGGAAGAACGCATACCAATGAAAACAAGCGAACCAAAGACACAAATGAATGTACCATGCAATCAATTTTTTTTTAAGAAATAACACCTGCAACTTGTTACCTACGAATCCCCCTCCTAAAGTTTCTTGATCAAATCTTCCTTACTTGTCCTTGCTTTTCCTTTTCCATCCTTTGCTTTCTTTTTCCTTCATTTTATTGCATTTATCCAATGATAAATTTCTCCAAGAATTCTCTGTGTGTGAAAGAGTATGAGAAAATAGAGAGAGAGCTCCAAAATTGAACTGAAAAAACGTAAACCAGCAAAATCTCAACTGACCCTCAGAAGAATTTTTGTTATTAAGGCCTCTATTTTCTTCATTTTCCTCTATTTTTCTACAATTTTCCTCCCATGCAAACCTATGGCCTTTCATCTCCCTTTTGTCGTATTTTCCTTTATTTTTGTAAATAAAATGCCAATTAGTGCCTCTTTTCCTTCTCCAATTCCTTTATTAATTTCCTTATCCATAATAAATATAAGTGACACCCAATACGATTTTTTTACCAACATTCATCTTGGAATAGATGTCCCATGGCCTTGGTATTATTCTTTTTCCTTTATTAACTTTATTACAACAAATTTTAACCTCCTATTGTTTGTTGGGTCTATTGGCTTAAAAGGAAGGAACTTATATCATAAAATTTGAATGGATTAGTGAATGGATTTGCTCAAATGAGTAAATTTAGATATCGCTTCCACTCCTTCATTCATTTCATTTGCATTTGCACCCGCTTCAACTTCAAATTCGAATGAAGGTTCAGATTGCATAGATTACAAATTGACAATGGCAAAGTGAAACATAGAAATGCAATATTGTATATATGGTATATTGATGTATAGACTGTATTCTGCAGTGTAGATTACCAGCTCTAAAGATTCATGAAATCCATGTATGTATATTAGTAGTACTTATAACCAAGGCTATTACAAACCCCTCCCCTTAGGGGAACACAGTACTTATTTTTCTATGGAACCTATGACCAATAAACTATTGAAAATAAACATACTTCTTATAGAGCTTTATAACTTATCTTGATGCATTATTTACAATAATAACCTACTAAAAATACAAAACCAACATGAAAAACATGGAAATCATACTGCTTATTGGGTCTTTAAAACATAACTCATGGAGATATTTAAAATAAAAACCATGCTTAGATATATACATATACGAAAACTCCTTTTCCTCAACCGGCAAACTATGAGCTTCATTGGGCCCAAATTTCTTCCACTCCTCTTTTAATTTATTGATTTCTTGACTCTATAGCATGATCTATTTCCACTGCAATATGGACTAAGGTTCTTACTAGAATTCTCCTTTTGGCTCCACCTGGAATATAGGCCATATAAACACATTATCAACATATTTCACATATATCCTAAGAAATTAAGCATAGAAAACATCATGGACTCTCAGTGACAGTGAAAATGTAAGTCTATAGGCCATAGTTCCAATCCTCTCAAAGATATTGAAAGGCCCGAAATATCAAGGCGCTGGTTTGGCACATGATCCAATCCTAAAGGATTTATTCTTTGGATTGATGCGCAAGTACCCATGCTCCCCAACCTGAAACTCCTTAAACACCTTGTGCCAAGCTGCATAATTATTATGCATTTCCCGTGTTGCCTTTATATTCTTCATGATAACCTACATTTCCCATTCCATTTTTTCTATGACATTTAGTTCAAAAAATATTGTATTCACTAGATCACTCCAACTGATGCGAGTATTACAAATCTTCCCATAAATTTCCTCGAATGGACTCATCTTCAAATATTCCTGATACCCATTATTTTACGCAAAATATACCAGTGGAAGATACTCTTCCCACTTCCTTTGTTGGTGTATAAAATACATCATTAGCATGTATTCCAAAATCCTGTTAACCATGCTTTTCTATATATCTATGTATAGATGATAGGTTGTACTAAAAGCCAAATCTATACCCAAACCTATAAACAAATCCTTCCAATACCGGGAAGTTAACTTGACATCTATGTGAGACAGAATCTTCTTGGGAACACCATGCAATCTCATTATATCCCTGATGAAGACTTGAGCTACCTCACTAGCCAAATTAGTATACTTCACTGTTAACCACAACCATGATGGAATCATGTTGTCCAGATGCCTTTAGAAAACCTATGATGAAATCCATGTAAATGAACTCCCATATTCACTTCGGAATCAGAATCAGTTGTAGTAAACCACTTGGATGCTTTCCCTATGCTTTCACCTAATGAAATTCCAAAAACTTTGCGAGGAAATCAACCACCTATTTCTTAATATTTTACCGATAGTAGAACTACTTCACAACTGCCAGAGTCATTTGATAGCCTAGATGACATGTATATGGCTTAACAGGAAATTCTCTAAAGATAAGTTTCTTGAGATCACTACTATGAGAAACATAGATCCTGTCATGATAATCTACATCTTGATCACCTGTACCATACTGATATAACATATGCTTATGCTTCATGTACATGTCACATTGCTGACCCACTTGTAAGATCCACTCCTGTAAGTGTATCCAATATGAACTCATAACTTCTATATGATTTTCCTACATTCTTCTTCAAATATCATATTCAATCGTATTATCCTTACTCTTAATGTACCTAATCTCGATGTCAAACTCACTAAGTGTGGCCAACCATCTAGATTATTTGGAATTCATATTAGGTTGGTCAAAAATGTATTTTAACCCATTATGATGACTCATCAACAAAAATTTCCTGCTAAGAAGATATTTCATCCACATATTCAATGCATGAATGATCATTGCAAACTCAAGATCACGAGTCACCACCACAAGAAAAAAAGATATTGGTGAGGGGCAAAAAATGTCACCATAAGCTCATTGATGATGGTCAAAATAGCCTTCGTCACCAAAGGTGGCATCGCCGAAAGTATAGTTGTTGTGGTGACATTCAAGGTACGTCACCAATAATGATTTATAATGACAGATAGTGATCGTCACCATTTCATATGAGCAATGGTGATGGACAATAGCCTCTGTAACCAAAAAATTGAACGTCACCAAAGGTGGCGTCACTGAAATTATGTGTTCTGGTGACATTCAATGTCCATCACGAATATTGATTATAATGACGGATAATGACCGTCACCATTTCAGATGAACAACACTGATTTTTTGTGATGGAACTTTCATGACCATCACTATTGCTACATATATATGGCGACGTTCGTTGACCATCACCATTTCATATTTGGTTAGGGTCAAAAAATGTCATGATAAGATCGTTGGTGACATCAAGGTCCATCACAAATAATGACTATAATGACAAAAAATGACCCTCACCATTTCATATCAACAACAATGATTTATGGTGACGAAAATTTCATGGTCGTCACTATTGATGCATATATATGGTGGCATTCATTGACCATTACCATTTCATATTTTGGTCAGGGTCAAAAAATGTTACCATAAGCTCATTGGTGATGGTCAAAAGGGAATTTGTCACAAAAAACTGATCGCTGTCATTCCCTGTTAATATCAGAGCACAATGGAATCAAACCACCAACCTCCTGCTTGTAAAGCAGGTGCTCTTCCATTGAGCTAGCACCCTTTAAAGAATTATAATTTAAACTAGCAATTATTGGTTTCCTAGTAAGAATCAATTTCACCATCTAGAGAAAATCATGCAATCATACCTGTGGTCAAGGTATGGTGGGAAGAAAAATGTTACACAAGGATGGGGGGGCTCATCCCTCGCTGAACATGTTGAAAAATAACATTGTGACATGGAGGCTATTTTGAAGGGATATGGGGTGGATCTTTGGTCAATTGTGACAGTAGTATCAACCAAAAAGGCTTTAAACTTTTTTGCTTTAGCAAAATATATTAACTCCAACTCTCAATGCAAGATGCGGTGTCGGTTGATCTAGAAGACAAGTGAGCACACAAATTACACCATTTCTAATCTATTTGGAAAGATAATCAGTACCACTATTTAGTTCTCCTTCAATGCTAGACTCACTAGTTTTCTGCCTTGTCTGGAAATTGTAGCTATCTGGTACACTCTTCCTTCATTGGGATTTCGCAGTGATTGAGAGTATATGCTCTATTTTTCCTAAGAATATTAAGTGTAATTTTTTTTTTGAGCAAAAAATTAGTAATATGTCTGTTTTTTGTTCCATGTCGTGTAATGAGATACACGGCTAGCTATTAATTGAGGGTGAATTATTGATAAGATATGCTCAATATTTATATTCGGTAACCTATACAGACTTTATTTCTATTTTTATACTCTTACAGAAGAGGATACTGAAATAAGATCCATCGTATATACACTTCCACCTTTTGATTTAGTGTTTTTAAATACTTTTCCGTAAATATAAGAGACGTTTTGACAACAACAACAACAAAAATAATGGATGACCTACACCAAAATTTGTTGATTTTGTTTCATTCTTCAACTATGTTGGAGCATAAAAGAATGAATTTCACTAGATAAATATGGATGCCATCAGGATTACAAAATTATATAACTATGTTGAGAATTTGCCTAACCATGCTGAGATGTCATGTAGTCCAAAATTGAAGCAATCGATGCCCTACGAACATGATCCAAGTTGAGGCATACAAAACAATGAACTAATTCTGGGACATGTTGGCATATTCAATATATTGCAATAGAGACAAGTGCCTTCAAAAGTATTGGGGATCGATTAATAAAGAGAGAAAACCTGTTAGATACTCTAGAAAGAAGGGTAACTTCATCAAGGTAACCAATTCTAGGACATGTTGGCATATTCAATATATTGCATTAGAGAAGAGTGCCTTCAAAAGGCTTGGGGATTGGTTCATCTAATGAAAAAACCTATCAGATACTACATAAAGAGGGAGAACTTTTCCAGGGTCACTAAGTTCACCTGCTTTAAACCAATACTGCATAAATAAATTCTATTCAAAAACGCTAGTGGACTTTGGACCCCAAGTGACCACTCCAACCTAAGAAAGCTAAGGAGCTATATTAAGGTTAATCAAAGAAAAAATTTGGTAAAATACATGCAGTTTGGAATTTTGGGATTTTGTAACTACTACTTCACTTTAGTATCATAACAAATCACAAAATCATGTTGTGAATTTTTTTGTCTAACATAGATGGTGTAGAATACCAAAATTCATGAAGTAAAGGCTCATAATACCTTGTTTCCATTCTTAAAATATCTTTGTTAATTTTTTTCTAATATCACCCTCATGATGATTGGAAACTTTGCACCACCATTGTTTATTTTTGTCCATTTTTTGTATCTTAAATATTATATAGTAGAAATAGGTGGTCTATTCCATTACTATGGTAGCCACTAGAAGTTCATAGCTTTGAGGTATCTTGTGCTACATTCCTAGTTTTGAGTATTGTAGCAACTATGGAAGATGTTTGATTTTCTGAGTTGATGTATTGAAGGAAACTTTTGTGAAACTTAAATTGTTGTTTCCGAAATAGGCACCACAGCTAAAGGCATACAAAATAATTAACTACTAGAAAAATTTGGGCATTTTCATTATATTGCAGTAGATAAGAATACCTTCTAAAATATTTTCAGAAATGATTGGCAGAGTTACACACCTATCTAGATAATATATCAGATGATTAGGCTCAATAATTCAATGGTTTGCAGAAACAATGCATGTATATATGAAAATGAATTATAAAAAACTAGGGATTATGGATCTCAAGTACGCATTAGCTGTAGTAGCTTCAGCCAGGAACTAAAACACCAACCAAATGAGACCAATATTCAAGGAAATGAAAACAAAATGTTATTGCATTAATTCATTTTGCTAAATCACCAAACCACTAGTAATAAATAATTGACATTTTGGAGTTCTAGGATTTTGGAGTCTATGGTTACTATAGCTTCTTGGTTACTATGGTAGATGGAAAAGAAACCAAATACTCATGTGTTCATTAAGGCTCATATGAGATGGTAAGTGGGCCTTTGTCTATGTGAATTCAAGTATCATTATTGTGAAGGTCTCTGCAAATTTTCCAAAATATTGAACTGGTGCTACTTATTTCCTATTTCCAGTGCAACTTAGATAAAACAATTGATGTTAAGAGGTGGTTCACTCCATTAGTATGCTGACTAATAGTTGGCAGTTTTAAATACTGTAGAATATTTTGGAAAATGTATAATCTACTAAATAAATATGTTTGTTGCAATTTTTTATTAATAAAAAATTGTTGTACATCCAAGGTAGTTGCCACCTGACCATGATGACTAATACCATTGTAATTCTTACTCACTGAGCTAGTAGTCGCAACTTGTCTTGTTACATTGGTAGAGCTATGAATATTGGTGGTTGTACTTCAATTACTAGGGTGACTGCAAGACTATGCACCTACGTCTTAATTGATTGTTGCATCAAGATGATTGATCTCATGTTCTCTTGATCCATCAACACATACCGATTAGTTTATTTGAGACATACTGATAAGTTTCTCTAAGCCATGGTGTGGGTTTTGTGTATTCATTTTACTTGATTCCAGGATCTCATATGTCATACATACCCCTTGTGGGTTGGAATTTTAATTATCTCTAGATAAATATGGTCCATGATCAAGTATCTTACCCATTATCACATTAACGAAGGACACCTCATTGGTTCCTATTTATGAGAACTAGATAGTTTGATAGAACCTTTTAAAGGAATTATTGGTTTCCACATTAACATTTCACTTTTACACTACTAAAAAACCAAGTTTGGGACATAGATTTAGAAAATTAAAACCTGCTACCTCAATTTAAAGGAAATCATAATGTATGGTTTGTGTTCTTTGGTGCATAGTTCTATAGAAGTAGTAATCTAGGAATTTTAGTGTTCAGAATATTTCACTTAAATTCCCAGCATAGATTTATAATCAACCATAGCCCTTTGAAAACATCCTAAAAACTATGTTAGGTCCATATATTACTAGTTTAGTCCCTTATTGTTATTAGTGTGGCCCCCTTATTGTTATCGTTGTACCCCTGTAACCTCAATATTCTTATTATTGTGCCCTTACATTGTTATTGTTAGGTCGACTAGGATTATATTGTGGGCCCATGGACTCCTATATATAGAAGGAGGTTTTGGTCATTTGTATAGTCCAAGAATTTTTCATTTATGTAATTTACTAGAGGTTTCCCCCTCAAAGTGGTTGATTTCTAAGGCATTGATCTCTCTTTTCTTCTATTTTTGGAGCTAGTTTCATAACATTTGGTATGAGAGGTTTGGATTCTAGGGTTTCGCTGCTCCAAACAGGTCGTCATGGATTTTTCGCAATAAAATTTTTTCTACAAAGGTTCAAAAGCTGAAATTTATATAGTGTGAAGCCGAAATCATGAGGAACACCCTGTAAAAATTTTAGATCTTGGTTCATAATATTTTTGGAGATATGTTCTGGGGAAGTTAGGGATTTTTCAGGCTCCCGAATTTCAACTAAAATAGGTCATTGTGGAATTTGTGCTATAAATTTTCTTATACTAAGTTTCAGAAGATAAAATGTTTACAGTGCGAATTAAAAATCCTGATGAACCTCCTATAAAAATTTCAAATCTTGGTTCACAATATTTTTGGAGATATGATCTGTGGAAGTTAGGATTGTTTCAGGCTACCGAATTTCATCTCAAAGAGTTAACCGTGGGAAAAGCATCATAAATCTCTCTCTGAGCGTCGGATTTGGATTCTGTAAAAAATTGTCACAAGTACACGGATTTTAGTTTGTGGAATATTAATTTTAGAGCTGAAGGAGGAAACAATGACACGTGGTAAGTTGTACAAATTTTCTCTACTAAGCCAGTCCATAATTAGGTCATTGTGGGAGATTGGGCATAACGTTGCCTTGAAGAATCCAAATCAGGTCAGACCTGTGGCATTTGAAAGAAGATTGAAAGGGCTAAATTAGCTTTGAATTTCAAATATTGAAGATAAAAATTCACATAGATAATTCAGTTGCAATATCAAGTTCCCAAAAGAAAGAAAAATGTGTGTACTTTTTTCGAATTACATAAGTCTCGTTTAAAAAAAAAATAGTTTGAATTTATTCCAAGGGAATATTGAAGAATAGATATCAGTATTGGGTTCTAAAATTCCCACTAAAAATAATTCAACACCCACTAAGCCTTCAGAGGGCTCTACTATGACTCATGAAGACGAAGAAACACAACATGAGATATCAAAATTACAAGAGCAAGTGCACCAAATTTCGCTATCGCAAAGAACAACAAAAAATGAAATGGAAATTTTGAAGAAAGGAATGGAAACTAAGATGGATGGTTTGAAGAAAGGTGTGGAAGCTAAGATGAATGGTTTTAAAGATAAGATTGATGGCATGGAAGTGGGCAGGAAGCTAAGATGGATGGCATGGAAGCTAAGATGGATGACATGGAAGCTAAGATCGATGAAAAAATGAAAGAAAACATGGAAAACATGAAGAATGATTTTAGAAATTTGATACAAGAAATGTTTTCTAATGACCAAAAGATAGTAGAGGAAACTCATGATGAGAAAAAAATAAATGTTAATCGTGATTTCATAAACTCTAATATTGGATGGAAGAACAATGTAATATTCCCATTTTAGCACACAACTAAATGGAATATTAAAATTTTGTTTTTATCACCTAGCAGCTAAATAATTGAGTAAGGAGTCCCATGCTTATTAAAACCTGAATAAAATCCCTAAAATGTGCAAATGGATAATCATAAGAGCTGGATTTCAAACCCCTATGTGTGAAAGAAGACATTTGCAAGGAGACAAGGTCAAGTTTGACCAAGTCAACATCGTTGGGAGGAGGTGGAGAACACTTTGACAGACAGTGTAATATGAATGGGGAGAGGGTTATTTTGTGGAGGAAACCCTAATGAGTGGGACCCATGGACAGAGTGCTTTCACTTGTTTAAAAGGAGGGCAAGGCAGCCATTATTATTCATGTCATGTATTATTGATTTTACGGTCTATTCAGACTTTGTGAAATCTCCAGCTATTTAACTGAGTTGCAGTGCTGCTTAGCAGAAGGATATCCTTCTTAGGAATCATTATCCTTTCTTGAGAGGCCTCTTGAAGGAGTTGTACTGATTTTCCTCACATCTAGGCTTGAGGCAAAGCATCCTCCTCTAGTACAACATTATTTCTGCAGCAAAATAATGTTGTGTTGGAGGGTGTTGCAGTGAGGGTTCACAACACCTCTTCCAAAACTTGTTTTTCAGAGGAGGAGTCTCTCTTCCCTTTTAGATATGAGTTTGGAAGCCCTTGGAGCTTATTGAGGATCTTGGCATTGGGCCAACTCATTCCCTTGCCCCTACATCGCAATTTACTTCAGTGATAGTGTTATTTCTAGTGAGCATTTGTAGTGGGGCTTTTGTAGATTGTTTGGAGGATGAGATCTTAATTGATAGGATCAAAATTTCACTTGGAAGATCCCTTGGAGGAGGTCTATTCATATGGTGCATCATCTTCAACATTATTCATTCATTTCCATTTTCTGAGTTGCATGTGCTACCCAACAACTCTGACATTTTTCCACTTTTTGTATATTTCAGCCAATCCTTCTAAGGATTTTTGTATTATAGTTTTTCAGGGGTTTACAGCTTGCTACCCCATTTATTTGAGCCATACATTGTCATATTATTGTATTGATATTATCTCTGTATTAGTGTCTCTTATAAACTTCGCAGTCATAGCCTGGGTTTATACATACATAGCTGTATTCTCCAAATTCTTGTACTTGTGTTGTAAATGCTTGCGTTTCCTTTCTTGAGAGATTTTTTCCTCAAGTATTTGTACTCTTTTTACTGCTATAACATCTCTATTGGCTATATTTTATCTTCATCTATTCAGGCTCATCATAATAATGCTATTGCTCCATCATATGTGCTTGCATTTGTTGCAGTCCCTTTATAGGGCATTTTTACAAGGTAACTAGGTGTGGGAGACCTGTTTAACCCACCTAGAGGGATTTCTTTGGAGCCTCCTCTTGGATTTAGGACTTATACACATTTATCTAAGGGATCTAGGTCCTGGTTTCAATTCCTGTAGCAGCCATTCCTAGAAAATGCGTTTTCCAGTCATGCCTTGCTAGCTGTTCCAGTTTTGGGATATTACAGTGGTATCAAAGCATAATCTTGGCTTAGCCTGTGGGTCTTATCCATGATTCTATCAAGAAAAGAGAATATGAATAATCCATTATGTGGAGAGAAAAGGTAAGATAAGCTTACAAAGCTTCTTCCAATATATGTACAGAGCATTCATGAAGATTTGAAGAAGATACGAAAGGAGATATGTACAGGATCTCCAAGAGGGTTTGAAACTGAGTCAAACTCTAGATTTTCTTATGGGGAGTGTGAGCATGCAGCCACACCCTATTATTTACAGCACAGTCTCATGTCCAATTTTTCCATGAGAGAGAGGGAGGAAGAAGGAATGCCTAATAGGGGAACTCTTAGTGGTATCTTGCATGAATATGAATCTCAAAATCAGAAGTTTAGAGGTCATATCACTTTCTTGGACTTTTGCAAGGTCAAGGTGAGAGGCGAAAGTAGCATAATATGGATATATTTCTTCTATCTATCTTTGATGGTTCCCCTACATGTTCAGCCATGGCTTGGGTGGTAGAGCTAGACACCTTTTTGTAGCAACATCAGATTTCTGAAGATGAAGCCATCAGAGTAGCAGCGCTGCACCTTGGAGGTAAGGTCTATGAATGGTGGTTATTTGAGTCCTTTACTTTAAAGAATGAAAATACTTCTTCCTATGCAAGGTTCATTAAAAATTTTATGGAAATATTTGGTAGGAAGAATTCTAAAACACATGTGGAGGAAACAAACACATCTAAACAAAAAAGACCCTTGCATGTGATGGAGGAAACCATAGACTCAAAATCACTTTAGAGAACCATAAAGGAGGCCGATATCTTGCACCATACTTTTTTGGAGGTAATACCTTCATCTTTTATTTTTGCACAAGGAGGTAAAGAAATCCCTTTTCCAAAAGAGGATCCAATCATTGCAGGGTTTCCCATTTATGTTGAGGAGGCTAAGGGAAACAATGATGTCATTTCTAGAGTTGATCTAGCACCTCATGCAAAGGGAGGAGGAGCTCTTGCTCCAACTAGAGGGATTCTTGTTTCTTTTCAAGTAAGTCCCCAGGATATCATGTGTGGAGATCAAGGCACAACTCATGCTTTACATGTGCCATTGATGGTGAGGTGTGGAACCATGGAGACACAAGGAGGAGGTAGGGAGGAGAACCAACATCATGAGATGAGGAGTACACACACTTATTGATTTCTAGAGGTTGTTACACCTAGGAGGGAGACTGGATTGCGCAGTGAGAGCATAGATAGAATTGTCCATTCATGTATGCAGTCACCCTTTGATGATCATGTCTCATTGCATGGAGACATTTTTCTAGGGATACCACTGGATCAGTAGAGGAGGATGGATGCTTCACATTTTTAGGCACCATTCATTAAATTTAGAGGATTGGAGACCTTGGGAGGTCATTGTATAGCTCTGAGGGTCTTGGGTAGACTGAAGGAGGGGAGAGGCATTCTCTCAACATCATCTTTACCCACTCTCAGTTCAGATTCTGTGCTGTGGTAGAAGCAGCAGAGTAAGGATAACAACCTTCCAACTTGCATCTTTGACATGGGAGATGTCAAAGGAGAGGGTAGCCATATGACATATGTTCTTCATGATATTTCATCAATGCTGTCACTATGGAGGATAGATCCATATTGGAACTCCCAGCTGTTGGTGGAGTATTCCAAGGATATTTTCACTTGCATGATATTGGATGAATAGTTGCATGAGGAGGTATATCCAGTCAGAGATGGGGTCATCTACTATCATGGTAGGATCTTCTTATTTGGAGCTTCCAAGCTCAAGGAGAAATTTCTACAAGCAACTTATGAGGATTTCGTTTTTAGCCATACTTGTTCTTTGAGAGAATACCACACCATCATGGAGGGGTATTTTCGGAAGGGGCTTGAGGAGGAGATATATCAGCATATGAGAGGATGCATGGATCATGGGAAAATGGAGGAAATACACAACTCTTTGTAAGAGTTAGCACAACCACCTCTTTTCTCTTTGAGGATGAGAGGATACTCATCTATGAGCCACTCCATTTGCATGAGCAAGACATATGGTAAGGGTATTGTTTATTTGCATAATGATTTATATGATGTATATATGCATCCCTTAACCATACATGTGTATTATGTTGCTCCAAGGAGGAGCATTATTTTTTCTAGACCTCATGGTATACTTGGGGCCATGAACAATATTGGTGACCACTCCCTAGGAGGACTTGGGGAGGAGATGTATTTTGGAGAACATGCTCACTTTGCACCATACATCATTCACTTTCTCCAAACATATGAGGAGAGTGGGATAGCAAGCAAGTGGTTGAGAAACCACACCTTTTGTCACACTCTTTTGCAGTTGAGGGCCAAACTATGTTGGTTACATTTGAGGGACCATTGTCCTTCTCCCTTACTACATATAGTAGCAAGCATGGTTCTCATTATGGTTCCTTATGTTTATTTATTTTTTATATTTGTTGGGAGCATGATTGGGGGAATAGAAAATTTGGTGAATGTGTCCCTTGAGGGAGAGATCTCCCACATTGTTTGCATTGAATTTTCTAATGGGAGCATGAGAAAGTATGTGGCTGCTAGAGAAAAAAACTTATTTCCATTTGAAGTGAGCCATATCATTGATTCGATGCCATATGACGGTGACTTACAACTCATCACATATGAGATGATTTGGGCCAACATGTTTCATAATGTTGGAAGAGAGATCCTTGTAGGTATAGTATTCATCTTGCCACTTGAGGGCAATATTATTGCAGCTCAAGATCAACATATACTCTGCACTTATCCTAAGTGGAGAGGAGGACAGTGTGGGGTAGGCTATTTTGTCTACCAAGATCATATTTTCAACCCACCTACATTGCAGGAGCCAAATGTGGAAGATGATTTTTAGGAGTTTCCATCTTGGGGGGTAACTCATTTTTTATGGATGATTGTCTGGGGGATTGAGGATCCATAAGGGGGAAGATGTTCCTCAACACATTTGAGACTCCTTGTATTGGGTGGAGACCTTCCAGTTATATCCTTGCAGTTGCTTGAGGACAAGCAACATTTGGGAGGGGAGGACTGTAATATTCCCATTTTAGCACACAGCTAAATGGAATATTAATTTTTTTTTTTATCACCTAGCAGCTAAATAATTGGGTAAGGAGGCCCATGCTTATTAAAACATGAATAAAATCACTCAAATGTGCAAAGGGATAATCATAAGATCTGGATTTCACACCCCTATGTGTGAAAGAAGACATTTGCAAGGAGATAAGGTCAAGTTTGAATAAGTCAAAAGTGCTGGGAGAGGAGGTGGAGAACACTTTGATAGAGAACATAGTATGAATGGGGAGAGGGTTATTTGGTGGAGGAAACCCTAATGAGTGGGAACCATGGAGATAGAGCTTTCACTTGTTTAAAAGGAGGGAAAGTCAGCCATTGTTATTCATGTCATGCATTATTGATTTTATGGTCTATTGAGACTTTGTGCACTCTTCGGTTGTTTAGTTAAGTTGCAATGCTGCTTAGCACAAGGATCTCCTGCTTAGGAATCCTTCTCCTTTATTGAGATGCCTATTTAATGATTTGTACTAATTATCCTCACATCCATGCTTGAGGCCAAGCATCCTCCTCCAGTACAGCATTATTTCTGTAGCAGAATAATGTTGTGTTGCAAGGTGTTGCAGTGAGGGTTCACAACACCTTTTCCACTACTTGTTTTTCAGAGGAGGAGTCTCTATTTCCTTTGAGATATCAGTTTGGAAGCCCTTGGAGCTTATTTCAGATCTTGGCATTGGGCCAACTCATTCCCTTTCCCCTATAGCATAGTTTACTTCAGTGACTACGTTATTTATAGTGAGCATTTGCTGTGGGGCTTTTGCAGATTGTTTGGAGGATGAGATATTAAGTGATAGGATCAGAATTTCACTTGGACGATCCCTTGGAGGAGGTCTATTCATCTGGTGCATTATATTTAGCCTTCTTCATTCATTTCCAGTTTCTGAGTTACAGCTGCTACCCAACAACTCCAAAATTTTGCCACTTTTTGTATATTTCAGCCAATCCTTCTAAGGATTATTGTATTATTATTTTTCATGGTTTTAGAGCTTTATTCCCCATTTATTTGAGCCATGAATTGTCATATTATTGTATTTATATAATCTCTGTAGTAGTATCTCTTATAAACTTCATATTCATAGCCTGGGTTTATACATACATAGCATTATTCTCCAAATTCTTGTACTTGTGTTGTAGAGGCTTTCATTGCCTTTCTTGAGAGATTGTTTCCTCGAGGATTTGTACTCTTTTTGCTGCTATAACATCTCTATTGGCTATTTTGTATCTTCATCTATTTAGGCTCATTATAATAATGTTGTTGATCCATCATATTTGGTTGCACTTGCTGCAGTCCTTTCATAGGGCATTTTTACAAGGTAACTAGGTGTGCGAGACCTGTTTAACCCACCTAGAGGGATTTATTTGGAGCATACTCTTGGATTTAGGACTTAGACACATTGATCTAAGGGATCCATGTCCTGGTTTCAATTCTTTTAGTAGCCATTTCTGGAAAATGCATTTTCCAGTCATGCCTTGCTAGTTGTTCCAATTTTGGGATATTACAAACGACCATATTCCAAAGATGGATATGAGGAAGTTTGATGGAAAGGATACCATAACATGGATACTAGATATGGAGCAATATTTTCATCTCATTAATGTGCAAAACACACAAAAGGTACACATTGCAACTTTACATTTAGAACAAAATACATTTATATGGTATCGATGGCTTTGCTCCCTTAAACGAATTGTCACTTGGTCAATTTTTATGGAGGAAATGATTTCACATTATGAGGATAAAAAAAGAAACATATCCTTTAGCCAATTGATAAATCTCAAACAAAAGGTTTCAGTGGTGGAGCAAATTGAGGACTTCCAAAAATTGAATATAAGGGTAACTAATATTCTAGAGGAACACATGATTGATATCTTCATAAGGAATTTAAATGATAACATCCAACATGAATTTCACATTTGGGAACTTGATTCATTGGAAAAGGCATTCAGGTTTGCAAGAGAAATTGAATGTAAAATTATCGCAACAAGGAAGCCTACCACTCACATATATAAAGATGGAAGTGTTGCTACTCCTAGACTTCCATAGCCTACAAGGTTGACACCACAAAAAATTGAAGAACAAAAAGAAAAATGGCTTTTCTACAACTGTGATATAAAATACACTAAAGGTCGAAAGAGTGCAGAGAAGAAATTATTTTACATAGATTGTGAAGAGGAGGAAGAAAATGAACAAGAATCTTCAAAAGAAGAGGATATACACTAGGAACCAACCCTAGAAGAGGAAGAAATGAGTCCAACCATATCGTGTAATGCATTGGAAGGAATTACCACTCAAACTCTTAAGATAGAAGTACATATCAAGAATAAAAAGGTGATAGTTTTGATTGATTCGGGTAGTACCCATAATTTTATTCATTGTAAGGTAGCCAAGGAATTGAATTGTTTCCTATACCCAGCACTAGAATGTCAAGTGATGGTTGCAAATGGAGGAACTACAAATTTCTCTGGAAAATTCCATAATATCAAGCTAACCATGGGGGAATATGTATTGAATATTCCAATTCTTTCCATTCCTATTGGAGGTGTTGATGTTGTACTAGGAGTACAATGGTTACAATATTTGGGGACGATAGCTTTTAATTTTCAAGAACTTTTCTTACAATTTTTTTTTAGAAGGAAAGGAATTCAAATTACAAGGTATTGCAAGGAAGCCAAGAAATATAATAAGCTCTAATGTCATGAAAAAGCTTCTGAAGAAATATGAACGAGGCGTAATTGCACAATTATGCTCACTAGAAGTTCCAACATCAAAATCGTATGTTCCTGTAGATCTCCAAAAATTCTTGGACAATCATTCCAAGGTGTTTAAAAATCCCAAAGGACTCCCACCTATTTGTGATCATGATCATGCTATTCATTTGATTCCAGGAAGTGTTCCTCCAAACATCAAGCCTTATAGATACCCTTAGGTCCAAAAGAGCGAAATTGAACATATGATTGTAGAAATGTTAGAGGTTGGTATAATTCAACCTAGAAAAAATTATTTCTCTGCTCTAGTAGTATTAGTGCACAAGAAGGAGGGATCATGGCGCATGTGTTTGGATTATAGGGAGCTTAATAATCTCACCATTAAAGATAAATTTCCCATTCCTGTGATTGATGAATTATTAGATGAATTACATGGAGCAATTTATTTTACCAAGTTGGATCTTCGTTTAGGATATAATAAAATTAGAATAAAGACTAAAGATATTTCGAAAACAACATTTCAAACTCATGAGGGTCATTATGAACTTTTAGTCATGCCTTTTGGCCTTACCAATGCACCTTCTACATTTCAAGGGTTGATGAATTCCATTTTCAAAATCTTATAAAATTTGTGCTATTATGTTTTGATGATATACTAATCTACAACAGGTCTTGGAAGGATCATGTTCAACATGTTGACATGGCGCTCAAACTATTGCAGGAGAAACAATTATATGCAAAAACATCCAAATGTTTCTTTGGAGTACAAGAGGTGGAATATCTGGGTCATATTGTATCTCAAGAGGGTGTTAAGGTAGACCCTAAAAAAATTAAAGCCATTAAGGAATAGAAAGTCCCCACAAACATAAAGGAGTTGCGAGGATTTCTCGGGTTAATAGGGTATTATCTCAATTTTGTTAAGAATTATGGGAGAATAGCATCACCTTTAAGAAAATTATTAAAGAAAGATTCATTTTCATGGACTCCTGAAGCAACTAAGGCCTTTGAACATCTTAAAGAGGCAATGTGTCTAGCACCGATCTTAGCTACGCCAGACTTCATTAAAAAAATTATTTTGGAATGTGATGCCTCAGGAAATGGAATTGGTGCTATTTTAATGCAAGAAGGAAGAAAAATTGCTTTTGAAAGTCATCCAATCAAAGGAAAATATTTACAGAAAGCTATTTATGAGAAGGAAATGTTAACAATACTACATGCACTAAAGAAATGACGACCTTACCTAATGGGAAGACACTTCAAGGTAAAAAATGATCATGATAGTCTTAAACTTTTTTTGGAACAAAGACTATCTTTAGAACAACAGAAAAAAAATGGGTCACAAAGATGTTGGGTTATGACTTTGAAATAATTTTAAAAAAGGGAAGCTAAATGTTGTTGTAGATGCACTCTCAAGAAATAATGAAGAGGTGGAAGCACTGCTTTGTGCCATTTCCACTATCCAACTAGATTGGAGAGAAGAAGAAAAGGATGAATGGAAGAAGGACGAAGAAGTGTGGACACTCATTCAAAATTTACTATGATATCCTAGTACATATGATACATTCAATTGGAAAAATAATTCCTTATGGTACAAAGATCTCTTATATCTTTGTAAGAATTCCCAGCTAAAACAAAATATTGGTTTAGAATTGTACACTTCTCATTTAGGAGGACACTCAGGATTTTTAAAAACTTACCACAGGGTGAAGAAAGAATTTTTTTGGGATGGCCTTAAATTTGATATTCAAAATTTTGTGGCAAAATGTTTGGTTTGCTAGAAAAATAAAGTTGAGACAATTAAGACCCTAGGTCTTCTACAAACTTTATCCATTCCAAGTCAAAGTTGGGAAGAGATTTCAATGGATTTTATCATAGGTTTGCCTAAGTCCAAAGGAAAGAGTGTCAACATGGTGGTAGTTGATAGACTTACCAAGTATGCACAGTTTTGTGCATTGTCCCATCCATTTAAAGCAAGTACAATTGCTACTAAATTTATGGACACAATCCAAAAGCTACATGGAAACCCAAAGGTTATTTTCAATGACAGAGATCCCAGTTTTACTGGAAATTTTTGGACGAAGTTATTTTCTTGTTTGGGTACTCAATTAGCTCATAGCTCATCTTATCATCCTCAATTCGATGGTCAAATTGAGATCATGAATAAATTTTTGGAAGGATATCTTCGTTTTTTTGTATCTGATAAACAAACACAATGGGTCAAGTGGTTACCTCTCTTTGAATGGTGGTATAACACTTCCTTCCATACTGCAGCAAAAATAACCCCATTTATGGCACTTTATGGATATCATCCACCATCCATCACATCATATTTAGGAGAAAATTATAAGGTTTAAGCAGTGGAAGATCACATCGAGCATCAACAAGAAGTTCTCCAACTATTAAAGGATAACCTAAATTTGGCACAAAATCGAATGAAACAACAGGTATATCAACATCGTAGCGAGAGAAGTTTTGATGTAGGAGACTGGGTATTTTTATGGCTACAACCATACAAAAAAATGTCCCTCAATCAAGCTAAGAAGGATAATAAATTATTAATTACTATGTTCCTTACAAGGTGTTGAAAAATATTAGTACCATGGCATACAAATTGGAGCTTCTTGCTTCTTCGTGAGTGCATCCAGTTATACATGTTTCATGCTTAAAAAAGATTATAGCTGAAAATCTTCTAGTTCAAACAATATTACCAGAACCTGATGAGGAAGGAAAAACCATATTGGAACCTGAAGCGGTCATGGAAACAAGAACTCGACAGCTACGCAATCGATCAATTTCAGAGTATCTCATCAAGTGGAAGAACTTACCCACTGAAAATTCTACATGCGAGGATAAGAGTTTTATACAGAAGCACCGAGAGCTACTCAAGCATTGAGGACAAAAATTATTTGAAGTAGAGGGGCATGTTAGGTCCCTATATTACCAGTTTAGTCCCTTATTTTTATTAGTGTAGCCCCCTTATTGTTATTGTTGTACCCCTCTAACCCCAATATTGCTATTATTGTGCCCCTACATTGTTATTGTTAGGTCAGCTAGGATTATATTGTGGGCCCATGGACTCCTATATATAGAAGGAGGTTTTGGTCATTTGTATAATCCAAGAATTGTTCATTTATGTAATTTATTGGATGTTTCCCCCTTGAAGTGGTTGATTTCTAAGGCGTTGATCTCTCTTTTCTTCTATTTTTGGAGCTGGTTTCATAACAAACTAAAGTTTGATAATGTAATCCTTGATAAATTTAGGTTTTTTGAGAAATCAAGAAGCCAAAATATTGAAAGGTTATTCATAGTTGCATTAGTTAATGACTCTTTGAAGTGGGTTGTATAATAATATTTCTGTGTATGCCAATGCACAGGAAAGGGAAAATATCTCTTATACTCAATATTAATAGAAAAACATGTGAGTATTCATCTATGAAATTCATTTCCTTGCACAAAACAATTATGGGTGTTGTAAGCAAGAATGAATGTTGGTTTTCAGCCCCATCAACCCACAACAAAAATCCATTGGTGGGAGATTGGGTATTGAATGTAAGTGTTTGATGAAATGTAAATACATGGTTTTCTGACCTTGAATGCTATTGTTTCATGTTGTGTTCTTAATGGGGATGGTGAAGCAGCTTTGAAATTTTTTTGCTAAGGAAAATATCGAGGAGGAAGAGTAATTTTAATAGAAATCTAGTGAAATGGAGATCAGATAAATTTGTGGCATATATGGAATGATGCATAAGATAAATACGAATCAGAGAGATTCTGAAAAAAAAAATCTATGAGATGGTGACATGTGTATGTCGAGATACTCTGAAGACTCTAGCATGATGCGCAAGTATAGGGATATGGAGTAAAAAATCTGCATTTATATCTTTAAATGTCTTCTAAAACCCCGACTCTTGGTAATGGTTTAATATCATATTTTTTTTTTTTCATATAGATATGCCATCGTTTCATTTTGAACAAATAGTTGTGTGGCTGGAATGATGTCTTGCATTGTACATTTTTTAGATGCAAGAGTGCTACTGCTTATTAATTGTTGGGAATGAATGTCTCCAGGGTGTGGTCAATTAGCTAATGATTGCATTGATAATAGTTTTGATTCATACATCAATAATGAACTAAATCCACTATTAAAAATCGACAAAATTTTTCACATGGACTATTTACTTTTGTCTCCTTCCATTCAAACAGATAAAAATTCGTATTTATTGTTGAAGATAGATCTAGAGGCTTTTTTGGTCCATATTTTAATTATATGGGAAAAAATATATGGTTGTATCTGTCAGAAGTTATATTAGGAACTACCCGTAAGACAAAATTTGGTAACAATCGATTGAGTCTAAGTCAATGAAAGAAAAAACCCCTGCAATGATTCATGTAACAAGGGGCATTTTTGTAACATTAAGTCAGCAATGGTGTAAACTTAATATAAATATCGTTTCACTTCAAGGAAGTGATGCAAATTTTGGTCAAGGACTTTAGGGAGGGTGAAGGTTTCTTATTGTTCTAACTTTATGAAGCTCAAGTGTAGGGAAATTAATAATATTAATACAAGTTAATTGTTTCAAGCTAGTTGATTGTGAGGAGAGGTTTTCTGTCATTGAACGGATTGGTTGTATTGGGTACATTATGTGATGAAAAAGGTGGTGTATATAAAGCATGTTTAAATATAAAAAAAACCTTAAAATGTTGTCAACATGTTCAATAGACTAATAATTTGAGGCTGTGGGTTTATTAGTGTTAAAATGAAGCTATTCACTAAAGCTCTTTTCATGTGGTTGCAACCTACATGTGGAATTTGATGTTGGCCATCAAAATTTACTAGTATGCTTAGAGGAATTCCTTTTCCTAGTTTTATGCTTGGGAAAGTAAAGTATAGGATTGAAAATTAATAGAGCTTGGGGTGTTGTTTGAAGTATTGATGCCATTTTATTAGTGGGCTACAATAAATATGCCCCTCATTAATTATAACTTGGTGTATTGGACCACCAAACCATCACATGGAATAGAGTGGAGGATGAATGGATCCAAGTTGTCTTTAAAAG
Organism: Pinus albicaulis; assembly: GCA_034641835.2. Lineage (NCBI taxonomy): Eukaryota > Viridiplantae > Streptophyta > Pinopsida > Pinales > Pinaceae > Pinus > Pinus albicaulis. The sequence goes on along the minus strand of CM076579.1, from coordinate 1,164,388,052 downwards.
CACCTTGATCTATAAGTTTTCCCTCGGGGAAGGTCCCATCATAGTATTCTCCAATTATAATATGGATGTAGGTTTTTCTTTACAAAGGCATGCCATCTGAAGAATGAAAATGCCTAGTGGGTGCAGTGGCAACATGCTTACCTAAGGGTTGCACCACAATGCCAACAACTGAAGAGTTCATCTCACACACCAATTTACTGGTTTCTAAAGAATATAATCCCCAGTAGGAGGAGATATTTTATGAATTTTCCAACCAATATATTACATTGAAAAGATATTCCCATTTGCAGTACAATTACACCGAAGAAATCAATGCCAAAAAAAAATTCCAATGACTGCTCTTCACAGCTAAAGGACACATTGTATTGAAGTCATTCATTTCTTGCTATTTTTTGATCTATTGTTTCTATTTCACATTAATGGCATTCCTATACTACAATATGCATGCATTATGGTACCCATTTTCAATGATTATGCAACCACAGAAATTGGAGTTCAAATTCTCAATAGAATTTTTTTGGTAAAGAGCAAACAGATGTAAATAATAATAATTAGCCTCAATAGTTAAATAAATAAAATTTTATAATATTCAACATCGTAGAACAAGGTAGACTAGTATAAAAAAAATTTAGAATGATTTATATACATCCTTTAATATATACTCTATCTATATTACTCTTGGCCTCTAAGAATCAATATAGGGTTCATGCCAAGCTTGTAACTAATGCATTCTAGTTCACCTCCTTTTGCAAGCACCGTGACTTCCACATATGGATAGGAGACCTTGCCAAATTGTCACTAAAAATATATTGGAGGTATGAAATCCTTCGAAGAAAACATTGGAATGGTTGTTTTTCTCTACGTCTATAAAGGATAAAAATGGTGACACTATAGACCTAGAGGTTGGGTTTAATATAAAACAACTACAATCGATACTAGCATATTTTCTGAGCATTTATCTGAATCTAAGGGATCAAAATTTGATTCTTGAAAGTTCACTAATCATTAAGTATTTTCTCAAACTTAATCCTAACAATATGTGTATGGAAGAGATCATGATATTTGATTCCATCTTGAATTTTTAGCTTGATGATTGCAAGAGGCAAGTGCTACCAATTCTGTTGCATTCAAGGAATTTCAGTTTCATACAATCTAAGACAATGTCAATATCCTAGTGAAACAACAGTTTGGAAGTTTTGAATATCCACCATTGACATATTGGATGCCATTTTCATGATATTGGCTAGTGAAATATGTGTGCTTATAATAGACTTAGATTGGAGTAATGTCTTCAACGTGTAGGAAATTTGTTCTAAATTCTTGAATACAAGGACAAAATTAGCTACTAGAAGAAATAGCCTTGGTGTGTAGGTGTTACTTGGGAAAATTAATATTAATGAAAAATTAATTCGAAACGCTTCTAGCTCTGTAAAAATAGTGAATACACAGTCTCAAAAACCATTGGGTTGCAAATTTTCCACTAGATGTTATATAATTAATGCAATAGATAATGGAAAAGCATGGATTGATAGAGGCGTGGATGCAAATTTTCAAAAGAAATTATGTACCCAAGACAGAAAGATCTAATCCCACAATGGTTGATATGGTCTATCACTCACGTTCCCTAATACAGAGTTACCAAAACGAAATAGTATATTATCCCATGGAGCCAATATTTCATGAGGGACAGAACTTAAGAAAATTGTGTACTCACAAGTGGTAGAAAAGGATAATTTTCAAATTTAATGAGCAATAATTATTACAGTCCTATGCAATCTTGGATGGATAGATCATGTAGTAGCTTATGTCAACACTTACATGTGTTTGAACTTTGAAGGTACCGCTGATTTGCAGGTACCCAAATTCTTGTTCAAGCCATGAATGATAGAACACCTATCCTATGAACGTTGGAATTTTAAAGTTTCATTATTTTTCATGATAACTAAGAATAGGGAAAGAAATTCTTCTATTGGTTAAGTTTTAAGGTCTTTGCCCTGGATCGATGATTTCAGGTAGCACCGTCATTTTGCACATGCTATAGTAGGGTAGGAGAGGAATAAACTCCTTTGAGCAACAATGTAGCATGAATAAGATCCCTTGATCACTAAGGTCTTGCCACTATGGTTCCATGCTTGAAGGGTTAAAGTAATTCTGGAAAAATCAAATCATCAACAGGTTGTGTTTCTTTGTGATCCTTGAATGGATCTCATCCTCTAAGAATTATCACTATGACATGGAAATCTCTATCCTAGTGTAGTATGTTATATGGTATCACTCAGTTAGCTCGGTTCCTCTGAAGAAGGAATTTCTCAATCTCTTATATCTCGATTCCTACTATACATAATTCAGTTTATTCTCAGTTGAAACAACCCCATAGTATATGTGAACATATTTTATGGTTCTCCCTTTGAAATCTCAAGTTCTCAGCATGTGAGAAGTATGGCTACACCATATATATATATATATATATATATATATATATATATATATATATATATATATATATATATAGATACAAGTTATGGAAATCAGGGTATAGGTTCCAAATATTATAAACATCATATTACGCATGTAAGATGATCTTTATTTACTCGTGTTATGACTATGAGTAATCATATATTCTACAGTATGTGTGTCCTCCAATCCCTCTTCAATATAGTTTTCAATTGGCATGACATCATATTTTCAGGCAAACCATTATTAATATACATACGTTGAGTCAGTCTTGAAAGAAGAATTGAGATATGCATTGTTGTTCAAATCAATCATGGCATTCTGTCAATTTTTTTAGAAGTTCTGATGATAAGGCTAGCTCACAACCTAAGTTGTGGAAAATTCATGGCCATAGATTGTATGTTGACAATCTTATCCATACAAAAGGAGGCTAGCAAAGGAGTCATAGAACAATGAATCATCAAGGCTCATCATTATTTTGGATAATAGCATAAAAATGCATCTATATAGAATATATGCCTCTGTTTGAGACCCTTGATTTTCTCAATACACATAAGCTCATACACTTCTTAGCCATCTTGTTAAAGTTTCTTTTAGTTACAATGCTTGCACTGAGTATAGAATTTTTTTGGTTACATTCACAAGAGAAGAGGATCACAACAGATGTTGATTTTTTTTAACAGAATTAATCTTCGTTCAGAGCAGAGGTTTAGCTAGAGTTATGTCAGTCACAGAAGACCTGGGTCTCTCAAAGGGAATGAACTTGGAATTTTGAAAGATCTGAAATATAAGTTTGCACCATAGAGATGCTTGGTTATATCAGCTCCTTTATGGTAGTTCTATGGTCTCCTTTCCATCGTGAAATATGCACGATATCATTTCAGTCTAAGAAGAAGCAACATGGATTCTACAAAAAAAAAAAAAAACACATTTGAAGCTTTCAATCATGAAGAAATGCTTGGAGAAAAAGTGCATAAAACTTTGGAACAATTCTACCCATGTCAGCAAAGGTGACTTAATAAATGTGCACTATAGATCCCTGACATCCTATTGTGCTATACAACACTGCCCATTTATTTTAATAAATGGGGACCCTTTAGAAATAAATAGGAAATTTATTTTTAGCTTTAAAAAATAAAAAAACTTAGGAAATAGAAGTTTTCTTTTGAGTTTTCCACTTTATTCCTGTAGCACATCGCAAACTGTATAGCTTACAACTTAAAAAGACTTACAATCCTTTAAGTTATGTGAGCTGTGAAGTGTGCTAACCTTTTTCGAAGCTATGCTTTGAAAATTTGCAAACACTTCAATTTCATTATAATCTCTTTATTGCATTGCACCTTATTAAAAAAAACAACTCATAAAGAAATTCAATATAAGAGTGATCACGCAGACACGACGAGCCAACAAAGTAAAAAAAATAAATCTCTAAAGTCCTATTAAGCGCAACCACTTCAATTTTTAATGCACATTTCACATTTCGCATCACTTAACCAAAAGAAAATTCATTATCGCATAAAAGTTGCAATGTGCAGTTTGCGCACATCGCTTTTCCCAACATTTATGGGTAAACATCACAAGCCATAAGAGTTATATATGGCGATGTGCAAACTGATGGCATTTAATTTCTAAAGCATGCGAAATGAATTTTATCGTATCAAAACCAAATTAACAATGTTATCGATGAAACGAGAACTATTACCTCAAAACATGAACTCTAGCCCAAAAAGACTCAAAAAACATGAAAAATGCCCCAAAAACAAAAAGTGTGTATTCCAAAATGCATTTGTATTTTTATCAAGGTCAAATTTCACCTTTTATAAAATTATGCTAAAAACGAAATTTTTTCTTGAAAAAATGATTGAAAAAACACCCTCAAAACAAAACGAGTTGATGCTGGAATAAAAAAAAAAACATTGTGTCACACTTTGGAAACATTGTAACAATGGAATTAAAGACAACATATTAGGACATTGAAAAATCATAAAATTCTAAATTTTTTGATAGACGATGTTAAATATAAACAAAATCATGTCTGAAGGGCTTATCATTTCAAACAATTTTTATCCATGTTGTTAAACATAAAATATCTTAACTCTAAACAACCCTAAAATTGTAATTATTTTCAACCATAACATTAAAGATAAATTTTGTGGTGCATAAAAACCTTAATGACAAGTTGTAAATCTCAAATTTTTAAATCTTAAGTTTTCAAGATACTTGAACCATAAAATTATGGAGAAATGATATGAATTAAATCTACCCTATGAGAATCACCCTCGGCTGGGTGGAGGGTGATTCTTGGAATCAACCTCTACCTAGCCAGGGGTGATTCTCGAAATATCCCTCCACCCAGATAGGGGCGATTCTCGGAATCAACCTCCACCCAGCAGGGGGTGATTCTCGGAATCGCCCTTCGCCCAACCAGTGGTGATTCTTAGAATCTCCATCTGCCCAATCGAGGGTGATTCTCAGAATCTCCTTCCGCCAAGTCGGGGGTGATTCTCGAAATCGACCCCTACCCAGCCGGGGGCTGGAGGTAGGCCGGGCGGCAGCGTCGAGGGCTGCCCAACTTGCCTACGAACCAGGACTGGGTGGAGGGCGATTCTTGGAATCGCCCTCCGACCAACTAGGGGCTGGAGGCAGGCTGGGTAGTCCTCAACGATGCCGCCCGGCCAGCCTCCAGCCCCCATCTAGATGAAGAGTGATTTTGAGAATCTCCCTCGGCCTAGCCAGGGGCCGAAGGCCAGCCGTGTGGCGCCATCGAAGGTTTCCTAGCCTGCCTCTAGCTAGCCGGGGGTTCGAGGCAGGCTGGGCAACCCTCAACGATGCCACCCGGCCTGCCTTTGGCCCCCGTTTGGGTGGAGGTAAATTTTGAGAATCACCCCCGGTTGGGTAGAGTGCGATTTCAAGAATCGCTCCCGGATGGGCAAAGGGCGATTTCGAGAATCACCCCCTGTTGGGTGGAGGGTGATTCTGAGAATTTCCCCCAGGTAGGCGGAGGCTAGCTGTGTGGCACTGTTGAGGGATGCCCAGCCTGCCTCCAACCCTTGGCTGGGTGGAGGGCGATTCTCGAAATTTCCCTCTAGCTAGCCGATGGCTGGAGGCAGGCCGAGCGACACCGGAAAATGAAGGAGATTGGGTTTTGGATATATTTTCAGGTTCAGGTAATTTTTATTATACAAATTTAAATTTACATATTTTATTTTTTATCTTTTGTGTCTTTATACTAATTTTCTTACTTATTTCTTTTGTACTTGATGATTAGGTACAACACTAGCATGTTGCCTACCAAAAGGAAGAAATTGCATTTCCATTGAGAAAGACCCAGTGCAATGCAGATTTATTCAACAAATAATTAACGCTCTTGAATTCCTTCCAGATGCGAAGCAAGAATTTGGTTTGAGGAAAGGGGATTTTAATGAATCACGTGTGGCAAAAAAAGCAAAGGAACCTTAACCACCATTACATGGAATTATTGGAAATGGACACTTTGGAAGATTTACAGACATGAAATATCCATTAGAAGATGACAATGACCAAAATCAAGTATAAAATGTTGCGGAAGAAGCCATCAATGATGTTCTAGATGATGTTGAGCATGTATTAGTTGATATTGTTGAGGATCTTTAAATTATTCTTGCAAACAAAGCTCATTTTTGAGATCTATTAATCAATTTTACTTGTCATGTTTTGAATTTGATATTTTATGAGAAGAATCCTTATTTTTTGCAAAGAACATGTGATTACTATTATTTTTTGACATAAAATTCAATAAAAATGCTATTTTCTTAAGTTTTTTTGTTAAGATTTTCCCAAAAATTAGTTTTTTTAACGTGTTTTTTTAACAAAAAGTCTCTAAAAGTGTATTTTTTGCATTCTATTTGTATTGAAAATTTGTATTTTTTTGTCATATCATTCAAAATACTGGTCTTTTAGTGACAATTATTTGATGTGCATTGAAAAATTAATTAGCAATGCATAAACTTGTAGAAAATATAAACTTTAAAATATTGACCTTTTTTTCGTTTTTTATCTATGTGAAAAAGTGAATATATCATTACAAAATTTTATTTTAAAAAATTTTATTTTTTTCTTTTTAAAACACAAGTACATAAATGCACTTAAAAATAAACATCTTACAGAAGAAGAAGACATTAGAAAATTTATAGTGTCAAAATAAATCCTCTAAAAAAATGTTGGTGATGATACGCCACCACTATTCAAAATCGACATAAAAAAACATCACAGAAAAAAAATAAAAGAAATAAAAAAAAATTGAAGTGCCAAAAATGTGCTTAAAAAAAAAAAATCGATTCTGCATCACCACTTTTTGAAATCTGGTTTTTTTCTTGCTACGTAAAAAAGTAGGTACCAGTGCAGTTACCTATTTCATCGGTAACAATGTTAATTCGATATCTAACATCTTAAAGTTGATTAATAGATATTTCGTGTGAAGGTGTAAGAAATTTGATTTCTGAAATGATTATCGATGATTGATATCATATTTGATAAGATTCATATCTATTCATGCATTTTTTATTTAAACAATGGATTTAACTCTCTGTTCTCTATAATTTTAATACTCTCACTATTTACTTTAAATCAAGAAACTATTTAATGGATTAAGGAAGATTGAAATGAGCAAGAAGCACAAAGAGATTTCTCAAATGTTTCCTGCTGAAGACTTAGACATGTCTCCCTTATTTTTAGATACTACCTGTAACAAGGATTGTAGCAGTTCATCATGGGAAACAATGTATAAACTGTTCGAAAACGAAAAACCAAAAGTAATAACCAAAGTCTCTGCAACAGGTATGACATCGACTTCAGATGCGACCTAGTTCGACGTTGCATGTTCATTCATCCACATGGTAACTGCAAGACCCAAAATTATCCCTTGCATAGACATGGTTAAGTGGGTAATTGACCACTTAAGCATAGATTATAGGAAATTCAAAGATTCAAATGGAGAAAACATAAGGTATTTCAGGGTAGAATATTTACAAGAAATGTACCATCTACCCTCCCCGCAACAGAAATATGATAAAGATTTTCTACAAATATTTAGAGAAAAGCATCCAGATCTCATGAAAGTCATCAAAGAATGGAAGGAATACAATGGAAAGCTAAAACGAGATAAACCCGGTACGTACTCCATTGCCCAAATTCATTCCCCTTATTGATATGTTGCTGGTATGTTGTGTATATTATTTGCCAAACCTAATACCACTAGGTTTTCAATAGAATGGGCCGATTGACGTAATCGTCAGTTCCTAAATTATGAATTGGGAAAACATCCTATCTGATAGTTTAGCCAAACACATCACAAAATATAGGAATAAAAGGAGTGTTTCATCTAGAGAAATACCTCCCTTTTATATGTCTACCTATGTCATGGATGCAATCTGATTTTCTTCTAGTTTTCCTACTATGGGATGGAAATGGACTACCCAAGACCCTACCCTAATCCACATTTACCAAAGAGACCTTTGGGATTTAGACTTCCGCCTGCATTTCTATAAAATTTGTTATGGAGTCATATTACCTATGCACTAAATAATATTGAATAAGAAGGCCCCTAGCGTTTCTGAAGAGGCTAGCGCATATACTCTTTCTGTGGCTAGATGGTTTGTAGAGGAGAATTTTACATACATCAAAGTATTCAAGAGTTATGCTTCTCCCCGCGTCCTACCATATTATGTTACTGACAATTTTCTTGCACAAGAAATAGCCTATTAGCTTTTTAATGGTATCACTAAATAGATGAAAGATGTTAAGAAAGCTATTTGGCCTAATCTCCCTGTACAATGCAGCACATTTTCACTTTATGATATTGGTCATACCTACAAGGAGGTTTCCAAGATTAATATATTGAAATTTGCAGATATGCCAAAGAGGTTATATGATCCAAATGATGTAATTAAAAATTACACTATAGACCTCAAAATGAAGCCTTTTGTAAAGGAAATCGATGAATTTGATGATCTCTTCCAAGGCATGGAAAAAATCTCAGATATAACCAAATTTTCATCCATCCAATTGAGCCAAGATGATTTGGAAGCATTCCAACTATATACAAATAAGAGACTTGAAAGAGTTCCTCTCAGTTTGTTAACTATTGAAGATGTCAACAGGCCTACTCCAAGTACCAACTTGTATAATGAAGAAAAAGACATATATAGGGATGAATCACGTCAATCAAAGCATCAATATCACAACTTGGATCACTCTGAATCTAAATATAGAAAGGATAGACCAGAAAAGATAATTGATCAGGTAATCGAAGAGATAGAGATGCAGGAGTGAAAAGAAAGTAATGGAATAGAGTCAACTTCTCAAGAAGTTCAACACAGTCATGACACACTAGATCAGTCTGAAAAGTCATAGACAAATAATTTTAGTAGTTAATGGGAGGAGTTTTCTGAAGAAATAAAAAATCCTAAAGTTAATCCCAACACTGATCAAGTAACTAGTTTTCAGACACCAGAACATTCCCAAAAGATAGTGGAAACTGCTAATCCACTACAACATGTTCCAGAGACTCATGATCGAGAGATCATACCAGCTTACCCTAGAGAAAAAATAGTCTTACAAATTGAAGAAATTCCTTCACTGAATATTCTCTACATTCCTAGCTATAAGTTTGTAGTTAAGAGGAAAAGAAGAAGAAGAACTAATGGAACAGTCTCAAACCTCATATATGAATTAGTTGAGATAGTATGGAAGGATTCCTTAGATGAGCCCACAGAACATCTAACTAAATTATCACAGTATGCAGGGGAATATGCTACTTCCATTGTTGATAGAGATACTGAGGTTAGGGTGTTTCTGAAGAAAAAGGAAGCTAGAGTACAGTAACTAGAGAGGCTGTTAAATTAAGAAAAATCCAACTCCAGTGAGAAAAATCAAAGAAAAGATAGCCTAATTTTGAAATGATTTCGAGAGTCTTAAATTGCAGCGTCAAGCAGAAATCAATGAGAAACAAGCATAACTAGAAACAACAATGACCAGATTACAGAGCCAACCACAACTAGAGGAATTCATAAAATAAGCATTGGATGTAAATGCTAAGTTAAAGAAAGAACATGAAGTATTTTTTCATCAAGATTCTATGATTGACTCTTGTTGTGATTCAAATAAAATACTAATCCAACAAATAGCTATCCAGAAAATTAAATGTGAAAGGCACAAAAGGAAAATCAAGGAACATATTCAATGGGAGACATTAGACTCAGGAAAGGAATTTGATCTACCTCAGGTAGATAAGTTTTATAAGGATATCTTATTCAAGGATTTGGAAGCACAAATCAAGAAGGTAGAGAAAGTAGCAGGGAAAACATCAAAAGTATCAAATGAAATTATTGAATCTGTATGTGAACAGTTGGTGAAAGTAGAACTTATCAAAGAGTACATGTATGAAGTGTTCTCAGAAGTGAAACAGATAGAATCCTAGTGGAAACCGAAAGCAGACACACAGGATGAAGTAATTAAAAGGGTAAATAATTTTGATCAAGAAAATTATTGGAATTTTCTGATCAAACCTTATCATCAGTATTAGATTCTACAATCATTAACAGATTCAAGAAAAAGATCACAACCCGTCTTTTAAAAAATAGTATTCAAGGGACATGTCAGATTGAGGATTTCGCAATGAGCTCAACTCAATCCAATGATAGAAATTTTTCAACTTCGTGACCAAATCCAGAAGAAAGGGCAGAATTCATAAATCAAAATTTTTATTTTATTTTCCTATATTGTAGTTTAAGTTAGCCCTACGAGGATGGTTGTTTGAAACCTCCTCTATATTTTTGTAATACTCTATTTTAGAACATAGTTTAATATTTAAACCCCTCTCATGCATTTAGAGAAGGGTCTAGAAATTTGTCAATTTTTTTTGTAAAGAATGCACTATTGTAACTTTGTGAATTCTCTGTTGAATTAATGGAACACATATGTTATCTTTTGACAATTAAATTTGTTTATCTGATGTTTCATTACTGTAGTCTTTAAATTTTGTAATATCCACAAAAGGGAGAATGTAGTAATACTTAACACAATATAAGAACTGCAGCAAGATAAACAATAAATGCCCAGACAACATCATAATTTACAGAGAAGCTGAGCCATTTTATTATATTGGAGAAGAATCAATTACGCGGTGTACAAAATGTGAGTAGATCTAGCCAACAGTTGGTCGAGAATCACTCAGAAAACATACTGCAATAGGTACAACGTAACTGGAGAGGCACTGAAGCAAATATTGTGATGTCCCTTCAGTAGAATCTGAACATATAGTTGCAGGCTGAAAATTAAAATGCATATCTTCTTAAAATTGAAGCTCAGATGATGCCAAGATTCAAGATCTAGCCAATGTGATGGATTTCCAAGATAACCCAGAAAGGATTTTATAGATCTACAACTTTTGAAAATCACCTCCCTAGGATTTGATCCTTGATCTACTGGGAAATATAGATCTGAAGCTAGACATAAAAAATAGATGGCTGAAATATGTTATCATATCAGATCTATGCTTGAAGGTTTGATCCTTTCTTCATAACTATGAGCTAGAAGCTCTATATCTAGCTTCTCAATCCTCCAATGATGATTGCAGCTCCTGCAACAGAACTGCCAATAGAAACTGCATTGTGAGGGAAAGATAAGCATTCTGCCTAGTGAAAAATTCTGCAATAAACTCTAGGATGATGGTGAGACTGATGGAAATTTGAAGGAATGATCCCTCACAGGATTACTAGCTGAAATGCTAGTAAATTCATTCCTCCTTTTTGATCTACAATTCAGATAGTGTAATTCCTGAAGGAAATGCTGTTGGTAGGAGGTCAATAACTTTTTTCCTAATGCCAGATCTACAATGAAGCTCTGGGAAGCTGATATTTAAGTCCAAGGTGATAGGAATAAACCCTCACCAGTTCTCCAGCTGAAATATTGAAGACAACTTCCTCCATCCAAACTGATCTTCAGAAATCTGCAATTTCTGAATATGGATGTTCTGCAGAAAGTAGGAAAAAAATTTGGCACTCAAAGCCTGAGGTAGAATGAAGTACAAGACTCTTTCTAGAGCTGCTCTAAGAAAGATGTGGGATTCTTGACCCAGAACACCCTGTGCTAAACAACACTTTGAATCTCTGCTAAAAAACCTGAGAAAGCAATGGAATGTCACATGAAAATTCCGGATCTGAAAATATCTGTACATCAAGAAGAATCAGCATGCCCTCATCCTTGCCTTCATCTTCTTTATATAAAATTTGATCCTTCCCAAGCCTTGGCCCCCATCTAGACTGTGCAGTGTATGTGGACAAGATCCTCCAAGTTGTATTGCGTTGTTTGACCAAATCAACCATCATGTCTAGGTGCACAACTTCTCCATCAAGTGTTCTTTTTTTGCACATCATCCTCCATCACTTTATCATTAGTGTCTTATGATATTTTTTTTGACATCTTCAAGATCTTAGTTGAGTAAATAAACCTTCTATTTGATCTCTTCAAGATCTCAGTTGAATGTGCCAACCTCCATGATCTATCTCATTAATGAGACAGGTTCTCCATTTTAATTCACATTAGTAGTTGATGAACTACCTTATTATATAGATCTAGACTTAATTAATCCACATTCACACAACCAAAAGTGGATATTAATTCATTTTGAGGATTGTGGGTCCCTCCACCCTTTTATTTACATAATTCGTTAAGAAAATCAAGGACTCTAATATTCCAAATATGACGTGGAAGTTTGGAAATATTCCAGTCCCCTCTGACAAAATGCTTCTTGTCCTGAAGCAACCCAAAAAGTAGATGCAAAGCCATCTATAACCCTCCAATTGGCATCCACATAAGGAAGTCTTCCTCCATTTTCTGTAACGGGTTATGCATGTTTGGTTCCAAAGTTTTCTTTTAAAAACATAAAGAATGACCTATAACTATATGGTTAGATGTCCTCCTTCCATCATGAAGTACAAAGTGACAACCATATGATGTCCAACATCATCATCAATACATGAGGTGCATAAAATAAGGTGGCTCTCTGCACAAAGGAAAAGCTCCATCACACAATACATCTCTCCATCCCATGTTTCATGAATTTTTTTGAGCATTGATATGCTCTCATACTTAGCCCTATTGGCCCTATTGGATCGAAGCATCATTCCAATGTTATGAAAAAAAATAAGGAAAGGAGCTATATGGGTAGACAAGGATTTCAAACCATATTCTCCTTAGAGTAACCACCAGAGTAAGGCCCTTTGTTGCCATCCTCCATCTCCCCCATGTAATATGGACAAGCCAAACTCCCCCAAAAGAAACCAAAGCAACAAGAGATATTGCTACTTCCTTTCCTCCTCATGTGCATCATGAAGAAAAAAAATACTAATGGATATATGGAATGTCACATCAACCCAATATAAAGAAACATAATCAATGCACATCATGAGAGCATCATGCCAAGATTTACCCAATACAAAACACATAGACATAGGAGATGTCATGTGGTGACCAATCTCTCTCAAGTGAAACAAAATTGTACATGCCTCCTTTTTCTGCATACTATCATTGATACACAAGGCATGAATCAGAAAAATATGAGCTATTGGGTGGTAACCATACTCACCCAAGAGCAACCAGCGTAGCCATGCCTCCTTCTTCATCTCATAAGTGTTCCTAAAGGCATGGATCAAAGATATAGGAGCCTTTGGGCAGTGACAAGAACCTCCCAAGGGAAACCAACATAACCAAGCTTGCTGGCCCATATAAATTTGCAAGTGGTTATGCAACCCCTTGCTTATCTTCCTCATCCACTAACCCCAATATGGAAGATGAGTGATGTGTTGCATAATCCTGGTACCCTCCCTTTGTAGAATACGATCTTTCCCAAAATGATGAAGAACTTTGCACTCCATGAAATGTGGAAGTGCACCTCCAATGAGATCTCTTAATGAGACCTTCTTCTCATCCATGGCCTTCCAAAACCAATGAGGTTCTGGATTTTTTGTAGGTAGAAGTCTCTCTTTGAGTTGTGAGGTGCTCATTCAGAAAGTGTCATCAAGAAAGGAGAAAAGGTTTCTCATATCCAGATGTCTACCATTTATCATATTTACCTCTGTTTCTTCATGAGTAAAGCTACCTTCAGAATGCTCCAAGAATAATGGGGCCTCATCATTATCACTGCTTCTAAGTGACAGCGCTGTAGATCTGTAAGGTAATACATAAACTATCTTAAAGAAAGGTACAATACTGATATCATAACCAGTGATTGTACAAAGGATTATGCTGATCCCTTCTTCTGAAACTCTACACTTCAACTCAAGAGGTTGAATGTAGCTCATCCATGACAAACTGGAATAGCTTTTCATCTCCTCCTTTATTAGATCAAGGGTCCTTTGTGCTGTGATACGTTTCTGCTTCAAATCAATACTATGTTCTAACCCTCGGTTATGCATTGGCCCTGATGGAATGTCCCCATAAGTTTCAATAAGATCTACTGAAACAATAGGTGATCAATGTGTATGCAAACCTCGGATCAACTGATATGTGGGAACCTCTTGAAAGAACACAAGAAATCCTCCAACCGGGACAATGGTGTCTCCAACTACTGGTAAGAGAGATGGCTACTCTTCTTCCAATGTACCAGTGCTGGAATCTTCCTCCTCTTCCTCATGCATCTCCTGAATCATGCATGGGACTCTATATGTCAAGAGCTCAAGACTGTCTTGCAAAATGCAAGAGTCTCTTCTCTGGATACAAGTACTTCTGTAGCTGGTGGTGAATGTGGTGACTTCTTTTCCAGAGTGAAAATAATGACATCCTCCTTTGTTTCCTTAGGAAATGTCTCTTTATGGAACATCTCTATGAAAAAAATCTGAATATTTAGCCACCTTTGCATGCTCCATGTGACCAAACCACCAATCATTGGCTTCATCTAAAATATGAAGTGCTGCCATTTGGATAGCCTCTTCTTCAGCTATAGGATGTAGCCTAAAAAATGAATCTAAATCTCTCCTCCAAGCCTTAATAGTGCTTGAGGAAGATCCATCAAATGTAGACAAATAGAATCCATTATGCCTATTTCTTCTATTATTGCTATAAGATTCTCTTTCTTCTTTGATTTTGAAGAATTGTTGGAGAGTTATCTTCTCCTTGAATGCTCTAGACTGTGCTTTGTACTCTTCAAGATATAGACTAAGAGTCTCATGAGTCTCAGGTTCATTCATTCCTTCATCTCTACACCCTTCACTTTCTTCAAAGAAAGTGGGCATAGTAGATCTATGAGGAGATCTAGGATTCTCTGGTTTTCTTCTTTGTTGATAGGAAGTGCTGCAACATTCCTCATCACATCTTCTTCTTGGACCTTATTTCTACCTTTCCTCTTTCATTTGATAGACCTCCTTGGAGAGATCTTGCGTAGATCTACATAAATGAGTGGCCGAATTTTCTTCCTCCATGATAGATCTCATCTATTTGCTTCTTCTTTAGATGAAAAAGATGAAGTGTCCACAAGCTGAACAAAAGATCATGCTCTGATACCACTGTAATATCCCTAAAAGGGAGAATGCAGTAATACTTAACAAAATATAAGAACTACAACAAGATAAACAATAAATCTTTAGACAACATCAAAATTTACAGATAAGCTAAGCCATTTTATTATATTGGAGAAGAATCAGTTAGCCAAAAGTTGGTCTAGAATCACTCAGAAAACATGCTCCAATAGGTACAGCGTAATTGGAGAGGCACTGAAGAAAATACTGTGCTATCCCTTCAACAGAATATGAACATATAGTTGCAGGCTGAAAATGAAAATGCAGATATACTCAAAACTGAAGCTCAGATGATGCCAACATTCAAGATCTGGCTAATGTGATGGATTCCCAAGATAACCCAGAAAGGCTTTTCCAGATCTACAACTTTGGAAAATCACCTCCCTAGGATTTGATCCTTGATCTGATGGGAAATACAGATCTGAAGCTAGATCTAACAAATAGATGGCTGAAATATGTTATCAGACCAGATTTATGCTTGAAGGGTTGATCCCTTCTTTAGATCTATGACCTAGAAGCTCTAGATCTAGCTTCTCAATCCTCCAATTATGATTGCAGCTGCTGCAACACAACTGCCAAAAGAAGCTACGTTGTGAGGGAAATAAAAGAATTATTCCTGCTAAAAAATGTTGCAATAAACTCCAGGCTGATGGTGATACTGATGGCAATGTGAGGGAATGATCCCTCACAGGATTACTAGATCAAATGCTAGTAACTTCCTTCCTCCTTTTTGATCTGCAATTTAGACAGCGTAATTCCTGAAGGAAATACTACTGCTAGGAAGTCAATAAATTTTGGCCTGATGCCAGATTTTCAATGAAGCTCTAGGAAGCTTATCTTTAAGCTGAAGGTGATAGGAATAAACCCTCACCAGTTCTCTAGTTTAAATACTGAAGACAACTTCCTCCTTCCAAACTGATCTTCAGAAATCTGCAATTTCTGAATATGGATGTTCTGTAGAAAGTAGGAAAAGAATTTGGCACTTAAAGCTTGATGTAGAATGAATTACAAGACTCTTTCTAGAGCTGCTCTAAGAAATAGGTGGGGTTACCAACTAGGAACACCCTGTGCTAAACAGTACCTGCAATCTCTGCTAAACAACTCGAGAAAGAAATGTAATGTCACATGACAATTCTAGATCTGAAAAGATATTTACATCAAGAATAATCAACATGCCCTCATCCTTGCCTTCATCTTATTTATATAACATTTGGGCCTTCCCAAGCCTTGGCCCTCATCTATACTGCACAGTGTATGTGGACAAGATCCTCTAAGTTGGACTGCATTGTTTGACCAAATCAACCATCATGTCTAGGTGTAATGTACACCTTCTCCATCAAGCTTCTTTGTTTGCACATCATCCTCCATCACTTTATCATTAGTGTCTTATTCTCTTTTGTTTGACATCTTCAAGATCTTAGTTGACTGAATCAACCTTCTGTTTGATCTCTTCAAGATCTCAGTTGACTATATCAACCTCCATGACCCTTCTCATTAATGAGATAGGTTCTCAAATTTCATTCACATTAGTAGTTGCTCAACTACCTTATTATGTAGATCTAGGCTTAATTAATCCACATTCACACACCCGAAATTGGATATTTATTCATATTGAGGATTGTGGGTCCCTCCACCCTTTTATTTACTTAATTCATTAAGAAAATCAAGGACTCTAATATTCCAAATATGACGTCGAAATTTGGGAATATTACAAATTTCTTGAAAATGAGAAGGAGTAGATCAATTATTGTCAGTTTACATGAGTATACCTTCATACATATGGTACTTTTATTCATTTGTATTAAGTATTTCTTTATAAATTTCCAGTCATCCTTTTATTGAATTGTATATTTGAAACATTATTATAGATGAATGTTACATGCACTTCCGTTCTAATATTTGTTTGTAGTTTCTTATTGAATGTATAATCGCACATATGAATGTGATATATTTTTCACAATTCTTCTAGTCAAACTACTTGGTTAAAGAATCATATTACATAATTTTCATCTCTTTCAACTCTTAAATGATCTATATTACTAGCAGTTGAAGGATATCTTTGGAGATCACATAAAGGAAGAAACACCTTGGGTATATAGTAGAATAAATAGTTTATATAGATTCATAAGATAGATTAAAATAATTTCTATTTTCATGTCATATAATCACACACCCTCAAAATCATCCTTATTGGGAAATTGGTCCCATTACCCCCAGTCGAAGCCACTACACCAAACGGAAAAAGGAGCTTCTTTACAGTCAGGACCGGGTGGTTTTCCCCCATGTTTTGGCAATGTAATTCTAAGGCCTCAACATCCCGGTGCAAGAAGGATGGAATGAACCCCTGTGAATGGAAAAAATATTTGATCAATCTAAAGGTCAATCGAAGAGTCTCTCTCCTTCTAGATCACCATCAACTTCCAGAAAATTATCTAGATCCTCATCTTTAAAATCTAAAGTTCTTCATCCTTCTCCTAAGTCTCCTAGTGATACTCAACCCATACTATCTCCTGATTCCCATCAAGCTTGCCCATAAGTTCAGTCTTTGATAGAAAAGTTAAAGAGATTATTTATTTTTGCTGAAAAGAATGAATCTTCTCAAATATCATATATTAGTATTTTGTCTTCTTTACAGCCTCAAAGAATATTAACTTGACGAGAAAGTCAAAAGACTTGAATTATCCCTTTTAAATTTCCCATCGATAATACTCGAAAGAGACTGAATGGGACCCAATCAAAGTCAATCGCCAATGAGATCTTATCCCATTCACCTCCATTATTTCCACTCACTTCCACAACTTCCATTCCAACAATTAGAGTTACTTTGACTAGTTCCAGTACTACAACTACTATCCCTACAACTATTCCTAGAACTCATAATGCCTCATCTTCAACTCAAACTCCACCCAACCAACCTATCTAAAATCCAATGGTAGGTAAACCACCTCCACCAAATGTAAAACCATGGAGCAATCCGGGGGTTGTAAACATGCCCACTCCACTTCATGCTCTTCCCAAAAATCCTGAAATATGGCTACGTAAATTTAATCCTAATGATGGTCTTCTGACAGAAGAACATATTCACAATTTCATGTTAGTTTTCAATATAAATGGAGTAGTTGAAGAGGATTGCATTTTAAGATTATTTCCATATACTTTAAAATATTTGTAGGATCGTGGTATTTTTCACTACCTGCCTTCTTTATAACTAGTAGGAATATGTTCGAAGAACAATTTATAGCTAAGTTTAGGGATGATAGGACCACTTCTCCGCTCATCAATTATTTTTCAAATCTAAAAGCCAAAATAGGTGAGAAAATAAAGTATTTCAACTCAAGATTTAATAAATTACTCAATAAAACTCTTGCTATAGAAGTTCCTAGTGCAAAAGTTCAAATTGAGTGGTATATTTCATCTCTTCCATCTAATATAGATATTTTTGTTGATAGAGAAAAACTGGAAAAACTTGCAGAAAATATGAAAGAATATTTATCTGTAGAGAAACACATAACCACTCTTGAGAAAAAGAATTCTCAAGAAGATCGAAAATTAAAGAAGGTGTATTTCAAAGATGATTCTAAAAAGAAGACACCAAAAGATCCTTTCGATGTAGAAGGTCTTCAAAAAGTTTTGAAAACCATGACAAACGAGATGGAAAATATCAAAAAAAAAGTCGCTGAAAATACTACCCCGAAAAAGACTTTTAGAAACTTTAAGAAAGGTCAATACTCTAATACTCAACCTCCAAATATCATATCTAATGTTGAATATGATCATGATACAAAGGAATAAGAAGATGATGAAGAAGAAGTTGAAATAAATGGAATGTGGGATTTCATCCTACCAAATGAGGAACAACTTGAAGCTTTACCTATGAGCACAAGGAGAAAAAAAGCTACTGAAGCAACACAACAAAATCAACAGCAAAATATTTTAGCTCCTACTAAATAAAAATTGGTAGGAAAAAAGTCTAATTCAAAGGCTACCCAAACAAGGCCGTTGCTTCAGACACTCCACCTACATCTAAGACAATGGTAGTCTCAGACACCATTGAGTATAATGTATTCGAAGATATGAAGAAAACCAGGGCCAACATTTCAATCCATGAGCTTACTAAATTAAAGCAGCAAAAAAAAATCTTAGTTAGAGATTTAAATGTGGTTCCTACTATATTCCAGTAATAGTGCAAGCTGATAATGAAATGGGTAAGCCACCTTCTCCTTCAATAAAAATCAATGCTACCGACCTGATTATGATAGGTGATTGATCCGTCTCTCATAATCCTCAATTTCTCTTAACCTATGAGATATACAAGAAAAACGTTCATAAATGTTTAGTAGACTTAGGGGCTTCCTCAAACATAATGCCAAAATAGGTTTGTGCTAAGTTGAACATAACTTCGTAGTGTTCACCTATTGATATAGTACAACTTGATAGAACTAGAGTAGACGTGGCAGGAGAAATAAATTATGTTTCCATTAGATTTTCATAAAACCCTAAAGTTACTCAAATAATTGATATATTAGTGGCTCATATTCCTGAATTTTATGGCTCAGTTTTAAGCCGGGATTTTTCTGGAAAACTTCGTGGTTATTTTGCAACAAGCTAGTCACATATGTGGTTACCATATACTGGAAATCCAAATCAAATTCGGGTAAACCGTGAAAATTTCATGAAGCATATAATCACTGATCTTGAAGGAAAAAATGAGCCACTAGCATTCAATAACAACATTATTGAAATTACTCAATAGGGCCATTTTTGGGAAATTTTAATGCTCAACCATCACCTTTCTTTGATAATGTAGTTGTTTCTCAGATTGAGAATTTTTCCCAGCCAAATAATTCCAAATGTATAAATTTTGCTGATAGAAAAGCAGTTAATTCTTTGTTTTGTACTCTTTATTTCGACGGTTCTAAATCCAAATATGGTGCAGCTGCGGGTTGTATTTTAATAAACCCGGAAGGAGAGAAGACCATGTCAATATCAAATATCTGGAAGTTCTAGGAGATTTAGAAATCGTAGTTAGACATGTAAGAGATACTATTTATTGTAATTCTAGACATTTAAAGCATTACCAATCATTAGTCCAAGAATTAACCACTCATTCCTTAGCCTTCAACGTTTCTTCTGTACCTAGAATGTAGAATGCTAGTGCATATCTACTGGCTAATCTAGCATCAAAGTTAATCCCATCCCAAGGATTTAGTCATGATAGATTTTCTATTGAATTTATTTCAGACCATCTATTCCTGATAATATTACCAATTGGAGAGTATTCAATAATGATTCATATATCATAGAATTTTTAACATTTGAAGGATCTTATGATAGTCAAATTTTGGATGAAAATGAGCATGAAATTCAGATTAGGAAATAGCAAGATGAAAATCCTATTCCTAAATCTTTTGTCAAGTTAGAAGACCTATATTATCTAAAAGACAGGTTTAGAAGAGTGACTAACTCAAAAACACAAATTTCTACTTTAAGATTTGAGTTAGTAAATCTAGGAACTAATGAAGAACCTCAAACTGTAAATCTAGGTCTTGGTCTATCTTCCAAAGAAATATTTTCATTTATGAGATTGTTTAGAATGTACAAAAGTGTCTTTTCTTGGGATTATACTTATATTAAAACATATGACACTTCTATTATTCAACATATGATTCCTAAGATCTTAGAAGAAAAATCTATACAATAGAAATTGAAGAAACTCCTCAAGGAAAAATCATCTTTCCAGTCTGGCATTCTAAATGGGTATAAAATTTGGTACCTTTAAGGAAGAAGAATGGTGATATTAAATTTTGCATTGATTTTATGAATTTAAACAAAGATTTTCAGAAGGACAACTTTCCATTACCAACCATGGAACAAGTATTGCGGGAAATAGTTGGTTCTGAACTCATGTCCTTTCTAGAGAGATTCTCTGGATATAATCAAATTCTTGTAGATCTAGATGATAGATTGAAGACTACATTAGGAACTAAGTGGGGAAATTACGCCTATCAAAATATTCCATTTGGATTAATTAATGCAGGCGCCACTTTTCAGAGAGCTATGGACACAACTTTTAGGGGAATCATAAATAAAACAGTGGTTATTTATTTAGATGAAATTATAGTATTTTCTAAACAAGTAACCAATCATGTTATTGACCTAAAGCAAGTCTTTGAGCCATGCAAAAGGTATGGCATCTCATTGAATCCAAGGAAATCATTTTTTTCATTAGATGAAGGAAAACTTTTGGGATTCATTGTGTCAAAAAGTGGTATCTATATTGATCCCGAAAGAATTGAAGAAATCAAACTATGTAATCATTTCTTGGGAAAATTAATTTTGTTAAAAGGTTTGTACCTGAATTTTCACAAATTGTTTTACATTTACAAAACATGATTAAGAATTTTGTTCTTTAAATGGGGACATAATGAAAGAGAAGAATTTGATTTGATTAAAAAATCAATTTTTAATGCTCCATTCCTCAATACCCCCATTTTTCTTAATCCTTTTACATTATACACTTTTTCATAGGATACATCATATTTTTTTGTTTTAACACAACTGAATGACCAACAAATTGAAGCACCAATATCATTTTTCAGTTCATTGCAAAGTGCAGAACTAAATTATACATCTACTGAAAATCAAGCATTTGCTATCTTTAAGGCTATAAAGCATTTTAGACCTTTTCTCCTAAAAACTCACACTAAAATCATAGTTCCATTCTCTACAGTGAGACAAATATTGATGCAAAGAGAATTATGAGAAAAGAGGGCTAACTGGGTGACTGCTTTACAAGAATATGATGTAGAAATTAGACCCTCTAAAGTTTTTAGAGGTCAAGTTTTTTGCAAAATTCGTAAAGGAGAATCCCATCTACCATAAGAGGAAGATTCATGTAACAATGTGCAAATATCGGAGGTAAGACTCAATGATGCACAGTTCCAATACACTAATCTTATATTATATTTAAAGCATGGATATGCTCCGAATCAACTCAATTACAAAACAAAATGAGCTTTAAGATTAAAGGCCAAACAATATGAATTAATCAACCATGTGTTATTTAGGAGAAATTTTGATTTTGTAATTTTAAGATTCTTAGTAAAATCTAAAGCAGAGAAAGTCTTGCATGCAGGTTACTATTAGCCTACACTTTTCAAAGATGCTCATGAATATGAAAGAAAATGCAGAGTGTGTCAAAGTACATTTGGAAGACAAAGGAAGACAACATTCCCATTACAACAAGTCAATATCGAACAACCATTTGAACAATGGGGATTAAATATAATTGGTGAGATTGTTCCTAAATCTTCCAAACAACACAGATATATTCTCACAGCTACAGATTTCTTTACTAAATGGGTGGAAACAATTCCACTAAAAGTAGCCAATTTTGAGGATATCATATATTTCATTGACCAAAATATCATAACCAGGTTTGGCATGCCTAATGATTTAATGTTTGATAATGCATCTTACTTCTCAGGAACTGCTATGATGGAATTTGCAATTGAAAGAGGTTTTAATCTTAAGTATTCTACAAATTATTATCCACAAGGAAATGGTTTGGCAGAATCTACAAACAAGAACTTGATTAGAATAATCAAAACAACTATTTATCAAAAGAAATGAAATTGGCACAAATAATTAATTTTTTCTCTTTGGGCAGATCAAATTGTTGATCAGCGGTTGTCATTGATGTCAACCCAAGCAGCAGCAGGGGCTAACCCAATATTTCATGGGAATTTTGACCTACCAAATTAATATATTCTAGGTCAATAATTCTTTTGATTATTTCTACTTGTGGAGATGTTTTCGTTGATATATGGAACACCATGTAATTCTTCACGGTTTGAGAGATATTCATGTTTTAAGTTTGTACCCCCAGTTAGTGAGCTAAAACCCCATGGGGTTGGGGCATGGGTCATTGAAAAGTTATAATTAATATTTTTTATGCTCTTTAAATCCCTCTTACGTTCACTTGTTGAAGCCCCTCTCAACCCAAGCATTTATATAAATTGTGATCCTCATTTCCTCCTTATGCAAGGGATTTCGCTATCTGAAACATGTCATCATGGAAATTGTGCTCTAAATTTTTTTCTACGAAGGTTCATAAGCTGAAATTTTTATGACGAAAAGCTGAAATCTTGAGGAAGCTACTGTAAAAATTTCAGATCAAGGTGCGCAAGATTTTTGGAGATATGATCTGTGGAAGTCAGGGTTTTTGCAGGCTCCTGAAATTCATCTCAAAGAAGTGACCTTGGTAAATTTGTCATAACTCTATCTCTGAGTATTGGATTGGAATTCTGTAAGAAGTGAAATATAGTGCAAATTATTTACTTTTTGCCCTATTAATTGTAGATCCAAATGAAGAAGAAATGACATGTGGCACGCCATACAAGTGCACTCTGCTGAAACATTCCATAATTAGGGAATTGTGAGATTGGGTATAACTCTCTCTTGAAGAATCCAAGTTGGGCCAGAACTGTGGCATTGGAAATATGACTTAGAGGAACAATATAGGACCTTAAATCAAATATTGAGGATATGAAATAACAGAGATACGCTAGATTCAACATTGAGCTCCTAGAAGGCAAAGAAAAAGCTAGATCATGTGTTGTCAAGGGTTGCAAAGGACCAAAATTTCTAGGGCAGCAAATAAAATCAAGGGGCAGCAGAGGGTAGCATGAAAATAACATCAACCAAAGTGCATAACAGCAGCAAGAAGTTCATCCTATGAAGTCTTCAAGTGGGAAGCATTGCATACAATCATTGTAAAGGTATCATTGTACTAAGTCATTGTAAATACATTTTGTAAAAATTGTACTAGTGTCTATCTACCAAGGGTTGAAGTGGCAGTGTTGGGAGTTCTAGGATCATCATTAGGTGGTTGTGTCAAAGTTGGGGTTATGGTCTAGTATAAATTCTTCTTCTACATCATTTTATATCATTTTAAAGTGGACCATTTTCCCTGGTACATGAGTCCATTCTTATTTTGTTCTTCTATAGGGTCATAGGGTGGTGCTAGGGCGAGTTGTAGCTCATTGGGTGTTGGGGCATCCGTTCATTTGACTACTGAAGAATCTCAAGCGTTGAAGCATCCATCCAGTGGGAGTTGGAGAAGAATGCTTTTCTAGATTCTAGGAAGTTGGAGCTTTATTTTCAATTGGAGTTGAATATTAAAGAATTATTAGAAAAGCATTAGGTGGTTTTTTTCCCAGAGTGGGTTTGCACCTTAAAAATTGTGCACATTTGTGTTCCTCTTATTTGCTGCTATCATTGTACAAACACTGAAAATAATTGAAGATTAGCTAATGCTCTAATTGAAAGGATTATTGATTCACCCCCCCCCCCCCCAATATTTACAACAATTGGTATCAGAGTTTGGTTCCTTTAATATTAGTATAACAGCTGGAAGGAGGTCATGGAGCATACCAAGAATGGTGTACCTCTATTCAATGAAAATAATTATGCACTCTGGAAAGGAAGAATGGAGGTCTATCTCTTGGTGCAAGGTTACAAAGTATGGGACACTGTTCAAAATGGATTTACATCAACCGCGAATGAACAAGGTAAGAAGAATTTGGTAAATGATGCAAAAGAAAAGAATATTATTATCAGTGGACTTATTGAATCTGCTTATCATAAGGTGTTGGGTTGTAAAAATGCCAAAAATATATGGGACAAGCTTGAGAATATATATGCAGGTGACTCAAATGTCAAAGAAGCAAAGCTTCAAATCTATAGAGAAAAATTTGAGCAACTCAGAATTAAAGAAGATTGCAACATACTGCATACTTCCAATACGTTGATGAAATAACCATTACTCTGGAAGGATTGGGAGACCCAGTTGATGAGAAGACTATTATACGGAAGATTCTTAGAACGTTACGAGGGAGATTCAACACAAAGGTATCGGTCTTATAATACAGTGCAAATCTAGACAAATTTAGCAAAGAGGAATTACATGGAGTTCTCATAGCATATGAAATGAGACTTGATGAAGAATAGGGTACTTCGCATCTAGAAACTGCATGTGTCGCATTTAAGAAAAATAATAAGGATAAACAACCTTCAATTGAAAAGACATGCACCTGAAACTGTGAAGAAAAGAGAGATGATGAAGAAGGTCTTTCAGATGAAGAATATGCTTACTTCACAAGAAAACTAAAAATTGGTAAGGGACAATTCAAAGGTAAACTTCCATTGATATGTTTCAGCTGTAATAAGATTGGGAATTTTGCAGAAAAATGTCCAAACAGAAGTAATGGCAACTCGAAAGGAAAGAAAGGCTTTAATAAATTCAACAAGCAAGGATCCAAAAGGAGCTTTCTCTCTAAAGAAGATAGCTCATCACCCGATGAAGACAATGATAGTGAAGAAGAAGCCAATGAGAGAGTATTATTTATGGCCAAGCACAATAAACCCAAGCATAATAAACAAGAGGTATCAAACAACAAAGAAAAAGGATGCACCATAGAAGAACTTTAGGAGGACACAATTGAGCTTATACAAGATCTCAAGGCAGAGAAGATCCATTCCAATACTCTTGAAGAACAAGTTCAAGGTCTCAAAATTGAACTTGAAGAACAAAAATGCATTGAATAGTCACTTCAAAAGAAGTTGGAAGAAAGAAACCATGAAAGAGAAGAATTAGAAGCTGAAGTAGTCTCGCTGCGTGAGGAAGTGAATAAAGGAAAAACTATCCAAAACAATGCCAACAACTCAAGGGCATTGGAATAACTCATCAACAATCAATGATCTTACAATGAAAAAATTAGCATCGGTTACAAAGAAGAAGAAGCAGGACCTTCTACAACAAAATACAATGAACCTATGAGATCTGACATGCATGTAGACTTCATTATACAAGATTCGCAAGAACAACCTTGGAAGACAATTCCTCGATGAAAATTTCCATCCAGGTACCAACATATTTTTTATGGCTACTGCTATTGATGTGGAAAATTTGGTCATAAAGCTGTAGAATGTGGTACATACCCTAGGAAAAAATACAATTCTAGGAGATCTGTCAAATATGAACCTCCCAGGGCTCAGCGAAACGTCAATAGATTTGAACATTTAAAAAATAATATTGAATGTTACAAATGTCGAAACTTTGGACACATAGCCAAAGACTGCAGACATGAAAATCCTCCAGAAGAATCTTTGAAGCCACAGAACGAATGAACATGGAAGAAGAAGAAGAATGATAATTGTGCTCTCACTTTCAAGGCTCAAAAGAACAAAGATGTGTGGTATGTTGATAGCGGTTTCTCAACGCATATGTCTGGAGATAGAAATAAATTTGTATCTCTCAAAGAGAAGAAGGATGGAACCGTATCCTTTGGAAATGATGGATCTTCAAATGTTATAGGATCAGGTACTTTCACTCTTGGAAAAAAAATATTCTCTAGCCAAGAATGTTCTATTAGTTGAAAACATGAATCACAATCTGCTCAGTGTTGGAAAAATGTGTGATCAAGGACACATAACACTATTCAACTCCGTGAAATGTGAAATCAAGAAAGGCGTGTAAGGTGAAATTGTGGCTACAACAAGTTGAGCTGCAAACGACATATATGTTCTGGATGAGGCAACTAAAGCATGTCTAATAGCTAAAGAGGATGATACAATAATTGGTAGCAATGATGATCGACTAAGTAAGAAGTTTTCTACAAAGGTGCAAAGTGATTTCGAGATGTCTTTACTTGGTGAGCTGACATACTTCTTAGGGCTTCAAATATCTCAGCAAGAGAAAGGAATATTTATATTTCAAGCCAAGCACATCAAGGAAATGCTCAAGAAATTTAAAATGGAAGATTGCAAACCCATCCTTACTCCAATGGTAACAGGTTGCAAATTGAGCATAGAGGACTCATCTGAGGATGTGGATCAAATCTTGTAAAGATCTATGATTAGTAGTCTTCTATATGTAATAGCCTCCTGGCCAGATGTTATGCAAGTATTTGGACAAGTAGCAATATTCCAAGCAACACCAAAAGAATCAAATATTAAATATTCGCCAGCATTGGAATATCTTCACCAGAAGCTTGGGATTCTCCCAAGTTCTCATTATATTTTCCTTTTTCATAATACAAAGGGGGAGTGGAATTATATTACAGGTTTGGAGGACGGTTGTATGTCAGGGGGAGTGGAAGTGTGTACAGGTCCGCAGGATGGTTGAGTTTCAGGGGGAGTTACCCTTTGCCATTGATGTCAAAGGGGGAGATAATGTTGTAGGAAGAGGTGTCATGATCGTAGGGGGGGTACTTGTGTTTCCATCAATGCAAAAAGGGGAGAATTTTGATCAACGGTTGACATTGATGTCAACCTAAGCAGCACCAGTGGCTAACCCAATATTGCATGGGAATTTTTACCTACAAAATTAATATATTTTGGGTCAATAATTCTTTTTATGGTTTCTACTTGTCGATATGTTTCCGTTGATATATGGCACGCCATGTAATTCCTCACGGTTTGAGAAATATTCATGTTTGAAGCTTGTACCCTCAGTTAGCGGGCTAAAACCCCATGGGGTTGGGGCATGGGTCATTGACAAGTCATAACTAATATTTTTAATGCTCCTAAAATCCCTACCATGTTCACTTTTTGAAGTCCCTCTCAACCCAAGCATTTATATAAACTGTGATCCTCATTTCCTCCTTATGCAAGGGATTTCGCCATCTGAAACAGGTCATCATGGAATTTGCGCTCTAACGTTTTTTTTATGAAGGTTCAAAAGCTGAAATTTTTATGAGCCAAATCTGAAATCCTGAGGAATCTGCTATAGAAATTGCAGATCAAGGTACACAACATTTTTGGAGATATGATCTGTGCAAATCAGGGTTTTTGCAGGCTCCTGAAATTCATCTCAAATAAGTGACCTTGGTAAATTCTTCATAACTCTCTCTCTGAGTATCGTATTGGAATTTCATAAAAAGTGAAAGATAGTGCATAGCATTTAATTTTCACTCTATTAATTTCAAATCCAAATGAGGAAACAGTGACACGTGGCACACTGTACAAGTGCACTCTGCTGCAACAGTCCATAATTAGGGCATTGTGAGAGATTGGGTATAACTCTCTCTTCAAGAATCCAAATTGGGTCAGAAATGTGGCATTGGAAAGAAGACTTAGAGGAATACTATAGGACCGAAAATCAGATATTGAGGATCTAAAATAACAGAGATATACCATATTCAATATCGAGCTCCTAGGAGGCAAAGAAAAAGCTAGATCATGTGTTGTCAAGGGTTGCAAAGGACAAGACTTTCTAGGGCAGCAAAGCAAAGCAAGGTGCAGTAGAGGGTAGCATGCAAATAACATCAACCAAAGTGCATAACAGCAGCAAGAAGTTCATCCTATGAAGTCTTCAAATGGGCAGCACTGCATACAATCATTGTAAAGGTATCATTGTACTAAGTCATTGTAAATACATTATTGTAAAATTGTACTAGTGTCTATCTGCCAATGGTTGAAGAGGCGGCGTTGGGAGGTCTAGTATCATCATTAGGTGGTTGTGTCAAAGTTGGGGTTATCGTCTATTATATATTCTTCTTCTACACCATTCTATATGATTTTAAAGTGGACCATTTTCCTTGGTACGAGAGTCCATTCTTATTTTATTCTTCTATAGGGTTGTAGGGTGGTGCTAGTGTGAGTTGTAGCTCATTGGGCGTTTGGGAATCCGTTCAGTTGAATACTGAAGAATCTCAGGCATTGGAGCGTCCATCTAGTGGGAGCTGGAGAAGATTTATTTTCTAGATTCTAGGAAGTTGGAGCTTTATTTTAAATTGGAGTTGAATATTAAATAATTATTAGAAAAACATTAGGTGGTTTTTGTCCTGGAGTGGGTTTCCACCTTAAAAACTGTGCGCATTTTTGTTCCTCTTGTCTTCTTCTATCATTGTAAAAACACTGATAATAATTGAAGATTAGCTAATTCTCTAATTGAAAGGAATACTGATTCACCCCCCCCCCCCTCCTCTCAATATTTCCAACACAAATAACTCAAAAAGCTTCTATTGGAACTTCCCCATTTAATCTTGTCTATGGAAAATAAGTTGTACTTCCTACCAACGTAGTTATTCCCTCTATTCTCTTGGTACAATTTATCGATGAATGTCCTGCTTCTTCTTTACAACTTAGACAATGTCAAATTCTTAAGTTAGAAGAAGAAAGAGAAAAATCCAAACAGAATCATTCTCATCATCAATGGATAGTAAAAGCCTCGTTTGATTCAACTTCTGTTACTTCAAAAAAATTTCAAATAGGTGCTAGTATTGAAATGGGACAAAGAACATGAGGAAAAAGGTAAACACACGAATTTTCAAAAACTATGGCCAGGTCCATTTCAAATAATCAAATAAATAGGCCCATCAACATTCTTATTGCAAGATCTATCAGGAAAAAAAGATTCTTTACCTGTTAATGGGCAGATTTTGAAAAAATACTTTTCACAGGAGGTAACCCCTTCTATTCCTTGTATACTAGTGTGTTTTTCTTTTCCTTAGAAAAAATAAAAGTTGCTTAGTATAATTTTTTTCCTTTTCAAAATAAAATCTCAGATGATCCTTTTTTATTTATCAATTAAAGAAATAAGAAGTGTTAAGGAAACAATTGAAAGATTTGAAAGACAAATTTATTTTATTTTTCACTGAAAGATATAATTTCACTGAAATTATTTATTCTCTGATGGACTCTCATCTTTATATAGCATGATTATTCTGTTATTTGTCAATAAAATAATCCTTAACATAGTAAAGACTCTTTTACAGAAAAGGAATCTAAAACTTGACATTATCATCCAAAATCCTCAAAAGGACCAATGATTCACCCCATCCGAGAAAACTCATAAATTTTTGAAAGAAATTCAAAATGATTATAGCTAGAAAAACTTAAAAGATAATAATTCTCATCAAGAGCTTGTTTACCATGTTCATAAGGAAATAGTTGAACTCACATTACCATTACTGCCTACCAAAATAGGGTAATGACTTGAGATTATATCTATAGGACAAGGGGTCTTATCAAGAGCCATCTTGATCAGTTTAATTACAACTAGTGAATGGAATTGTCATCATTTGGTTACCAATCCAAGACAATGGCTTTTAAGTAAATAAAAATATGATACAAAAAATAAAAGTTTCAAAAAATTAGAGTTCATTTTGTAAATTATAAGAAACACTTGATGGGACAATGAATCATTGCTGGGTATAAGGTGACCTTGCCAAAAGCTTAAATTGCCTATTGGAACAGAGTCTCTACCTGTGATAAAAGAGTAAAGTTTTATAAATCTGATCTATAACAGCCACCTACTTTATCTCTTTGAACTGAGTAAAGACTGATATAGATTTTCATACTTGTATCTTTAAAATAGGGATTCTTATGAATAGTAAATAAGAGAAATTTCATTTCTTAGTAAGATATTATTTGTTTGAAATTCGTTCGTGCAAAGATTTTTAATTTCAAAATGTTTAGTCAGAGATATCTAGTTCTCCCAATCGAATCGCCAATTTTTGTGCTATACAACACCCCCCATTTATTTTAATAAATGGGGAACCTTTAGAAATAAATAGGAAATTTATTTTTAGCTTTAAAAAATAAAAATAAAAACTTAGGAATAAAAGTTTTCTTTTGACTTTTCCGCTTTATTCCTTTAGTGAATCGCAAACCACATAGATTAAAACTTAAAAAGACTTACAATCCTTTAAGTTGCGTGAGTTGTGAAGTGCACTGACCTTTTTTGAAGTTATGTTTTGAAAACATACAAAACTTCAATTTTTGTTATAATCTCCTTATCGCATCGCACCTTATTTCAAAAAACAAACTCATAAAGCAATTCAATATAAGACTGATCGTACAGATCTGATGAGACAACAAAGTAACCAAAATAAATCTCTAAAGTCCTATTAAGCACAACCGCTTGACTTTTTAATGTGAATTTCTCATTTCTCATCACTTAACCGAAAACAAATTCATTGTCACATAAAAGTTGCGATGTGTGGTTTGCACACATCGCATTTCGCAACATTTATGGGTAATCATCACAAGAAGTAAGAGTTATATACATCTATGTGTGAAGTGATTGCATTTAATTACTCAAGCATGTGAAATGATTTATGTCGTATTAAAACGAAATTCGTGATCTAATGACTTAAAGTTGATTGATAGATATTTCGTGTGAAGGTGTAAGAAATTTCATTTTTAAAATGATTATCGATGATTGATATCATATTTGATAAGGTTAATATATATTCATGCATGTTTGATATAAACAATGGATTTAACTCTCTATTATATATACTTTTAATACTCTCCCTGTTTACTTGAAATCAGGAAACTATTTAACAGATTAAGGAAGATTGAAATGAGCAAGAAGGGCAAAGATATTTCTCAAACGCTGCCTACTGAAGACTCAGACACTCCCTTATTTTCAGATACTACCTGCAACAAGGATTGCAGCAGTTCATCATGGGAAACAATGTATAAACTGTTCGAAGACGAAAAACCAAAAGTAATAACCAAATTATCTGCAACAGGTATGACATCTACTTCAAACGTGACCTACTTTGATGTTGCATGTTCGTTCGTCCATAAGGTAGCCGCAAGACCAAAAATTCTCCCTTACAAAGACATGGTTAAGTGGGTAATTGACCAATTAAGCACAGATGATAAGAAATTCAAATATTCAAAGGGAGAAAGCATAGGGTCTTTCAAGGAATAATATTTACAAGCAATGTACCATCTACCCTCCCCACAACAAAAATATGATAGAGATTTTCTACAAAGCTTTAGTGCAGAGCTTCCAGATCTCATGAAAGTCATCAAAGAATGGATGGAATACCAAGGAAAGATAAAAAGAGATAAACTCGGTACGTACTCTATTGCCCAAATTATTTTGCCTTATTGATATGCTACCGGTATGTTGTGTAGATTATTTCCAAAAATTCATACCACTAGGTTTTCAGTAGAATGGGTTCCATTGATTGACGAAATCGTCAATTCCTCAATGTTGAATTGATAAAATATCTTATCAGATAGTTTAGCCAAACACATCACAGAATATAGGAATAAAAGGAGTGTTTCATCTAGAGAAATACATCCCTTTTATATGTCTGCCTATGTCATGGATGCAACTTGCTTTTCTTCTAGTTTTCCTACCACGGGATGGAAATGTACTACCCAAGACCCTACCCCAACCCACAATTACCACAAATACCTTTACGATTCAGACTTCCACCTACATTTCTATAAAATTTGATATGGATTCATATTACCTATGCACCAAATAATATTAAATAAGAAGGCCCCTAGGGTTTCTGAAGAGGCTAGAGCAGATATTCTTTTTGTGGCTAGATAGTTTGCAGAGGAGAATTTTACATAGATTATTCGAGATTTATGCTTCTCCCCGTGTCCTACCATACTGTGTTCCTGACAAGTTTCTTACACGAGAAATAGCCTACCAGCTTGTTAATGGTATCACTAAACAACTAAAAGATGCTAAGAAAGTTGTTTGGCCTAATTTCCCTGTACAATGTGACACTTTTTCACTTTATGATATTGGCCATACCTACAAGGAGGTTTCCTAGATTAATATATTGAAATTGGCAGAACTGCCAAAGAGGTTATATGATCCAAATGATGTAATTAAAAATTACACTATAGAGCTCAAAATGAAGCCTTTTGTAAAGGAAACAAATGGATTTGATGATCTCTTCCAAGGCATGGAAAATTTCTCAGATATAACCAAATTTTAATCCAGCCAACTGAGCCAAGATGATTTGGAAGCATTCCAAGTATAAAAAAATAAGAGACTTGAAAGAGTTCCTCTAATTTTTTTAACTATTGAAGATGTTAATAGACCCACTCCAAGTATAAGCTTGGATAATGAAGCAAAAGGCATGTTTGAGGATGAATCATGTCAATCAGAGCATCAATATCACAATTTTTATCACTCTGAAAATGAATTTGAATCTAGAAATAATATCTTGGAAAATATATTGATTAGGTAATCCAAAAGATAGAGATGCAGGAGCGAACATAAAGTAATGGAACAGTGTCAAATTCTCAAGAAGTTCAACACAATAATGACACACTAGATCAGTCTGAAAAGTCACAGACAATGAATGGGAGGAGTTTTCTGAAGAAATAAAAACTGCTAAAGCTAATCCCAACACTGATCAAGTAACTAGTTCTCAGACACCTTAACATTCCCAGAAGATAGTGGAAAGTGCTAATCCACTACAACAAGTTTCAGAGACTCGTGATCGAGAGATCATACTGGCCTACCCTATAGAAAAGATATTTTTACAAGTTGAAGAAATTACTTCACTAGATATTTTCTATAGTCATAGCTATAAGGTTGTATTTAAGAGGAAAAAAAGAAGAATAACCGATGAAACAGTCTCAAACCTCATAGATGAAGTAGTTGACGTACTATGGAAGGATTCCATAGATGACCCCACGGAATATCTAACTAAATTATCACAGTATGCAAGGGCATATGCTACTGCCACTGTTGATAAAGCTACTGTGGTTAGGGTGTTTCTGAAGCAAAAGGAAGCTAGAGTACAAGAACTAGAGAGGTTTTTAAATGAATAAAAATCAAAATCTAGTGAGAAAATGAAAGAAAATATGGCCAAATTTCAAAAGGATTTCAAGAGTCTTAAATTCCAGCATCAAACAGAAATCAATGAGAAAAAAGCACAATTGGAAACAGCAATGATCAGGTTACAGAGACAACCACAACTAGAGAAATTAATAAAAGTAGCATTGGATGTAAATGCTAAGTTAAAGAAAGAACAGGAAGTATTTTGTCATCAAGCTTCTATGATTGACTCTTATTGTGATTCAAATAAAATATTGATCCAGCAAATATCTATCCAGAAACTTGAATGTGAAAGACTCGAAAAGAAAATCAATGAACACATTCAATGGCAGACATCAGGCTTAGGAAAGGAAGCTGATCTACCTCAGGTAGATAATTTTCATAAGGATATCCTATTCAAAGATTGGGAAGCATAAATCAAGCAACTAGAGAAAGCAATAGTGAAAACATCATAATTATAAAATGAAATTATTGAATCTGTATGTGAACAACTGGTGAAAGCAAAAATTCTCAAAGAGTACACGTCTGAAGTTTTCTCAAAAGTAAAATAGATAGAAACAGAGTGGAAACAGAAATCAGACACACTGGATGAAGTAATTAAAAGGGTAAATAAGTTATCAAGAAAATTATTGGAATTTTCTGATCAAGCCTTATCATTAGTATCAGATTCTGCAACCCTTAACAGATTCAACAAAAATATCATAGCCCGTACTTTCAAATGAAGCATTCAAGGGACAGGTTAGATCAAGGATTTCGTAGATAGCTAAGCTCAAGCCAATCATAGACATTTTTCAACCTCGTAACCAAATCTAGAAGAAAGGGTAGAATTCATAAATCAAAATTGTTACTTTATTTTCCTAGATTGTAGTTTAAGTTAGTCCTACGAGGATAGTTTTTTGAAACCTCCTCTATATTTTTTTAACAATCTATTTTAGAACATAGTTATTTTAGTATTTAAACCCCTTTCATGCATTTAGAGAAGGGTCTAGAAATTTATTTATTTTTTTTGCAAAGAATGCACTATTGTAAGTTTGTGAATGCTTTGATGAATTAATGGAACACATATGATATCTTTTGACAATTAAAGATGTTTAACTGATGTTTCACTACTGTACTCTTTAAATGGCTTGAAAGTGAGAAGGATAAGATCAATTACTATCAGTTTACATAAGTAGAAATTTGTACATATGGTACTTTTGTTCATTTGTATTAAGTATTGCTTTATAGATTTCCAGTGATGTTTTTATTGCATTGTATATTTGAAATGTTATTATAGATGAATGTTACATGCACTTATGTTCTAATATTTGTCTATAGTTCCTTATTGAAGGTATAATCACACATATGAATGTGATATATTTTTCACAATTCTTGTAGTCAATCTAATTTTTTAGAATAATCATCTTACATAATTTTCATCTCTTTCAACTGTTAAATGATCTATATTACTAACAGTTGAAGATATATTTGCAGATCGCGTAAAGGAAGAAACACCCTCGGTATATAGTAGAATAAATAGTTTAGTTAGATTCATAAGATAGATTAAAATAATTTCCATTTGCATCTCATATAATCACACACCCTCAAAATCATCCTTATTGGGAAACTGGTCCCATTACCCCCAGTCAGAGCCACTACACCAAACGGAAAAGGAGCTGCTTTAAGGTCTGAACTGGGTAGTTTTCCCCCATGTTTTGGCAGCGGAATACCGAGGCCTCAACACATCCTTGTTTTCTCTAAGAAAGGATCTTATAATGAATGGTCTCAATATAAAATGACCCCTCATCTTCATGAATTCGATAATTTGATATATTGGTAGATATCTCTTCTCTATGAGTGAAGAAGGTCTTCCACATTCTCTTCCTTGACCTAAAGCTTCTTAAAAGTTTTATGTTGCAATTACCTCATGTAAGTCTCATCTATAATCTGGGTATCTCATGATGATTACCAAAGCAAGGTGTCAGAGGGAGCTATGATGTTTGGGCTTAGCCATTGATAACATTTGTCCAAATAAAAGGGATTTAATGGAAGACCTAGATTTTTCCTTAAGCACAAAACAGAGTAGTTGCTGAACCCAGTCATAGTAAACTCTAATGTATTCCTTGATACAAAGGATTTAATATAATTTAAGGATAAGCCTCATACATATATATTGGATAGCTTCTCATTAAAGATCAAGTATGATGTGAAGTTCACTATTCGTCTAATAAAAAGGAAAAGTACTATATCTCCTGGTGACCATATTCATTTCTTTGTATCAAAAATCAAATACTGATATTTTTTCTCTGGAAGCACCATTGCATCTAAATGTATAAAAAAACAAGCATGAATTTCCATGAAGCCACTCTATTTCAGTAAGCCATTTTGTGCTCACTATCATTATATATTGCAAAAGAAATATTTCACATACCATTGTATATGGTTGAACAAAGGACACTCATGTTTTATCGCATGTTTGAGTGGTTATATCTCATAGATTGTCTGATGGACACTATGCACCCTGGAAAGACACATATAGGCTATGATCTCTTTATGTAAGAGAGAATAAGATCAGTGAAATATCTTCTCTATCTATATGTAGAAGAAGCTGAATATTTCTAAATTTTGACTAGATCTCTGTTGTAAGTCAATATTTTTGTAGGCAGCTGTATGGAGATATGAGTCTCCCATTGATTTAGTTTTGATTTTTAGAGAGCAACTTGGCACCATTCCCTATATGAATGGATTCTTGGCTGAAGACTAAGCTCCAAGGGTTCCTAGGGTATTGGGGTACTTATTGATCTATGAGTGACCATAGGGTGAGTGGTTCACTTTCCCCTAGTGGTGTGTTGTGTACAGGGTGAGTGGTTCACCCTCCCCTGTGATACCCCATGATGTTTGACATGTGTGTAGGGTGAGTGGTTCACCTTCCCCTACTATTGGTGAAATATTCATAGAATGCGTGGTTCACCTTCTCCTATGGCATATGAGTAGAATGGGGGATTCACATTCTACTGTGGATACCCCAGTGAGAGATGCATATAGGCATCTGTTAACATGTCGGTGGGACGTGTTTCATCCTTTCCCCACATGTAGGATGCTCATTACATACGATTGATAGTTGACATGTCGGTGGGATGTGGTTCATGTTTTCCCCACGTGTATATTTCTTCCTACTATTGTTGTGTTGCCTACACTCAGTGTTTTTGCATGCATGTAGGAGGTGGTTTGTCCTTTTGCTACACTCGGTGTTTTTCATAAGTGTAGGAGATGGTTCATCCTTTCCTTACATATGGTTGTAATATGTGTCTGTACGATGTGGTTCATCATTTCCCTACATATTATTGTGATGTGCATTTGTAGGACATGGATTTTCCTTTCCCTATGTGTGATTATGTGTAAGATGTGATATATTCTTTCCCTATTGGTGTTCCTACAACATCGTACCCATGTAGTTCGGGACACATGTGAAGTACCTCTCATATGGCCAATTATTTGGGAAAATTGGTTAGGTACCATAGCACTACCGATGGATACATCGCGTACTATCATACTCCCTATGCTAGGATGCATGGTGTTTATCTACTTGATTTGGGATTAATTCAGGTTCTACCTCTAGACTGACTTCTATCAATGGAGTGTGGAAATTTCTTGTGACTCACTCTCGATCAATTATTCTTTATTATTCACACTAGTGTTCAACAGAGTAGAGTAGAGTAGAGAAGAGATGGCTCAAGATGGCATGATGACCTATGGAAGCAGATGGATTGATAGGTGGAATTCTCCCTAGTTGAGATGGAGTGTTCAAATTGGCAACTAGAGCCAAATTCCACTTTGATCTACTCAGTTGATGGAGATTATAATCCCATTGAATTCCTCTATTTGATCTAAATATCATCAAATTTGGATTAGGAAAATATTTGTTTATTCAAAAATATATTCTATAAATCATGATTTTATTTAGGCGAGAAATTTGAAAATTTGAATTTTGAATTTGCCTCGAAAATATTAAATTCTCTTTCTCTTCTAAATTGTATATAAGGATTATCTCCCAACCCATTTGAGGTTTCAAAAATATCTCTTGCATCTCTGAGGCAGTCGTGTGGGGATAATGGGTAAACACAGAGGTTGGGTCTTTTTTGAGTGAGTCTATTTGCTTGTTTTAGTGCCGAGGAAGATATGGGTAGACTGATTCTAGTTTCAGGACAATCTTAGTAGATGTATTGGGGTTTCGTTACATTATTTCCCTCCTCCATATATACCGAGCTCCTCAGAAAATATGTTGAGTAGATATGGGTATTACTAACCCTCTCCCACAGACTAATATCCATCATCAAGTCAGTCATAGACTCATGGATAGATTAGAGCTGCCTATTGAGCAAATCCTCTAGAGAAGGGTTGATGCAACTCCAAGGAAGTTGTTTCAATCAGAACACAACCATATACAGGCCAGCTATGGTGTCACAGTTATGTCGCTGCCATCAAGAAGCTACGAAGGGCTCCATCTAGCCCTAACCAGTTGTGGAAGGTCGTAGCTATAGCTCTAACCAGCCTTAGATTATGGACACTGACAAGGGGAAGCCATAGACTTGTAATAATGTTTAGAGGAGTGAAAAGGGTTTTTTTTTCATAGGACAACAAACCCTAACCAAAACTCATTTCATATCTAAAGCATGTCAGCAGTGAGGAAAATATTTGACTACATTTGACCACTAATCTAGGCAAAATATGATTGTTGATGTTTAAAGGAAGAATTATGGATCATGTCTTTGTCATTTGGACAATGATACTAGTCGTCACCTTGGAAAGTCAATAAGTTCTCTATCAGCTCTCTCTCTCTCTTTGTTGTACATTTGATTTGAATAATAAGAATAATTGTTCAAGGGTTTTCCCCATATTGGGATTTTTCCCTGGCTTGTGCCATATTCTCTTGTTCTTTTGTCCTGGCTTGTCTTCAACATTTCTCATTTATGTTCTTTCGTTAGTTACTATGATATATTGTTTAATGTAATTGATAATGGATTAATGGGCTCGTGTTTGAAGGAATTAACTATCCTATGAAAAGAACATGTTTCTAGAATTAACATATTCTTTGTTTATTTTAATTTCTCCTGAACAGCTATGTTGAATCCAACAAGGGTGAGATTTGAAAGTAGAGCCATATTACAACAATTCAGGAGAGATTTAGTCACTGTGTTTTTCAGAATTCTTGTTTTTCTGGAGAATTCCAAATCAAACTGAGAGACATGAAAAGAAAACCCTGAAAACAACAAAACGACCAGAAATAAATGAACTTCACGCCAAAAAAACATAATAGTTAATGAAATGTATGTGTTTTTATCATGGAAATGGGGGAATTTCGAACATGTTCTAATTTGCAACGAATATATAGGTGTGGAAAGAAGAATTATCCAAACTTTTAATAAAATATTTAATCATAGATGTTAAATATTATTAATAGACAAGGAATTGAATACCTAAATTTTAGAATGATAACTCTCGAGAAACAATTATCTATCCATCTCTACAAAATGATGTTTCTCATATTGGGAAAATGGGCTAACATGCAGATTTCCTTCAAATCAAAACTCTGGGAATTCATATGATTCATCAAAAAATTGATCATGCAAAGAAGGGAGTAACAGTTCCTATGACATCATGCAAAGTTAATAAGCAATAATTATTACAGTCCTATGCACTCTTGGATGGACAGATCCTATAGCATCTTATGTAAACACTTACATGTGTTTGAAATTTGAAGGTACCATTGATTCGCAGGAACCCAAATTCTTATTCAACCCATCAGTGATAGAAACTCGGTCTGTGAATGTTGGAATTTTAATGTTTCATTATTTTGCATGATAACTAAGCATAGGGAAAGAAAACATTATATTGTTAAAGTTTTAAGGTCATTGCATTGGATCAATGATTTCAAGTAGCATCCTCATTCTGCACATGCAACAATAGAGTAGGAAAGTAATAAACTTTTTGAGCAACAGTGTAGCATGAATAAGCTCCCTTAATCCATAAATTTCATTTCATGTTGTAATTAATAGATTAATTGTCTTTTGCTTTGTAAAAGAAAAAATTGTGTGGTGCTTTTACTAGAAGGGGAGGCCATTCTCATATATACATGACAAAATTCTAAGACTCTCATGCACTCCCAAGAAGAGAACATCTCTGATTTTGAGCCTGTGTTATGCCCTATTTTTACATAGGCTTAACACTAGGGAATTATCAAGTTAACCAATTTGATGTTGGGAGGTTGGATACAGAAATGTCAGCTTAAAGCTATGTTTCTCGGAGGTTGGATATAGAAATTTTAGCTATGTTGAAGGATCAAGTTGTTAAGGTCTTCTCCGTGACGAAGAATATGCTCACAATGGTATTTGTGAGGAGTTGTTGAAATTCTTGCTTAGAATGGTCTTTGTGACAAGTCACTAAAATTGTTCAATCAGATGCAACAGAATGGGATGAAAGTGGATAATTTCACCTTTTCCACTACTTTTGCAGCATGCACTAGTTTAGGATGAAATTTCATATAATCATAATTAAAGTTAGGTTGGACTCAAACACCTTTGTGGGGAATGCTCTTGTTGACCTATACGCCAAATTCTATCGTTGACCTGTATGCCAAATGTGCAACATAGAAGAGGCACACTTAGTCTTTGATAATAGGTTTTAATAGAGGAAATTTTCCTGAAATACAATGATTAGTGGATATGTTGAACATTCTTATGGTGAGGAAGCACCACATGATCTCTATGGGTTATGACCCTACCCTATTTATTTTGAAGGATGAATTAGATGGAGTGGAAACAAATAGGAAGCTGCATCAGCAAGCTGCAAATAATCTGGAATTTCCTTTGGATGAAAATTTGAAACTATAGAAAGGCTCATAATTTGCACATGCATTCAGGATTGCAAAAAAAGAGCAACAAAATGTGTGTTGATCAGCGGTTGTCATTGATGTCAACCCAAGCAGTACCAGGGGCTAACCCAATATTCCATGGGAATTTTGACCTACCAAATTACTATATTCTAGTTTAAGAATGATTTTGATGGTTTCTACTTGTCGAAATGTTTTTGTTGATATATGGCATGCCACATAATTCTTCACGGTTTGAGAGATATTCATGTTTGAAGTTTATACCCCCCGTTAGTGGGCTAAAACCCCATAGGGTTGTGGCATGGATCATTGAAAAGTCATAATTAATATTTTTTAAGCTCATAAAATTCCTCCCATGTTCACTTGTTGAAGCCCCTCTCAACCTAAGCATTTATATAAATTGTGATCCTCATTTCCTCCTTATGCAAGGGATTTCACCATCTACAACAGGTCATCGTGGAATTTTCGCTCTAACGTTTTTATATGAAGGTTCAAAAGATGAAATTTTTATGAGGTGAAACCAAAATCCTAAGGAAGCTATTGTGAAAATCTTAGATCAAGGTGCGCAATATTTTTGGAGATATGATATGTGGAAGTCAGTGTTTTTGCAGGCTCCTAAAATTCATCTCAAAGAAGTGACCTTGGTAAAATCATCATAACTCTCTCTGTGTGTATAGGATTGGAATTCCATAAAATGTGGAGGATAGGGCACAGACTGTAGTTTTATCTCTATCAATTTTAGAGCCAAATGAAGAAAGAGTGACACATGGAATTCCGTACAAGTTCGCTCTGCTGAAATAGTCCATAATTAGGGCATTGTCAGATATTGGGTATAACTCTCCCTTGAAGAATCCAAATTTGGTCAGACCTATGGCATTGGAAACATGAATAAGAGGAATACTATAGGAATGAAAATAAGATATTTAAAATCAGATTCAATATCGAGCTCCTAGAAGGGAAAGAAAAATCCAGATCATGTGTTGTCAAGGGTTGCAAAGGACTAGACTTTCTAGGGAAGCAAAGTAAAGAAAGGTGTAGAAGAGGGTAGCATGACAAGAGCAACAACCAAGGTGTAGAATAGCAGCAAGAAGTTCATCACATGAAGTCTTCAAGTGGGCAGCACTGCATATAATCATTGTAAATGTATCATTGTACTTATTCATTGTAAATACATTATTGTACAAATTGTACTAGTGTCTATCTGCCAAGAGTTGAAGAGGCAGTGTCGGGTGGTCTAGGATAATCATTAGGTGGTTGTGTCAATTTTGGGTTATGTTATAGTGTATCGTATTCTTCTACATCATTCTATCTCATTGTAAATTGTACCATCTTCCTCGGTACAGGAGTCTATTATTATTTTATTTTTCTATAGGCTGGTAGGGTGGTGCTAGGGTGAGTTGTAGCTCATTGGGTGTTGGGGCATCTGTTCAATTGACTACTGAAGAATCTCGAGCGTTGGAGTGTCCATCCAGTGGTGTTACACTAAAATTTGTCACCATGAAATTTTAATACTCCCTTGGAAGTCTACAATATCAAATTTCCTAAAATTCAAACCTTCAAACTAAGAGAAAAGCTCATAAAAGCCTTAAAACTCTGTTACTGCACTTTCTCCTAGTTTTGCTTGTGGTCCTGCACCTCTTGGCTATAAATAATGCATAGCCAAGTGCAATTTATATTTATTAAAAGTTCATACCCCTGTAAAAGGTTAGAAAAGGCACAAGTAAGATATAGAAGCTCAATTTAAGTCATTTTTGGAAGCTTCTAGAAGCATTCCTGCGGTGGAAAGTCCACTCCTTTCATGTTCATGCATCCCATCCAATAAGGAGCTAACCCCTTGATGTAAGGAAATAATCTTTGAAGGAGGATTCTATCCCTTCTTGTATGGAGTTTTAACCTCCTCTCTTCCACTATAAAAAGAGGCATAGGAAAGCCTCAAAGGGTTACAATTGATGAGTTGAAGTTTTAGTATTGTTGGAGGTGAAGTGCTATGGAAACTTAGAACCTTTTAGCTGAGATTTCATGTGGGAAATATTACATACCTGTATGTATCTCGGTTGGAAGAGTGCAAGGCTTGTCAGAGTAAAGGAAACGCTTGTTCCGGACCCCAGGAAGGCCTGTATGACATCAAGGCGGACACGGTTGTAAGGCTCTTCCTTATTTAAGTTAATACAAATAAATCTGTTTTTCTCAATAAGATGTCAATTGATTGGTTTATTTTATGGATTCCTTGATCACCGTAATAGATATGACTTATGAATATATGCTATGCAGGTGCTATTTGATGTTTTATTGTTTATGATTGCAGATCTTAGAAGGCAACTCTTTCAGGCGATTGAAGGACTACTACTACAAAAAAGTGTTGGACCAAAGGTAGGATTGTTAAACCTTTACAGGATTTAATTATGAATCCCAATATATCTATAGAAAGATAGTTTTATTTGTTTATTTGTTGCTAGCTGTCAGTAGGACACTTGGGAGGTCTGTCTTTTCCGTAAGAATGACTTATATGTCCAACAAAATGGCGACTCTGCTGGGGAATGATTTTGAGCTCTGATTTCTTTTACTTTTGATTTATGAATTTATTTTTTCTGATTTCGATTGATTTATACTGGCTTGGGTAGTTTATCCCTGTAGAATACTTGAGAAATGCTTGATAATTTTTTGTTTTTTCTCTATTTTTCTTGTTTCCGCTCTTTTCCTTTAGAGATAGTGCAGGCAGTTCCGCACTTTTCTTGTATCCACAGTGCGGGACTGCACTGGTTTGCATTGAATTCTGCGGATCCTGTCAAAAATTTTGAAAAATCTTAAAATCCTCTTTTCTGGATTAGTTTTTTAGATTCTCAGTGATTACCCATATCTGTATCTTCTATCAGAAAGCCTTGATTAAGAGTTTATTTCAGCATTTGTAGTTTTGAATGATTTTCTGAAAGATCTTCATGTTATAATGATTTTTGTTTTGTCTTACATCCGGCTCAAAGATTAGAAACCTTAGTATGCCTTTAGATCACTGGTATTCCATTGTTTTCTTATTGAGTCTGACATCATAGCATAAATTGTTTTGTGAGATTTAGATTCCACTTTTCTCATTTGCAAATCTTTAAAAGATTTTGTTAATAAGTTTGGAATTTCACTTAAAAAATGAAAATTGGATGTTTTTTCGAGTTCTTTCTTAATCAAGAAAAGAATTTCTTAGTTAGATTACAAGCTAAGTAAGACATCCTTAAAATATTTGAAGTTTTAATTCAGATTTAGTCTTAGAATTTTTAGATCTCAATATTAATTTTTTTTAGCTTTGAGTGATTTTCTAGAAATTGTAGTGTCTTTTGAAGAAAAACTTAGTTTACAGTTTCGATCTTGAACAAAAGGGATTTCTTATTGACCATAGATCATTTTGAGTTCTCTTTGAAATTAGATTTATTTTCATTTATTCTTGTTTGAAGGAAAGATTTGTTTTTAAAAG
This sequence comes from Pinus albicaulis, assembly GCA_034641835.2. Classification (NCBI taxonomy): domain Eukaryota; kingdom Viridiplantae; phylum Streptophyta; class Pinopsida; order Pinales; family Pinaceae; genus Pinus; species Pinus albicaulis. The sequence continues at coordinate 1,164,344,106 of CM076579.1, read as the reverse complement.
ATTTCATTTCTCAACTCTTCCTTTAGCTAGAATCCATTGAAAGAAAACGAATTTTTTCTCATAATAGATGCATTTTTAGTATGATTTGAGTTGGGTCACTTCATATCATCAGTTTCATTTTTGCACCTATTTTCTTAAGGAACAGCCTTTTAAAATCAACTCTTAAATTAAAATTAAACTAGTAACTTTTATGTTTCTATGGCTCTTTTCACCATTATAGCTTAGGCTAGTGTCTTGGAGTAGGGAGTAACTAACTCTCCAAGATAGTTAAAACAAACAAGTAGTTGATCTTGCGGTAGGAAAAAATCCAATAGTCGCTTGTGTGCTCTGGGAAGCTCCTCTTACAAGAGTCAAGCATGAGGTCATATCTGAACCAGTGGGATAGTCAATTCTATGTCATTGGAAACGATAGAATATATGCACGTATTAACAACGGTAAACCTCAGACATACCATTGTCGAGGAGCCTGGGGTCACTTGTCGGTATACCTTGGATTATGTTAAGGAGCCTTCAAGGGGATTGAGCTTTGTTACACTACCCTTGCCCGTATGTCAGACCGTAGACTGTTCCCCTAGGTATATTAGTTCCTGTTGGTAACCATAGTGACCATAATCTTATGGTTTTTTCCTAAGTGACAGTGGAAGAAAGATCCCACTGTACCTGGAGCAGACGTCGACTAGACTCACTTGGAATCTCCGGAGGGTTATCTTCACTCAAGATGGTTTAAGTGGAGAAACTTGCACCAATATGTTTCATTAAACAGGCTGTCGGGGTAACTGTTCCAACCACCCTTTCTGCAATAAATACTACGACGTTGGATTTCATCACCAACTAGTGTTTTAGTGTGGGAAGTTATTGTTTTTGTGTGGTTTGATCTCCTAGATTTTTGGGCAGGTGATCCATTTGTTTGTTTCCTTAGTGACTCTAGGATTTTTTATTGAAATTTTTATTTTATTGTGTGTGATTAATAATTTTTAATCATGGCTGAATTACCAAGACAATCGCGTAGACTTCAGGGGAAGCCCCCTGAGTATACACCAAGCCAACTTGAAGGGCTGCGAGCTCTAGTATTGCCTACTGATAGTAGAATTAGATCAATAGAAGCAGGAGAGTCATCTATAGTTGATCATCCTGATTATCAACTATAAACAACATAGCATATTCAAGAGCTGATTTCAGTTTCTGAGCTTACTTGTAGTATTTCTCCTTCCAGTGAATTAGCTGAAGAACCTGAAATTTTTGAACCTGACACTGAACCTGCTGTTTTGGAACCATCTTTAGGATTTTCTACTCCAACTTCTAGTGATCCTGGTTCGCCTAGGGTAAGACATATCATTACTGAAAATCTTCCTTTTGACCTCATTTCCATTGAAGAACTTGTCGGTCTAGACAAAGAAGTAACTCTTCTCGAAACCCAACAAAATTTGAATCTTAGGGAGCGTGAATATATATTCTACAGTCCTTTTAGAAGTGAAGCTTGGTATTTATCATTGACAGATTTTTTAGAAAACCCGGGTCTTAGTTTTCACCACCACGAATTCCTTTTCATCCTACACCAAGAGGTTATTATCCTTCATCAATTATGTCAAGTGAGTCATCTATGTTTTCCCAATCACCGGAAACATTTTTATATGGTTTTCCTTCAGTTCCTTCGGGGTACCAGTCACTCTCTGGTACTTTATTAGGAGCGAATCCTCGACCAACTGAACAAGTGTTATAAACTAGTACAAACGGAACTAAAACTGAAATGTTGAACGTAGAGAAATTTTTTATGATGTATGGTAGTATTCCAAATCCTCAACCTCAAGGTAGTCATTTAACACCTGGGGAGAAACCTCAAGGTAGTAAGTTACCGCTTGGGGGGGAACCTCAAGGTAGTCAGTTACTGCCTGGGGGGCAACCTAATAGTAGTTAGTTACCATCTGGGGGGCAACCTCAAGGTAAGTTTTTACCAGGACAAACTGTAGGGAAATATTATTTACCTGGAGAAAAACCTCAAGGACATTACATACCTCAAGGTTATCAACCTCAAGGACAGTACATACCCCAAGGTCAACCCCAGACTCAGTATATTCCACATGGTCCTTATCAACCACAGATTCAGTACATGCCTCAAGGTTATCAACCTCAAGGTCAGTACCCAACTCAAGGTTTCCAACCACCTTCCGGTCAATCATTTTAACAAGAATCTGGAAATTTACCACTTAATTATCAACCCTATGTTCAATCAAGCTATGGTCCTTCATATGCACAACCTTCTACAGGTCAATAAACCGGAATGAACATGGTGTGGAATCCATCCCAAATTCAATAGAATATGAAACCTAATGTGTAGTTACCTAATCAACCTGGAAAAACTTTAGTTTCTGGTCCAGCGCAGCAACCTGTCCAGCCTACTGTTCAAATCCCTGCACCTGGTTCTGTTTAGTAGCCTGGGCCTAGTACACCTTATACTCTGCCTAAGACTGCTGCAGCTACTGCAACTTCTGTTCAACCTACAACACCTATTTCTGGAGTATCTGTAGCTTCGGTTTCTTCTATCCCTGCATCAATGTATATTCCTCAAGCCTCTCTACCACAGTCAAGACCTACAATTTAGACTATGGTCCAGATGCCTACGAGACAAGCTGGTACTAGTATGATTGTCTCTAGTCAACCTCTATTTACTTATCAACCATACCAGGGACAGTATCAAATTTTTCAAGCTACACAAAATCTAGCGTATCAATATCAGCTGTACCCTGGGTATACTTATCAAATATCTCAACAACCCTAGAATGGTCCAGTTAATCCTGGTTACCCAGGAGGTTTCATGATTCCAAATGCACATCCGATTCTAGGATATCCTGGCTATCCTCCTCCTGGCACTCGTTTGATCACTCAAGGTTATCAAGATCCTAGCCATCGGTTACCATTCATAGCAACTTTAGATTTACCGGATTTGTCGCGCCTTATGAACGATCCCATTTTTTATCTTCCATATTGGACACCAATGCCTAACAAGTTGCCCAGTGATATTCCGAAATTCGAAGGTAAGTCAGGAGAGGACCCATCTAATCACTTTATGACTTATCACCTCCGGTGCGCATCCAATTCACTAGTCGATGATTCAATTTGATTACATCTTTTTTAGAGAACTCTCATTGGTCTAGCTGCTAAATGGTACATTAAGTTACCACGCGGCTCTTTTAATAATTTTAATGCAGTAGCTACTACTTTCTTAACCCATTTTCAGTTTCCTGTCAGATACAACAATGGCATAGAATTTCTGACTTCATTAAAACAAACTACGTCTATGTACATATTTGATCACATTCATGAATGGAGACGTAGAAGGCATTTAGTGAAAGTCTTTATTCCTGATCAAATTTTGGCTGAATGGTTTATTAAATCGTTATTTCCCAAAATTACTGAAGATGTGGCCAAAGGAGGCGTTGTTACGGAAGAGCAAGTTATTGCTCAGGCTCAGTACCTTGACCTTGTCTATACTTAGTTAGGTACTCTGTATGATAAAATCCCTGATTTACCAAGACCAGGTTAGTTAACTACAACTCCTTCTGGCTCTCATGCCGCTGATGGTGTAATTGGTTCTGTTAGTACTGGTAAGAGTAAGAATAAGTCTTCCAAGACTATTTCTCCTATTATCACTTTACCCGATTCACCCAAAGGAGATTCTTCCCTAGAAACTTCCACTGATATCCATGTTATAGAGACATCTATGACCAAATCTAAAACTAGTGGTAAGAATAAAGGTAAGAGTAAAAAGAAAATGTCTTCAAAAGAGAAAAATGATACAACTGAACCAACTGACGAAAAACACAAACCTCGATATCCTTGTCTCATCTGTGACCAGGATCATTTTACAAAATATTGCCCACATAGAGCCGAGGTATTAAAATTCATAAAAGGTTCGCCTATACCTACTATATTTAAGGATCCATTTCCCACTCAAGATAGTAACATGGTTGGATCTTCCTCCAATCATGTTGAGGATATTTTCATGGTTGCGATGCGATCGCAAGATTACGGTAGTAAAAATACTGGTAAAGAAGCAGAAACATCCAATTCTGCATCGACTGCATCTCCCTCAGTTTCTGATCCATTACAGATCGAGAAACAAAATCCTAACTTAGTAATTAAACCACCTGCAAAAGGTGTACTTTGTGTACATGCGAGAGTTGCTCAGAATTACAATATTGTTGAAGATTTGGAAATTTCCCCTTCAACAATGTCGGCTTTGGAAGTATTGCAATCATGCCCAGCCCAAAGAAAATTACTTTTGTCAGCCTTAGGAGCCGTATATCTCCAGGATTCGAACCTCATGATCTTCGATTTAGATAATTTTACACACCGCCTACCTCATCAAATGGATTTTCAGATTTCGGTAATAGTAAAAAACAAGCGTATATTTCATACTGTTGTTGATGATGGGGCTTCTAGGTGTATAATATCGTTAAAATGTTGGAAATCACTTGGTTCTCCGACAATTAACCAATCACCCACTATTCTCAAAGCTTTTTTTGGAAGAGGTTTTCAGCCATATGGTATTTTACAAGATCTACCAATAGAGGTCAAAGGAAAAATGGTTAATCTAGATGTGGTGGTGGTTGATGCCCCTCTGGATTACAACCTTCTCCTGGGTTGCAGTTGGTCTTACTCCATGACTGTTTTTGTATCATCGATATTTCGTCTCATCATGTTTCCTCATAAAGGAAATATCGTTAAGATATATAATCTCTCATATTATTCATCTGACCCAGCCTCTACTGATAGCATCCAACATATTGGAAAATCGACTATCCCTTATAAGGATGTCGGAGTAGGTTTGATTAAAGATTCAACTTTACTAGGAACTTGTTCCCTGCCTCCTCCCAATGTACAAACTCCTATTTCTAATATCAATATGATTACATCAAGTACTATTTCCTTTGATGATCCTTGGATAGTACCTTTAGAATCAAAATTGGATTCTTTCGAGGGCCTAATGCCTTTGAGTCCTTTTGAGTTAGCATATCAACATGTATAGTCATTTTCTAATACTCCTTCAACCGAGTCTGATCCAGTGAATGTGATCAACCAGGAGTCATTTTCAATATTGAGTTTAGCTTCGACACCAATTCTGGATCCTGCTCAACAAGTATTCAATACTGATGAACATATTCATGAATTCTTGTCAGTAGATGAGTTACCATGGGAATATCTACACCATAGGTCTTCATTTTTACCTAAGCTCAATCATTTTGAGAATGATTTTTCCTCTATTTTTACCACTGATTACATCAAAGAACCTCAGAATCCTCTCTCACATTCCGATTCTGAATTGAATTTAGAAAGTATTTCTATGACGGTTCCTCTTAACATTTTAGTAAAACCTGGAATTGTTAAAAACATTCACAAAGGTGCTTCTTGTAAGCCTAAAGAAATTCAACCATATAAAGCCCTGTTTCAGGAATTTCGTGACATTTTTGCCTAGTCATATGAATAAATGCCAGGAATCGATCCGTCGATTTTTTTTCATGAAATTAAGACATACCTGGATGCTAAACCCATCATATAGAAATTACGTCAGATTCATCCGAGAAAAGCTACCGCTATTAAAGCAGAAGTTGAAAAATTACTTTGTACAAGATTTATTTATCCAATTCCGTTAATGGATTGGGTATCTAATATTGTTCTGGTCAATAAAAAAAAAGGAAAAATTAGAGTATATATTGATTATAGGGATATAAATCAAGCTTTTCCAAAAGAAAATTATCCAACCCCTTACATCGATCAAATTATCGACGATTGTGCTAGAAGTGAAATGTTCTCATTCATGGATGGATTTTTTGGCCACAATCAAATAATCATACTCCCTACAAATCAACCTAAAACAACTTTCATTTGTCCATGGAGAAATTTTTCTTATCGCAAATTACCTTTTTTCCTTAAGAACGTTGGCGCCACTTTTCAAAGGACCATTTCTTATGCATTTCACGACATTAAGCACATTGTGCAGACCTACCTCGATGATTTTATTGCTCATTATTCATGTAGAGCAGATCATATTACTCATTTACGAGCCATTTTTATACGATGTAGGCACTATAAGATTCGTTTGAATCCTCACAAATGTGATTTCTGCATATAATCCAGACGATTATTGGGATTTATTGTCTCAAAGGCAGGAATTCGTGTCAATCCATCGAAGGTTGAGGGAATCATCAATTTACCTCCTCCTTCTACTCTTCGCCAACTCCAAAGTTTGCAAGGGAAAGATAAATTTTTACGTAGATTCATTCCTAACTACGCTGAGTTAACGAAAGGTTTCACTAGGTTGTTGAAATAGAATATTCCTTTCTTTTGGGACAAGGTTGCTGATAGATCTTTTGATGATTTGAAAAATGAGTTGACACATGTGTCATTACTGCATCCTCCCAACTACAACCAAGATTAATTTTTGTACCTCACTGCTTCCGATTCCACTATAGGGATTGTTTTAGTTCAGGAAGATTAATTCCATAGTGAACATGTGTTTTACTATCTTAGTCAAAATTTGCATCTGACTGAGATCAAATACTCACACATGGATAAATTGGCCTTAGCAGCTGTTCAAGCTGTGCATAGTTTTCGTCAGTACATACTTTTATGCAAAACAACAGTGATTTATGATTGTAACCCTATGATGTACATTTTTACCAAACAATTGATAGGGTGAAAATACTCTAAATGGATTATTATCCTGTAGGAGTTTGATTTGAAATTTGAAAAGTCCAAATCCAAGAAATCATTGATATTTTCTAAACTTATATGATTTCCCACGTACTGATACAGAAAATGTGGCAGAACAACCAACCACGGATGAATCCTTGTTTCTTATTAGTACCATTGATCCTTGGTATGGAGATATTATTGTTTATCTTCAAACCCAATATTTTCGGCCTAAGATTTCACGATCGCAACGACGAAAAATTCATTTCCAGTCTCAATAATATCATATTTTTGGCAACACAGTATACCATCGTGGTGTGGACTCAGTTTTTCAATTTTGTCTAACTCATGACGAGGCCGAAAAGGTTTTAAATGACTGTCACTCCAGAGCATGTGGTGGTCATATGTCTGGGTACACCACAACCCAAAAGATATTGTGCACATGTTATTTCTAGCCGTCCTTGTTTAAATATTGTATTTACACAGTCTAAAAATGTCATAATTGTCAAATCTTCGATCGAAAAATGCATGCACCACCTGCTCCTCTTCACCCTATAATTGATGTCGATCCTTTTGCAAAATGGGGCATTGACTTCATTACATGTAACCCTCACTTGGCCGAGGGGCATGGGTATATTATTCTAGTAGTAGATTATTTTACCAAATGGGCTGAGGCGATGCCTACATTTGAGGCAGATGGAAAAACTACAACTAATTTCATATTCAATCATGTGATTGCTCATTTCGGTGTACCCCAAGCGATAATTACTGATCACGAGAGCCATTTTCGAAATATCATGATGACCGAGTTAACAGACCAGCTTGGCCTGCGCCATGACAGTTCTACACCATATTATCCATAGGCCAATGGTTTAGTTGAAGCGATTAATAAATTTTTAGTCACCATGATCAAACAACTCATTGGAATTCATAAGTTGAATTGGCATACCATGCTCTTTTCAGCACTTTGGGCATATCAAACTTCAACAAAAGCATCGACAGGTTTTACCCCTTTTCAACTGGTCTACGTAAAGAATGAAAGCTCAGTATGATAGAAGTGTTACCCCTCGTAATTTTTCATAAGGAGACCTAGTTTTGATTTATGATCCAGCCAATGATAAACTAGGGGCTGGTAGATTTGAACCCATGTGGCATGGTCCTTATATTGTCAAGCGACAGCTTGAAAAAGGGGCCTATGAATTGATTGATTTTGACGGGGTCTCTTTAGGTAAACCCAGAAATGGACTTTATCTGAAGAGATATTACGCTTGACTTTGTGTGGAGATCTTCTCTATATATTAGTTAATTTTTAGCTAGTGTGCTATAGATTAGAAACGTGTGCCTAGCTTAAGTGTGCTCTTCCTACTATTCCCGCTTTTCTGGATACTTTTAATATCGTAGATGTCGACGTCCTTTCAAATGTATATTGGTTTTGTTGATGGTGCTTGTCATAGTACATAGAACATCTCTTCCGCAGCTTGGGTTATTTACTCACCCACTGACAAGTTAGTATCAATGCATGGGGTAAGCCTCGGTCAAACAACGAACAATATTGTTGAATATAGTGCAGTTCTTGAATTATTATCATAATCCATTTCATTTGGAATCCAGAGTTCGATCATTAGGTTAGATTCTGAACTCGTTTTATTACAGTTAAACCGAGTATATGCCATTAGAAATCCAGTATTATTAAGATTATTTTTAAAGGTTCGTCTCTTAGAATGAGAGTTCGATTATATTGAGTATCAACACATTCCAAGAAATTTAAATACATTAGCAAATGCAATTTCTTCTAATGTTATAAATAGACATTTGTGATAAAAAAGTAACAAATAAACATTCCATAACATAATTGAATAGGTAAACTGGAAATAATAGTATATCATAATATAGATGTAGTGTTCAAAAAATAGTATATCGTCTTCGATGATAGGCTCGAAAAACCTTATGATCGGGAAAATAAGTCTACAAGTCAATCATCCACTATCCATGGTAATGATAGTGCATGAGATTTTCACCACTTAGAGATTAATTATCCATCTTTTTGAAAATGCAGCAAGATGATGGAGCTTAGTGAAATGAAGTCGCCTTCACTAAGTGGGCCCGCAGGCAAATTCTGGCGCAAAGTCTATTTTTAGAATATGTCTATTTTTAGACATATGGAGCATGGTCCAGGGGTTGCATTATGTTATTCTTGGAGTATTGGTCATGTTGGTAAAAATATATGGACCTCTATTTTTTGACCTATAGGTCGAAGTCTATATTTAGACTGCCTATCCTAAAAATAGGGAAGTCAAATATTATTTACCCTCAATAATATTTGGACTATAAACTTCAGTTTACTCTCTTGGAGCACTTCAGTTCGAGCCTTGGAAGTGGCTCATGCATCTGACAGAGGAATTACGCCATTCCTAAGGGTTTGGTGAGCTCATGCATGGTTGACTTTAGTTAGGACTTCAGTGGCAGAAGTTTGGTGGAGTTGATGAGACAGATGGTGGAGTTGTGTTCGGTTTAACTTAGTTGAACTAGTTGAGATTAGTTTAACTAGCCAATCAACTAGTAATGAGTGGATTGAATTAAATATTATTTAATTCATTAATTATTAACTCATTATTCAACTCAATAACACATCAGTTCACTACAGTGCATGGACAGTTTAGTGGAGACCAGTGAAAGAGGTAGATGAAAGGGTGAGTACAGCTATTAGTTGTGACATCAGTTGTGCATGAGATTTGCACCACACTTGGAGACAATTTCCCATGATTATTGCGCTATCAAGCCAAGGAGATTTGAGCCTTGGATCTCTATTTAGACAGGCCATGATTGCGTAATAGAGGCAGGCAATTAGTGGATGTGTTTTGAACCTATGACTTGTTCAAAACCAAGCTAGTTTGTGTGTAACTTCATGAGATAGTACTGAGTACTTGTGAGGAGTATTGTACTGATTTTGTTACATGTTTTATCCATTATAATATACACAATAGCTGTGGGGTTTTCAGCTATAAGCTTTCCCCATACATACTGTGTTAATGTGTATGATGAATTTATGTTCTATCGCTTGTTTTATTTCCGCATGTGTGATGATCTGAGTGGAAGAGATTATGTGTTGCATATGAATTCGAATTGATATGTGATCAGGATAGTCTCAGTGGCTAATTAATCATTATTCAGAAAATTTCTACATGGTATTGGAGCTATTGAAGCAGAGATTGATCATCACAGTGATTACAAACTTATTTCGGTAGACAGAGTCTGCATGCGGGCCAGGTAGCCTTTGGATCCATCCTTTCCTTTGAAAGGTGATATATCCAGTAAATGCCCCTTGCAGTCAATGTCTGTGCTAGAAATAATTTTTTCTCACAAATCTAGAGCGGTTGAGCTTTGAGGTGGAATTCGAATTTTGCAGCAGTTTTGTTTTCTTGGTGCCGGTGTTGAAAATGTCTTTCAACGGTTTACGACTCGAATATGCTCTTGAAGGCAGTTCGAATTATGTTGCATGGAAGGATCGCATGGAGGCAGTATTAGAAGATAATGGACTGAAGGAGTTCATGGATACGGATGTCCAAAAGCCCACTGATCCTGCTGAAGTCGAAGCATGGCAAAAGAAGATGGTGAAATGTCGAAGGATCCTGTTGGAGGGCGTCAAGGATCATATTGTATCCAGCCTGCATGGAAAGGCTTCTCCATATTTAATGTGGAAAGCTTTGACGGATCTATTCCAGAGTAAGAGCGACCAAAGGAAGTTGGCACTCAAAGATAAGCTCAGGAACATCAAGATGGAGAAAGGCGACAGTATCGCCAAATACCTCACGAAGTTCACTCAATGCAGAGATGAGCTGGGAAGTGTGGGGGTGACTGTCGAAGACAAGGACATGGTCGACCTGGCTCTCCTTGGTCTTTCGAAGGCTTGGCACTCATATCAAGATAGTGTCAATGGTCGGGAGAAGCTGTCGGGATGGGAGCGCCTTTAGGCGGATCTCATGCAGGAGGAGATAAGGAGGACTACTCGGGATGGATCTTCATCAAAGGGAGCTGATGAAGAAAATTGCGCTTTGGTTGCCAAAGCAAAGAAGGGGAAGGGTAAGAAAAATTCTCATTCTGGTGCAAAGGGCAAGAAGCAGGATATGGTGAAAGTGAATTGTTTTCACTGCCATGATCACGGACATTATGCTACCAATTGTCCAAAGAAGAAGAAGAACAAGCAAGCGGGAAGATCTGCAGATGGAGAAGCTTTGGCTTCACAGTTCGAGCTTGACTTTTCACTGATCGCATGCTTGGTTTCAAGTGTGATGGGATCGGTGTGGTTCTTGGACAGCGGTGTGTCATTTCATATGACGGGAGATCGAGATTTGTTCTCAGATCTGGAGGACAAAGATTTGGGTGTGCACATCGAGATGGGCGATGATGGTAGATACAGTGCGACTGGTATCGGTACCATATCCTTTCAGAGGGAGTCTGGTAAGCCCTTTGTATTGAAGGATTTCATGCATGTACCTGGATTGAAGAAGAACTTGATCTCTGTGGCGATGTTGGAGGATAAGGGGTATGATGTGGTCTTCAGCGAAGGAAAAGCCTTCCTGCGCAGTAAGACTACTGGAGAGACCCAGAAGATAGGGGTTCGAACCAAGAACCTTTATCAGTTGCAGGTAGATGGCTGCGCAACAATGGCATGCAAGGCGGGAGATATGGTGAGCCGGGATGATGAGGGTGAACTGTGGCACAGGAGATTGTGCCACCTTCACCATGGAGCTTTGAAGATTCTGCAGCAGATTTCTACTAGGCTTCCTAAGGGCACTCTTGCGCAGTCAGATCAGTGCAAGGGGTGTACTTTAGGGAAGTATGTGAAAGCCACCTTTCACGAGAAGGATAATCGCGCCACGACGATCCTTGAGAGAGTTCACACAGACGTGTGTGGTCCTTTCTCAGTTGCTTCGACAGCAAAGCACAGGTATTATGTGATCTTTGTTGATGATTTCTCTCGAAAGTGCTGGATCTTCTTCATGCAGAAGAAAAGCGATACATTCACGAAGTTCTGTGAGTTTAAAGCACTGGTCGAGAAGGAGTCGGGGAAGAAGGTGATTGCTCTAAGGAGTGATAATGGTGGTGAATTCATCTCGGCTGAATTCAAGGAGTTCTGCAGCGCAGAAGGGATTCGAAGAGAGCTCATCGCACCCCATAACCCACAGCAGAACGGGGTGGCTGAGCGGAAGAACAGAACGATCGTGGGTGCTGCACGGGCGATGTTGCATGATCAGGGCCTACCCCTTCACTTGTGGGCTGAGGCATGCAATACAGAAGTGTATGTGCAGAACCGTTGTCCTCACAAGGTTCTTGGCATGAGTACATCGGAGGAGGCTTATTCTGGAAAGAGGCCTGATATTTCCCATTTGCGGATTTTTGGTTCTCCTGTCTACATGCATGTGACGAAGGATGCGAGAAGGAAGCTGGATCCAACCGCTGAGGTTGGAATATTTGTGGTGTACACTGATACACCTCACAACTATCAAGTGTATTTGTCAGACAGTCGCAAGACTGTTGTGCGACGGGATATAAAATTTCAGGAGGAGAAAGCCATGCAGTGTTCTCTTGAGAGGGAGCTACACTTGCATGCAGATGAGGAGATGTTAGTTCCTAAGGAGGAGCTTCCGGATGTGGATCAACCACAAGAGGACGTTCAGGAGGTGGAAGAAACCACCCATGCAGCGCCAACCATCAGAGGGCACATGCGCACTACAGAAGCTGAGCGACTGGCTCGAGATGCAGAGAAGGTTGTAGGACCACCTACAGCACAACGCAGACAGAGGCAGTCACCGGATCGGTACACTGGATACATGGCTCTTGTGGGTCAATGTGTCGTGACGGAGCCATCCTCTTTTGAGGAAGCTGTGGAGGAACCCGCATGGGTTGATGCCATGATCGAAGAATATGATTCGATCGTCAGGAACAGTGCATGGGAGATTGTCCCAAGACCGGAGGGGAAATCAATGGTGGGTTTGCGATGGATCTACAAAGTGAAGCAGGCGGCTGACGGGAGTGTGGAGAAGTACAAGGCGAGATTTGTCGCCCGTGGCTTCTCACAGATCGAGGGGATTGACTATGAGGAGACTTTTGCACCTGTCGCAAGGTACTCTTCCATACGGACGATCCTTGCTCTCGCAGCGCAGATGGGGTGGCACATTCATCAGATGGATGTGAAGACTGCGTTCCTCAATGGAGTTATTGAGGAAGAGGTGTACATAGAGCAGCCTGAAGGTTTTGAGATCTTCAGCAGTGAGTCGCATGTGTGCCGACTCAAGAGAGCACTGTACGGGCTGAAGCAAGCACCTTGTGCTTGGTACACTCGGATAGACAACTACTTCACCGGGCTTGGATTCTCCAAGAGTGAGGCGGATCCAAACCTGTACCAGATTGTGGTGGAGGGGAAGCTGTTGATCATTGTATTGTATGTAGATGATCTGATTTTGACTGGCGACGAGCAGTTGATACTTTCATGCAAGGAGGATCTTGCACGAGAGTTTGAGATGAAGGACCTGGGCATCCTTCATTATTTCCTGGGATTGGAGATTTGGCAGCGCAGTGGAGGACTGTTTGTTTCTCGGGGCAAGTATGCCCGGGAGATTCTGGAGAGGTTCAACATGCAAGGCTGCAAGCCTGTTGACACTCCTCTTCCTGGTGGTTGGAGGAAGGAGGATGCTACTTGAGCGGAGGTAGTGGATGCCACTGTCTATCGACAGTTGGTGGGGTCGCTTATGTATCTGGTCAATACACGACCCGATATATGCTATGCAGTTAACCAGCTTTCGCAAGCTATGGTTAAGCCTACCAAGCTCTTTTGGAAGGCAGGCAAGCATGTATTGCGTTATATTAGAGGCACATCGGGATATGGTTCATGGTACAGACAGGAGGATGGAGCAAAAGCTGCCTTCAACGTGCGATTGGGCGAGAGACGCGGGCGGAAGAAACACATACGGGAGGAGTTTTCGACGATGGGTCGATAACGGTTCCTAGTACGAGCGAGCAGAGATCCATGGCACTCGATTCGATGAGGTAGGTACATGGCGGCCTAGCTTGTTTGCATGCGGGAGCTATTTGGATGAGGAAGATCCTCGCAGGTTTGTTCAGGTTGCATTTGGAGCCTACAGTGATCTACTGTGATAACCAGAGCTGCATCAAGCTCTCGGCTAATCCAGTATTTCATGATAGGTCCAAACATATCGACATCAGGTACCATCATATCAGAGATTGTGTTCGGCGGAGAATCATGATGCTTTCATATGTTCCCACGGAGGATCAGGATGCCGACATCCTGACGAAGGCGCTCACCAGGAGCAAGTTCGAATTCCACAGAGGCAGGATAGGGGTTGCAGATAATCCATATCTTGCTGAGAGGGAGTGTTGAGAATGCAGCAAGATGATGGAGCTTAGTGAAATGAAGTCGCCTTCATTAAGTGGGCCCGCAGGCGAATTCTGGCGCAAAGTCTATTTTTAGACTATGTCTATTTTTAGACATATGGAGCATGGTCCAGGGGTTGCAGTATGTTATTCTTGGAGTATTGGTCATGTTGGTAAAAATATATGGACCTATATTTTTTGACCTATAGGTCGAAGTCTATATTTAGACTGCCTATCCTAAAAATAGGGAAGTCAAATATTATTTACCCTTAATAATATTTGGACTATAAACTTTAGTTTACTCTCTTGGAGCACTTCAGTTCGAGCTACAGAAGTGGCTCATGCATCTGACAGAGGAATTACGCTATTCCTAGGGGTTTGGTGAGCTCATGCATGGTTGACTTCAGTTAGGACTTCAGTGGCAGAAGTTTGGTGGAGTTGATGAGACAGTTGGTGGAGTTGTGTTCGGTTTAACTTAGTTGGACTAGTTGAGATTAGTTTAACTAGCTAATCAACTAGTAATGAGTGGAGTGAATTAAATATTATTTAATTCATTAATTAGTAACTCATTATTCAACTCAAGAACACATCAGTTCACTACGGTGCATGGACAGTTCAGTGGAGACCAGTGAAAGAGGTAGATGAAAGGGTGAGTACAGCTATCAGTTGTGACATCAGTTGTGCATGAGATTTGCACCACACTTGGAGGCAATTGCCCATGATGATTGTGCTGTCAAGCCAAGGAGATTCGAACCTTGGATCTCTATTTAGACAGGCCATGATTGCGCAATAGAGGCAGGCAATTAGTGGATGTGTTTTGAACCTGTGACTTGTTCAAAACCAAGCTAGTTTGTGTGTAACTTCATGAGATAGTACTGAGTACTTGTGAGGAGTATTGTACTGACTTTGTTACATGTTTTCTCCATTATAATATACAAAATAGCTGTGGGGTTTTCAGCTATAATCTTTCCCCATACATACTGTGTTAATGTGTATGATGAATTTATGTGCTATCGCTTGTTTTATTTCCGCATGTGTGATGATCTGAGTGGAAGAGATTATGTGTTGCATATGAATTCGAATTGATATGTGATCAGGATAGTCTCAGTGGAAAATTAATCATTATTCAGAAAATTTCTACATGGTATGGGAGCTTAGTGAAATGAAGTCGCCTTCACTAAGTGGGCCCGCAGGCAAATTCTGGCGCAAAGTCTATTTTTAGACATATGGAGCATGGTCCAGGGGTTGCAGTATGTTATTCTTGGAGTATTGGTCATGTTGGTAAAAATAAATGGACCTCTATTTTTTGACCTATAGGTCGATGTCTATTTTTAGACTGCCTATCCTAAAAATAGGGAAGTCAAATATTATTTACCCTTAATAATATTTGGACTCTAAACTTCAGTTTACTCTCTTGGAGCACTTCAGTTCGAGCTACAGAAGTGGCTCATGCATCTGACAGAGGAATTACACTATTCCTAAGGGTTTGGTGAGCTCATGCATGGTTGACTTCAGTTAGGACTTTAGTGGCAGAATTTTGGTGGAGTTGATGAGACAGTTGGTGGAGTTGTGTTCGGTTTAACTTAGTTGAACTAGTTGAGATTAGTTTAACTAGCTAATCAACTAGTAATGAGTGGAGTGAATTAAATATTATTTAATTCACTAATTAGTAACTCATTATTCAACTCAAAAACACATCAGTTCACTACAGTGCATGGACAGTTCAGTGGAGACCAGTGAAAGAGGTAGATGAAAGGGTTGAGATAGCTATCAGTTGTGACATCAGTTGTGCATGAGATTTGCACCACACTTGGAGGAATTTCCCATGATGATTGTGCTGTCAAGCCAAGGAGATTTGAACCTTGGATCTCTATTTAGACAGGCCATGATTGCGCAATAGAGGCAAGGCAATTAGTGGTGAGTTTTGAACCAGTAACCTGTTCAAAACCAAGCTAGTTTGTGTGTAACTTTATGAGAAAGTACTGAGTACTTGTGAGGAGTATTGTACTGAGTTTGTTACATGATTTCTCCATTATAATATACACAATAGCTGCGGGGTTTTCAGCTATAAGCTTTCCCCATACATACTGTTAATGTGTATGATGATTTGATGTGTTATCGCTTGATTTTATTTCCGCATGTTTGATGATCTGAGTGGAAGAGATTATGTGTTACATATAAATTCGAATTGTATGTGATCAGGATAGTCTCGGTGGATAATTAATCATTATTCAGCAAATTTCTACATGGTATCAAAGCTATTGAAGCAGAGATTGATCATCACAGTGATTACAAACTTATTTCGGTAGACAGAGTCTGCATGCGGGCCAGGTAGCCTCCGGATTCATCTTTCTTCGGAAAGTGAAAGGTCTGGTAAATTCCCCTTGCAGTCAATCTCTGTGATAGAAATAATTTTTTCTCACAGATCTAGAGCGGTTGAGCTTTGAGGTGGAATTCGAATTTTGCAGCGGTTTTGTTTTCTTGGTGCCGGTGTTGAAAATGTCTTTCAACGGTTTGCGACTCGAATATGCTCTTGAAGGCAGTTCGAATTATGTTGCATGGAAGGATCGCATGGAGGTAGTATTAGAAGATAATGGACTGAAGGAGTTCGTGGATACGGATGTCCAAAGGCCCACTGATCCTGCTGAAGTCGAAGCATGGCAAAAGAAGATGGCGAAATGTTGAAGGATCCTGTTGGAGGGCGTCAAGGATCATATTGTATCCAGCCTGCATGGAAAGGCTTCTCCATTTCTAATGTGGAAAGCTTTGACGGATCTATTCCAGAGTAAGAGTGACCAAAGGAAGCTGGCGCTCAAAGATAAGCTCAAGAACATCAAGATGGAGAAGGGCGACAGTATCGCCAAATACCTCACGAAGTTCACTCAATGCAGAGATGAACTGGGAAGTGTGGGAGTTACTGTCGATGAAGAGGATATGGTCGACCTGGCTCTCCTTGGTCTTCCGAAGGCTTAGCACTCATATCAAGATAGTGTCAATGGTCGGGAGAAGCTACCGGGATGGGAGCGCCTTTGGGCGGATCTCATGCAGGAGGAGATAAGGAGGACTACTCGAGATGGATCTTCATCAAAGGGAGCTGATGAAGAAAACTGCGCTTTGGTGTCCAAAGAAAAGAAGGGGAAGGGTAAGAAAACCTCTCATTCTGGTGCTAAGGGCAAGAAGCAGGATATGGTGAAAATGAAGTGTTTTCAATGCCATGATCACGGACATTATGCTACCAATTGTCCAAAGAAGAAGAAGAACAAGCAAGCGGGAAGATCTGCAGATGGAGAAGCTTTGGCTTCACAGTTCGAGCTTGAATTTTCACTGATTGCATGCTTGGTTTCAAGTGTGCTGGGATCGGTATGGTTCTTGGACAACGGTGCGTCATTTCATATGACGGGAGATCGGGATTTGTTCTCAGATCTGGAGGACAAAGATTTGGGTGTGCACATCGAGATGGGCGATGATGGTAGATACAGTGCGACTGGTATCGGTACCATATCCTTTCAGAGGGAGTCTGGTAATCCCTTTGTATTGAAGGATGTCATGCATGTACCTGGATTGAAGAAGAACTTGATCTCTGTGGCGATGTTGGAAGATAAGGGTTATGATGTGGTCTTCAGCGAAGGAAAAGCCTTCCTGCGCAGTAAGACTACTGGAGAGACCCAGAAGATAGGGGTTCGAACCAAGAACCTTTATCATTTCCAAGTAGATGGCTGCGCAGCAATGGCATGCAAGGCGGGAGAAGTGGTGAGCTGGGATGATGAGGGCGAACTGTGGCACAGGAGATTGGGCCACCTTCACCATGGAGCTTTGAAGATCCTGCAGCAGATTTCTACTAGGATTCCTAAGTGCACTCTTGCGCAGTCAGATCAGTGCAAGGGGTGTACCTTGGGGAAGTATGTGAAAGCCACCTTTCACGAGAAGGATAGTCCCGCCACGATTATCCTTGAGAGAGTTCACACAGACGTGTGTGGTCCTTTCTTAGTAGCTTCGACAGCAAAGCACAAGTATTATGTGATATTTGTTGATGATTTCTCTCGAAAGTGCTGGATCTTCTTCATGCATAAGAAGAGTGATACATTTGCGAAGTTCTGTGAGTTTAAAGCACTGGTCGAGAAGGAGTCGGGGAAGCAGGTGATTGCTCTAAGGAGTGATAACGGTGGTGAATTCAACTCGGCTGAATTCAAGGAGTTCTGCAGCGCAGAAGGGATTCGGAGAGAGCTCATCGCACCCCATAACCCACAACAGAACGGGGTGGCTGAGCGGAAGAATAGAACTATCGTGGGTGCTGCATGGGCGATGTTGCATGATCACGGCCTACCCCTTCGCTTGTGGGCTGAGGCACGCAATACAGCAATGTATGTGCAGAACCGTTGTCCTCACAAGGTTCTTGGCATGAGTACACCGGAGGAGGCTTATTCTAGAAAGAGGCCTGATATTTCCCATTTGCGGATTTTTGGTTCTCCTGTCTACATGCATGTGACGAAGGATACGAGAAGGAAGCTGGATCAAACCGCTGAGGCTGGAATATTTGTGGGGTACACTGATACATCTCACAACTATCAGGTGTATTTGTCAGACAGTCACAAGACTGTTGTGCGACATGATATAAAATTTCAGGAGGAGAAAGCCATGCAGTGTTCGCTTGAGAGGGAGCTACACTTGCATGAAGATGAGGAGCTGTTAGTTCCTAAGGAGGAGCTTCTGGATGTGGATCAGCCACAAGAGGAAGTTCAGGAGGTGGAGGAAACCACCCATGCAGCGCCAACCATCAGAGGGTGCATGCGCACTACAGAAGCTGAGCGACTGGCTCGAGATGCAGAGAACGTTGTAGGACCACTTATAGCACAGCGCAGATAGAGGCAGTCACCGGATCGGTACACTGGATACATGGCTCTTGTGAGTCAATGTGTTGTGACGGAGCCGTCCTATTTTGAGGAAGATGTGGAGGAACCCGCATGGGTTGATGCCATGATCGAAGAATATGATTCGTTCGTCAGAAAGAGTGCATGGGAGATTGTCCCAAGACCGGAGGGGAAATCAGTGGTGGGTTCGCGATGGATCTACAAAGTGAAGCAGGCGGCTGACGGGAGTGTGGAGAAGTACAAGGCGAGATTTGTCGCCCATGGCTTCTCACAGATCGAGGGGATCGATTATGAGAGAAATTTTTTATGCCAAGGTACTCTTCCATACGGACGATCCTTGCTCTCTCGGCGCGGTGGGATGGCACATCCATCGGATGGATGTTGCGTTTCTCGATGGGTTATTGAGGAGGAGGTGTGAGAGCAGCACGAAGGTTTTGAGATCTTCGGTGGTTTTCTCACTTCCTCAAGAAATGTGTACGGGTTGGAAAGCAAGCTACTCGTTAACTGGACCTCAGACAGACATTTCTTCTACGACTTGGATTTATACGAGTGAGCGGTTCTATTGTGCAGTTGTGGTGGAGGGGAAGCTGTTGATCATCGTACTGTATGTAGATGATCTGATTTTGACTGGCGACGAGCAGTTGGTACTTTCATGCAAGGAGGATCTTGCACGAGAGTTTGAGATGAAGGACCTGGGCATCCTTCATTATTTCCTGGGATTGGAGATTTGGCAGCGCAGTGGAGGACTGTTTGTTTCTCAGGGCAAGTATGCTCGGGAGATTATGGAGAGGTTCAACATGCAAGGCTGCAAGCCTGTTGACACTCCTCTTCCTGGTGGTTGGAGGAAGGAGGATGCTACTTCAGCGGAGGTAGTGGATGCCACTATCTATCGACAGTTGGTGGAGTCGCTTATGTATCTGGTCAATACACGACCCGATATATGCTATGCTGTTAACCAGCTTTCGCAAGCTATGGTTAAGCCTACCAAGCTCTTTTGGAAGGCAGGCAAGCATGTATTACGTTATATTAGAGGCACATCGGGATATGGTCTATGGTACAGACAGGAGGATGGAGTCGACTTTGCGGCTTCTTGATGCAGTTGAGCGGTGGCAGATAGGAAGAAACACTTTTGGAGGAGGAGGTTTCGGCATTGGGTCGACGGCAGGGTTTCGTGCAGTGGGAACCATAGATACCTTTTCCGGTTCGAGAGGCAGGTACATGGTAGCTAACCGAAAAGCTTGCATCTTGAAGCTGTTGGATGAGGAAGATCCTCGTTGGATTGCTTGGGTGCTTGGAGGTTGCATTTGGAGCCTACAGTGATCTACTGTGATAACCACAGTTGCATTAAACTCTCGGCTAATGCAGTATTTCATGATAGGTCCAAACACATCGACATCGGGTACCATCATATCAGATATTGTGTTCAGCGGAGAATCATGATGCTTTCATATGTTCCCACGGAGGATCGGGATGCCGACATCCTGACGAAGGTGCTCACCAGGAGCAAGTTCGAATTCCACAGAGGCAGGATAGGGGTTGCAGATAATCCATATCTTGCTGAGAGGGAGTGTTGAAAATGCAGCAAGATGATGGAGCTGAGTGAAATGAAGTCGCCTTCACTAAGTGGGCCCGCAGGCAAATTCTGGCGCAAAATCTATTTTTAGACTATGTCTATTTTTAGACATATGGAGCATGATCCGGGGATTGCAGTATGTTATTCTTGGAGTATTGGTCATGTTGGTAAAAATAGATGGGACTCTATTTTTGTGACCTATAGGTCGAAGAGGTCGAAGTCTATTTTTAGACTGCCTCTCCTTAAAATAGAGAAGTCAAATATTATTTACCCTTAATAATATTTGGACTATAAACTTCAGTTTACTCTCTTGGAGCACTTCAGTTCGAGCCTTGGAAGTGGCTCATGCATCTGACAGAGGAATTACGCTATTCCTAAGGTTTTGGTGAGCTCATGCATGGCTGACTTCAGTTAGGACTTCAGTGGCAGAAGTTTGGTGGAGTTAATGAGACAGCTAGTGGAGTTGTGTTCGGTTTAACTTAGTTGAACTAGTTGAGATTAGTTTAACTAGCTAATCAACTAGTAATGAGTGGAGTGAATTAAATATTATTTAATTCATTAATTAGTAACTCATTATTCAACTCAGGAACACATCAGTTCACTACAGTGCATGATCAGTTCAGTGGAGACCAATGAAAGAGGTAGATGAAAGGGTGGAGTTAGCTATCAGTGGCGACATCAGTTGTGCATGAGATTTGCACCACACTTGGAGGAATTGCCCATGATGATTGCGTTGTCAAGACAAGGAGATTCGAACCTTGGATCTCTATATAGACAGGCCATGATTGCGCAATAGAGGCAAGGCAATTGGCGGTGAGTTTTGAACCAGTAACCTGTTCAAAACCAAGCTAGTTTGTGTGTAACTTCATGAGATAGTACTGAGTACTTGTGAGGAGTATTGTACTGATTTTGTTACATTTTTTCTCCATTATAATATACACAATAGCTGCGGGGTTTTCAGCTATAAGCTTTCCCCATACATACTGTGTTAATGTGTATGATGAATTGATGTGCTATCGCTTGTTTTATTTCCGCATGTGTGATGATCTGAGTGGAAGAGATTGTGTTGCATATGAATTCGAATTGATATGTGATCAGGATAGTCTCGGTGGATAATTAATCATTATTCAGCAAATTTCTACACATAATTGAACAGGTAAACTGGAAATAATAGTATATCATAATATACATGTAGTGTTCAAAAAATAGTATATCGTCTTTGATCATAGGCTTGGAAAACCTTATGATCGGGAAAATAAGTCTACAAGTCAATCATCCACTATCCATGGTAATGATCATGATAATACACCACTGCTTGTGCCACCCTATTCAAAAACCTCCCGAATGGTCCAGGAACACCAATGACATATCTCTGTAGACGGAGCAAGATATCCTCTATGGTGCTCTCAGGAATATCTATAGTGAGCCACTCCAAATGGTGCTCTAAATCAGTCAGGATCTCTATAGTCTGATCTTGTGGGGGTGCTGCTGCTGCTGCTACATCCCTTTGCCTCTGGTCAAAGGGGCGGAGAATGGTTGGTTGACTCAGACCCACATCTGCATTTGAAATTATTTTGTTATCAGTTTTGGATGATTTAAAAAAAAAAAAAATTAGAAATTAGAACATGTCAAAAAAGATTTTTTACCTGACTCGTCCCACTGAGCTCCTGGAGGAAGGGGCATTTCCCGGTCGCCACAAAAATCCATGCCAACATAAGGAAAATTCTCTATCACAAAAATTTGGCGTTCCAGCCAACGAAAATATGTCGAGGGAAATTGAACAATCTCCCCACCCTCGCTGTGGCAGGCCATCAAAACAACCCGACGAACCATCCTAGGCTCTCGAGGTCGACCAGCATCAACAGGAATATGTTGCGGGGCTAACATGGGGATCCTCTCTAGAGAAAAGGTGACTACAATGGACCCATATCCAAAGTTGTTTAGCTTCCCATTCTTTGCTCTGGTAAGTTTTCCTTTCACATTTTCCAACACTGCCTCGCACAAGTTGAATATGGTGCCTCGAAATCAATCTACTGCTATGCACATCAGAGATCCAGTGGCTACATGTAAAGCTACACTTCCACACAACTTGACAATAGTAAAAGAAATAAATTTTAGCTCGGGACTGATGATAGTTTTTATGTCAATCCATTTTTCTCGGGGATTGGCTTCATCATTACAGAACTCTAATTATAGGCTAGCGATACACTAGCCACCTGGCCTAGCCCCAAATAGAGATACTGTTTCGCCTCTCCTAGACAAACTAGTCAAAAAATAAATGTCTTCCAGGTCAATCTCAAGCCGGTGACCTCCGATCACGAAACACTGGTCCTAAACATCCCATTTACTTACCAGCATAGTAAGACGATCCACTTGAGCTCTCATGCCACTGATAGCCCAAAATTTGTAAAGCCCGCATACTCTTAAAGCTTGAAAATTAGGTTGATGATTTATTGCTGCTTCATCTACCTCTTCGTGCTCCCGTTATTGCCAAATGATCATTGTAGATATCCTACAACAAGTAAAATGAAAGATTACAATCTTTTTGAAGAAATTTTTTTGGGTAATTTAGGAAGAAAATATGTTTTTAAATTCATTACGGGGCCCACGCACTTTACGCTCAGGGACAATGCGTAGCTCCGCACGAGCCCTGTGTTAAAAGTGTGGGGCCCCGATATTTTTCTTTGTAGAAAAATGTGGGGGTCTGCAAGTACCTAATGTCTTAGATGCGGACCACGAGGGCGAATTTTTAAACATATTTTTCCTCCCAAAAATGAAATTTTTACCCTAATTTAAAAAATTGAATGGATGAAAAGAAAAATAAGAAGGTTGTGGATTACCTAAAATATACGGTTTTCGATTCTGATGGCCAGTTTGCCAAGAATATTCTCCGAAGCGTTTTTGCCAAGAGCTCTAAAAACTTTACTCCAAACTCAAACAATAAAAATGAACTTGAAAAATTCCTTTTTATAAGTTTTTTTGAATAGATGAATTTTAAATTTGTTTATTTTTCACTTTAAAAAGTCAGTTTTTCAAAATATTTTTATTATTGAAATAGGTATGTTTAATTTCTCGAGTTTTTGTGTAGAATAACGGATTTTTTAGGCAAAATGGTCATTTTTGATGAAGAGTAAACTTTTATCACTTTTTTGGGCTCTTTAAAACTTACGAAAAAGCGAAACCATGGAGTCCTCTTTTAAGCCCTTTTCAGACTCTCTAAAAATGAAAATATTGTCGAGTACTTGACTATTCAAACTCGTTAAAGTAAATGGATAGTTGTCCCTTTAGTATAATTTTACCCCTTTTCTGGAATGAAATTGACTATTTACGAGAAAAGTATACATTGACTAATCATGGTCAATAGAGTTCTCTCTTGCATTATTTTATCCTTTTTCGGGCCTGAGAGACTAAATTTATGAAAAAGTGCACCCATGGAGTTTTCTTAATTTTTTTCTTCTGACTCCCTAAAAATGAAAAACACTAAGTTTCTCCTATACTGGACTCATTAAAATTTAACAGTAAAGGACCTGTCGATTACAAGAAAGAACGGACCACTCCTTCTTAGGGTTCAATTTTAAACTAAGTTGGACTCATCTGAAGGATGAGCTTATAAACAAGAAAATGTTATCCTCCTCAAGCTTGTCAAAAATAAAGAGGTACTTTCCAGAAATGGTGGGGGGAAAGAGAGAAAAATAGATTCATTTGTTACACTTTGATTTGTAAAAAGCATTACACCACTCTTGAACACGACACTTTTTGTCACACTTCCACTTGGGTTGGAAAATCCTTTTCCTGTAAGTTAATCAAACCACATTGAAGGTCTTCCGCAAGTTTCTGGGTATTAGCTTAGGGAAACTGTCACCAAACCATCTAGAGTGTTGTTATGTTTTCAAGAGGACAGTCAAACAAACCATTCATCTGCAAACATTTATCTCCATTCGCGTTGACCATCCCTGAGTCAGTCCTTGCAAAAAATTTCTTCAAAACTTGATCTATGGTTTCATGCCATGAGCTTGCTTATGACGGATCACTTTCTATTGACAACAGCTCATCATCTAGGAATTTGATCTAGAATCTGTCAGTACCTTGGAATATGCATGCCTTAATGGCAGGTTTCTCGCCTTCGATGATAGGTTACAACATTGACCTTCGGTCAAATGATTCCGTGAAATGTTCGACTTCCGATCACTTATTCACATTTCATGGATTGTACTGAGTACTTTGAGAGCCATTATCATTATTGGTGGTTTCTCTCACACTTGTTAACAGTTCACATCATTGACTGGTAATCAAGTGGTTTCTACCATGTTCGACTTCAACATATTTAATCACATGGATAGAATCCTACTAGTTCGGGAAGTAGAAATCAAGACCTTGGATCTAGTTTCCACCATCTAGGCTACAAGGAGTTTTATTATTCATTATGTAGTAGACGATTCATTACATATGGCTGTGACCATGCTGTGTCTACACTATTGATGTAATATTAAAATAATTTATGTATCAGAACAAGTTTAGTTAGTTTTGATATGAGTATGGGAATGCCTACCTCAGTGATGATATATATATATATGTATTGCATAGAATGTTTTTACAGGTTTCTGACTGGGTTTCCGCAGGCTGATCCTTGAAATGATAAAGCACATCACTCTTAGGATATTATCATATTTCGCACTTTAAGGGGTAATTTTTTACACTGAAATTTGTCACCATGACATTTTAATACTCCCTTGGAAGTCTACAATATCAAAGTTCCTAAAATTCAAGCCTTGAAACTAAGAAAAAAGCTCATAAAAGCCTTAAAACTATGGTACTTCACTTTCTCCTAGTTTTTCTTGTGGTCCCGCACCTCTTGGCTATAACTAATGCATAGCCAAGTGCACTTTCTATTTATTAAAAGTGCAGACCCTTGTAAAAGGTTAGAAAAGGTGAAAGTAAAATCTAGAAGCTCAGTTTAAGTCATTTTTGGAATCTTCTAGAAGCATTCCTGTGGTGGAAAGTCCGCTCCTTTCATGTTCATGCATCCCATCCAATAAGGAGCTAACCCCTTGATGTAAGGAACTAATCCCTTTGAAGGAGGATTCTATCACTTCTTGTATGGAATTGTAACCTCCTCTCTTCCACTATAAAAAGAGGCATAGGGCAGCCTCAAAGGGTTACAATTGATGAGTTGAAGTTTTAGTATTGTTGGAGGCGAAGTGCTGTTGAAACTTAGACCCTTTTAGCTGAGATTTCATGTGGGAAATATTACATACGTGTATGTATCTTGGCTGGAAGAGTGCAAGGATTTTCAGAGTAAAGGAAACGCTTGTTACGGACCCTAGGAAGGCCTGTATGACATCAAGGTGGACATAGTTGTAAGGCTCTTCCTTATTTAAGTTAATACAAATAATTTTTTTTTTCTCAATAAGATGTCAATTGATTGGTTTATTTTATGTATTCCTTGATCACCATAATAGATATGATTTATGAATATATGATATGCAGGTGCTATTCGATGTTTGCTTGTTTATGATTGCAGATCTTCGAAGGCAACTCTTTTAGGCGACTGAAGGACTAAAACTACAAACAAGTGTTGGACCAAAGGTAGGATTGTTAAACCTTTATAGCATTTAATTATGAATCGCAATATATCTAAAGAAAGATAGTTTTGTTTTTCCGTTTGTTGCTAGCTGTCTGTAGGACACTTGGGAGGTCTGTCTTGTTAGCAAGAATGACTTATCCATCCAAAAAGTGGGAGCTAGATAAGAATTCTTTTCTAGATTCTAGGAAGTTGGAGCGTTATTTTCAATTGGAGTTGAATATTAAAGAATTATTAGAAAAGCATTAGGTGGTTTTTTTCCGAGAGTGGGTTTCCAGCTTAAAAAATGTGTGCATTTGTGTTCCTTTTGTTTACTGCTATCATTTTACAAACACTGATAATAATTGAATATTAAATAATTCTCTAATTGAAATGAATACTTATTCACCCCCCCTCTCAGTATTTCCAAAAATTGGTATCAGATCTTGGTTGCTTCAATAGCAGTTTAACAGCTGGAAGGAGGTCATGGAGCATACCAAGAATGGTGTAACTCTATTCAATGAAAATAATTATGCACTCTGGAAAGGAATAATGGAGGTCTATCTCTTGGCGC
Organism: Pinus albicaulis; assembly: GCA_034641835.2. Taxonomy (NCBI): domain Eukaryota; kingdom Viridiplantae; phylum Streptophyta; class Pinopsida; order Pinales; family Pinaceae; genus Pinus; species Pinus albicaulis. The sequence goes on along the minus strand of CM076579.1, from coordinate 1,164,317,449 downwards.
AAGGTTATGATGTATGGGACACTGTTCAAAATGTATTTACATCAACCGTGGATGAACAAGGTAAGAAGAATTGGGTAAATGATGCAAAAGTGAAGAATATTGTTATTAGTGGACTTATTGAATCTACTTATCATAAGATGTTGGGTTGTAAAACAGCCAGAAATGTATGGGACAATCGTGAGAATATATATGCAGGTGACTCAAATGTCAAAGAAGCAAAGCTTCAAGTCTATAGAGAAAAATTTGAGCAACTCAGAATGAAAGAAGATTGAAACATTGTTGCATACTTCCAATACGTTGATGATATAACCAATACTCTGGAAGGATTGGGAGAGTCAGCTGATGAGAAGACTATTATACAGAAGATTCTTAGAACATTACCATGGAGATTCAACCCAAAGGTATCGGTCTTAGAATACAATGAAAATCTGGACAAACTCAGCAAAGAGGAATTACATGGAGTTATCATAGCATATGCAATGAGACTTGATGAAGAAGAGGGTGCTTCAAATCTGGAAACTACGTTTGTTGCATCTAAGAAAACCAATAAGGACAAACAACCTTCAATTGAAATGAAATGCACCTGCAAGTGTGAAGAAAAGGGAGATGATGGAGAAGTTCTTTCAGATAAAGAATATGCTTACTTTACGAGAAAACTAAAAAATGGTAAGGGAAAATTCAAAGGTAAACTTCCATTGATATTTTTCGGTTGTGGTGAGGTTGGGCATTTCGCAGCAAAATGTCCAAACAAAAGTGATGGAAACTCAAAACGAAATAAAGGCTTTAAGAAATTCAACAAGCAAGGAAAAAATAAAGGATCCAAAAGGAACTCTCTCTCTAAAGAAGATAGTTCATCATCCAATGAAGAAAGTGACAGCAAATAAGAAGTGAATGAGAAAGTATTGTTTATGGCCAAGCACAATAAACAAGAAGTATCAAACAATGAAGAAGAAGGGTTGACCATAGAAGAATTTTCTGAGGAGGCAATCAAGCTTATAAAAGAGCTCAATGCTAAGAAGATCCATTCCAATAATCTTGAAGAACAAGTTCAAGGTCTCAAAATTGAAGTTTAAGAACACAAATGTATTGAAGAGTCACTACAAAAGAAGTTGAAAGAAAGCAACCAAGAAAGGGAAGCATTAGAAGCCGAAGTAGTCTCGTTGTGTAAGGAAGTGAAGAAGGGAAAGACTGCCCAAAAATATGCCAACAGCTCAAGGGTATTGGAAGAACTCATCAACAATCAACGATCTTACAACAACAGAACTGGCTTTGGTTACAAAGAAGAAGAAGCAAGACCTTATACAAAAATATACAATGAACCTATGAGATCTGACATACAAGTAGACTTCATTGGACAAGATTCACAAGCACATCCTTGGAAACGATTCCTCGACGAATATTTCGTTGAATCCTTTGTTAAACTGGTGTGGGGGGGTGTGAATCATTTTAATGAATTCATGGTCTTGTAAAAATTTCATTTACACTAATTTACATCTTCATTTCATGATTAACTTAATGTATAGTGAAACCACAATCTTAATTAGTGAGCATCAGGTATTAATAAGACTAAATACAGAGTATCAACACATAATCATCATGTTCATAGACACCGGATATAAGTGGAAACCCATAATGGAGAAAACCACATCTTATTATTGTTTTGATGCAAAGGCAAGCTCCAACTCCCTCTCACCACTAATTTTATGTAGGCTCCAACCTACCGGAGGCTACAACCTCAGTTCTGCAAACTATAAATTGCAAGGAAGCTCCAACTCCCATCTAATTTCTGCAGGCTACAACCTACAGGAGGCTCCTACCTTAGCCAGCTACAACTAACATATCTCAAGCTACAAATTGATATGGAAGCACCAAATTCCTCACTCTTTCATAAACAACACATGATGATCTACCTGGATATCAATTCTGTTCTGTTCCTTCTTCACTGCTGTCCACCAGCCTTCATATCTGCCTTAAATCATCTCTGAATCTTCACAGATTATCTATCTTCTCCTCCTTATTATTACCCTATCCACCTCATTTCTCCATTCTCTATGCTCTTTATGCATATCTATGTGACATCATTTATAGAGATTACCTTATGACTGTTTTTATTCCACAGGGAATTCGAAGTGAATAGGTATGACTCTTTGCCTTCCACCTTCTCGTTTTCTTGCCTATCACATTTGGAAAAATATAACAATATGTATACATTTCAATATTACAATGGGGTATTTATTTGCCCACGGAGACTTGCCTTTGCATCATAAGCAATATAAAATTAATTAAAACATTTACATTTACATTTGCAACAGATATATCTCATTCAACCCTTTCAGTTCTCGGCTCACTTTATGTTTGTCTTTTCTGCTGCTATAGTGTAACAGTTCTGCATACTCTCCTGATTTCTATGCATGTAGAATGCATTTCCAAAATTATGTTCTAAATCTGACAACTTTATCAATGTGGAGGCTTTCTTTAACCTTCATGGTTCCAACCATAGCCAAAATCTACTTTGCAAACTTACCATATGAAATGATCTTGTTAAACCCTTCGGAACTAATCACGTTTAACTGTTAGAAATTAATAATTGAAGCCTTTTAACCTATGTTCAAAACATAGGGATTAAGGTCGGAGCTCAACACTTTGATAAAAATCTATTAAATAACCCTTTTGGAGACAGTATTAAAACTTTAGGGAATGTTATATAATTACGCTTTAAGCAAAGTTTAAACCCTCTCTCGGTGATATAATAATAGACCTTTTTAACATAGTAGTTAACCTTTCTGGCCCACTTTCCGAACTCTTTATATCCATCACTGCGATGAAATAACTCTGATGCCATGATTTCTTGACCGATGCAATAATCCAATGCGATGAACCGCCTGCGATGACACACTTTGCGATGATTTCGATGCAACGAATCCAATGCGATGACCGCCGATCAGACGATTGTGATTAAATCGCATCATCGCAATTGAAAACTTCAATGGCTTTTTCCATTGGTCTGCCTCCATGCCGATGCGACGGCCCCACACCTCATTGATATATATATATTGGCTCATATATACTTACCCGCTCACCTTTATTCATCCTTCAAATTTGGTCTAAAAAACCTCGTTGCCAACATAGATTAAACCCTATGTTAATATATCAAACTTTGTTTTTGGACCCAATGATGAAGATTCATTTACGGAAGCTTTTATTTACATGGAGCCCACACTATGGAGGCACTCCACCTCATTTAACTTTCCAAATATGACAGTTGACATTCCATTGCACTATCGTTATCGCAATCGCAACCTTCTGTTTCTTGATGTGCCTTTGGCCACTGATCTCTGCCCATGCGATGAGCGAAGGGTCCCACCAGCTATTGACCAACTAAGCGCTCAATCCAACAGTTACAAATAACCGTGATCTAACAGTTGTGATTGGATCGCACCATCGCAATCTCAAGGTTTAGTGGTCTACTCCCTTACTCTTTCGCTGTGCTGATGCGATCAAAGATCGCCGATGCGATGAGATCTCCGCCATTGATCTTCTATCTTCGATAAGATCTTCGTCGTCGATCTTCAACACTTCCACTTTAAGCCTTAACATTAAGACTCCGCCTTTCGCGTGATGCGACCACCGTTACATATTCACCGATATTGATCTGACGGATATCGAATTCACAATATACCTGTTGTTTAACATTTCCAAACATCCATGCACTTTTCCCATGCGATCACCCTTGGATCTTCGCCGCATCACATCGGACGGTTATCGCGTTACTTAGACCCTTGACCTTTAATTCTCAAAAATTACGTGAAATAGGCAGTTTTAGTATTGTGACGTGTCGTAATATGATACTATCGCATTCCAAATGGAATAAACCTTTCTTGGCCCAAAATCTATGCGAAACCAGTAGTATGGTTTCCCAAAAACCACTTTCCTTGTGGGCCCCACTTTAATTACCTTTGTTTGTTTAAATGGACCTTAGGAATAGCATTAACACCTTTGTAAATGTTTTGGCAATACATCGCTTTAATGAAACTCGTTTGTACCCATGTGAAAACCTTTAGAACATATAGAAAACCAAATTTAATTACAATGAGAACTCATATCATCGCATCGCATCACATCACAAATACAAACACTTGCCTTGTGTTTTGTGATTTCGGTCTCTGCCGATGTGATTGTCACCTTTGATCTGCCCAAATCTATGGTCCTTGCTGTTGTTGTTCCTCCTGAGCTTGTTCTGTATTAAAGTGTGCCTTTCTTTCCTGAGGTTGTTCTATATAATCTATGGCCATTGTTGTGTCTTGAAACTCCGCTGCCTCTGCTTCATCTGCTGCTTATGCTTCAATTCGCTGCCCTTGCTTCCTCTGCTCCTTGTCTGTCTCCTTTGTCTTATTGCTGGTTCTTCTTTGTTCTTTTGCCTTAGTGATAGTTTAGGTGTTGCTCCTTTCTTCTCCTTTTCCATCAATGAAAATATTTCCAACAGTCTCCCCCTTTGGCATTGATGGAAATACTTTAATACTCTTATTTTTCTTTCTTTTCCTCCCCCTTTGACATCAATGGCAAAGGTTTGAACATTTCCTAGTGTGGTTTCCAAATCTTGTCCATAATACCCTGATCTTGAGGACCTATTCCATGCACTGCTCACTTTCTCTGGCTCTTTTGTGACAATATTTGTTGACTGATCTCCCCCTGGAATGATGCTTTCTTTTCTGATCTAGACTATCACTGGACTTTTGTTCTGATCCTGTTTCTTCTATGCAGCCCTCCTTTTTTTTTCATATCAGAGGGTAACATCTTCAAACACTACCCCTAGTTTGTCTCTTAGATATTCGAATGGTTCTTTAGCAAGAGGTTTTGTGAATATGACTGCTATTTGTTCCTTTGTTGGTACATATTCCAACTTCACCAATTTATGTGCTACTTGTTCTCTGAGGAAGTGGTACTTTATTGGGATGTGCTTTGTTTTTTAATAAAGTACAAGATTTTTTGATATATTTATTGCACTTGTATTGTCACATTTGATAGAAATAGGCTCATAAATGCTTACATTCATGTCTTGGAGAGTTTGTTTCATCCACATTACTTGTGTGCAACATGCTACTGTGGCTATGTATTCTGCTTCTATTGTAGATAGAGAGATAGAAGTTTTCTTCTTGCTTAGCCATGTCACCAGAATTTTTCCCAAATAGAATGCACCTCCACTTGTGCTTTTCCTGTCATCCACACAGTTGGCCCAATCTACATCTGTGTATGCTTTTGAATGTGAAGTTTTTCCCTTTTGGATACCATAGGCCATAATGTGAAGTACCTTTTAGATATCTAAATATTCTCTTGATTGCTAGTAAATGATTTTTTTTTGGTGCTGCTTGATATCTTGCCACGAGTGCTACTGCCAACATAATGTCTGGTCTAGAAGCTGTTAGGTATAGTAGACTTCCTATCATGGATTTGTGAAGTTTTTGATCTACATCTGATAATCCATCATTAGCACATAGTTTACATCTAGTGATCATGGGAGTTGACACAGGTTTGCAATCTCCTATTTGAAACCTTTTCAACATTTCTTTTAAGTATTTTTCTTGTGAAATGAATATTCCTATGTTATTTTATTGAATTTGAAGTCCTAAATAGAAGGTGAGCTCTCCAATCATAGACATCTCAAATTCTAATTTCATTTCATCAGAAAATCCTTTTGTTAACTTATCTTTTTTTCTACCAAACATGATGTCATCTACATAGACTACTACAATTAGGAGATCATTTTCATTAGCCTTTATGTACAAATTGCTATCTACTCCTCCTTTCTTAAAACCTTATTTTTGTAAGTATCTATCCAGCCTTGAATATCATGCACGAGGAGCTTGTTTCCGACCATATAAGGCTTTCTTTAGTCTACACACATAGTCATGTTTATCTGTTAAGGAGAATCCTTCGGGTTGTTCCATATAGAATTATTCCTCTAAATCTCCATTCAGGAAGGCATACTTCACATCCATTTGGTATAACTTGAAATCATGATAACATGCAAAGGGAAAAAACATTCTGATTGCTTCCATTCTAGCTACAGGTGCAAAGGTTTCATCATAATGAAGACCTTCAATTTGTGAGTATCCCTTGCATACAAGTCTGGCTTTATTTCTGATTACCTATCCTTGTTCATTCATATTATTCTTGAATATCCATTTTGTGCCAATGACATTTTCCCAGTGGGTCTTGGAATTAATTCCTAGGTATTGTTCTTCTCAATTTGGTCCAGTTCTTCATTCATAGCATTTACCCAATTTTTGTCTTTGTTGGCTTCTTCAAACTTCTTTGGCTATATTTGAGATAGCATGGCTAGGTATACTTATTCTATCTGGTCAACAAGTTGTCTTCTAGTTTGGACTCCCACACTCTTGTCCCCAATGATTTTATCTTCTGGATGATTATTTTGAGTGTGTCTTGAGGGACCTTTTGAGTTTAATTCAGTATCTTATGTTGTCTTGCTCAGTTCATCATTATCTTGGTTCTCTGCTTCATGATCATTTGGAGGATTTCTGCATCTTGTGCTTCTTGTTCTGTTTGATAGATCTTCATCAAATCTTACATAAATGTTTTCCACAATTTTTTGTAGTGTTTTGTTGTAGCACCTGTAACCCTTACTCTTGGATGCATATCCTAAAAATATTCCTTCATCTGCTCTTGCATCAAACTTTCCCAGATTTTCATCATTATTTTTTATGAAACACTTTCTTCCAAAGACTCTAAAGTGTAGCCCCCTTATTGTTTTTATTGTACCCTTGTAACCCCCATATTTTTATTATTGTGCCCTTAAATTATTATTGTTAGGTCAGCTATGATTACATTGTGGCCCCACTAGGATTACATTATGGCCCCATGGACTCCTATATATAGAAAGGAGGTTTTCTAAATTGAATCATCCAAGAATTGTTAATTTATGTAATGTATTGGAGGTTTCCCCCTTGAAGTGGCTTATTTATAAGGCGTTGATATCTCTTTTCTTATATTTTTGGAGCCGGTTACACAACATTTGGTATTAGAGCTTTGGATTCTAGGGTTTGGCTGCTCTAAACAGGTCATCGTAGCATTTTCGCTATAAATTTTTTTATAAGAAGGTTCAGAATCTGAAATTTTTAGTGTACGAAGACGAAATCCTGAGGATACTCGTCAAAAAATTTTAGATCTTGGTTCGCAATATTTTCGAAGATATGATCTGTGGAAGGTAGTGATTTTTCAGGCTCCCGAATTTCATCTCAAAGAGGTGATCGTGGGAAAAGATTCATAACTCTCTCTATGAGCATCAGATTGGAGTGCCGTAAAAATTGGTTGCAAGTAAAAATACTTTAGCTTCTTGGCTATCAATTTTGGAGCCAAAATATGAAACAGTGACACATGTTAAGTCATACATGTTCGCTCTAATGAACTAGTTCATAATTAGGTCATTGTGGGAGATTGGACACAAATTTGTCTTGGAGAATCAAAATTAGGTCATACCTGTGGCATTTGAAAGAGAATTCAAAGGGCTAAGTCGATACCAAAATTCAAATATTTAAGTGCTACAATCACATAGATAATCCAATTTCAATATCGAGCTCCTCAAAAGCAAGAAAAAGGTGTGTATTTGTTTTCCGAATTGCATAAGTCTTGTTTGAAAAATCAATTTGAATTGATTCCAAGGGCATATTGTAGAATAGATATCAGTATTGGGTTCTAAAATATGCCTTGTAAAAATAATTCAACACCCATTAAGCCTTTAGAAAGCTCTACTATGACTCATGAAGATGAAGAATTGCAACATGATCTATCAAAATTACAAGAGCAAGTGCAACAAATTTCACTCTCGCAAAGAGCAACAAAAAATGAAATGGAAGTTTTGAAGAAAGGCGTGGAAGTTAAGATGGATGGCATGGAAGCTAGTGTGGAAGCTAAGATGGATGGCATGGAAGCTAAGATGGATGACATGAAAGACAACATGGAAAACATGAATAATGATCTAAAAGCAGACATAGAAGGTTTGACAAAGTTGATACAAGAAATGTTTCCTAATGGTGAAAAGATAGTAGAAGAACCTCATGATGAGAACAAAATAAATGTTAATCATGATTTCATAAACTCTAATGTTGGTGGAAAGAACCACCATATTCCAAAAATGGATATGAGGAAGTTTGATGGAAAGGATCCTGTAACATGGATACTACAGATGGAGCAATATTTTGATCTCCATAATGTGAAAAACACACAAAAGGTATGCATTTCAACTTTACATTTAGAACAAAATACATTTGTATGGTATCGATGGCTTTGCTCCCGTAAAAAAATTGTCACTTGGTCAATTTTTATGGAGGAAATGATAGCACATTATGAGGATACAAAAAGCAACACCTTCTTTAGCCAATTGATAAATCTCAAAAAAAAGGGTTTAGTGGGGGAGCACATCGAGGACTTCCAAAAATTGAATATAAGGGTAATTGATATTCCAGAGGAACACAGGATTGATCTCTTCATAGGTACTTTAAAGGATAACATCCAACATGAAGTTCGCATTTTGGAACCTCATTCATTGGAGAAGGCATTCAGGTTGGCAAGAAAAATTGAATGTAAAATTATGGCGACAAGGAAGACTACCACTCACTTCTATAAAGATGGAAGTGTTGCTACTCCTAGATTTCCACAACCTACAAGGTTGACACCACAAAAATTGGAAGAAAAAGAGCAAAAGGGATTTGCTACAGTTGTGATAGAAAATACACTAAAGGTCATAAGTGTGCTGAGAAGAAATTATTTTACATAGATTGTGAAGAGGAAGAAGAAAATGAACAAGAAGAGGATATACACCAGGAACCAACCATAGAAGGGGAAGAAATGAATCTGACCATATCATGTAATGCACTGGCAGGAATTACCACTCCTCAAACTCTCAAGATAGAAGGACATATCAAGAAGAAAAAGGTAATAGTGTTGATTGATTTAGGTAGCACCCATAATTTTATTCATTGTAAGGTAGCCAAGGAATTAAATTGTCTCCTATACCCAGCACCAGAATGTCAAGTGATGGTTGCAAATGGAGGAACTATAAATTGGTCTGGAAAATTCCATAATATCAAGCTAACCATGGGGGAATATGTATTGACTAGTCCAATGCTTTCCATTCTGATGGGAGGTGCTGATGTTGTACTAGGAGTACAATGGTTACAATCTTTGGGGACGGTAGCTTTTAATTTTCAAGAACTTTTCTTGAATTTTTTTTCAAAAGGAAAGGAAGTCAAATTACGGGGTATTGTGGGGAAGCCGAGAAAGATAATAAGCTCTAATTTCATGAGAAAAAATATAAAGAAAGAATAACAAGGCGTAATTGCACAATTATGCTCACTAGAAGTTCAAACATCAAAATCATCTATTTCTGCAGATCTCCAACAAGTCTTGGACAATCATTCCAAGGTGTTTGAAACTCCCAAAGGACTCCCACCTATTCGTAATCATGATCATGCTATTCATCTAATTCTAGGAAGTGTTCCTCCAAACATCAGGCCTTATAGATATCCTTATGTCCAAAAGAGCCAAATTGAACGTATGATTGCAGAAATGTTAGAGGCGGGTATAATTCAACCTAGTCAAAGTTCTTTCTCTTCTCCTGTAGTATTGGTACACAAGAAGGATGGATCATGGCGAATGTGTCCGGATTATAGGGAGCTCAATAAGCTCGCCATTAAAGATAAATTTCCCATTCCTGTGATTGATGAATTATTGGATGAATTACATGGAACAATTTATTTTACCAAGTTGGATCTTCATTCAGGATATCATCAAATTAGAATGAAGACTGAAGATATTCCAAAAACAACATTTCGAACTCATGAGGGTCATTATGAATTTTTGGTCATGCCTTTGGCCTTACCAATGCACCTTCTACATTTCAAGGGTTGATGAATTCCATTTTCAAACCCTTCCTTAGAAAATTTGTGCTAGTATTTTTGGATGATATACTAATCTATAGCAGGTCTTGGAAGGATCATGTTGAACATGTTGACAGGGTGCTCAAACTATTGCAGGAGAAACAATTATATGCAAAAACATCTAAATGTTTCTTTGGAGTACAAGAGGTGGAATATCTGGGTCATATTGTATCTCACGAGGGTGTTAAGGTAGACCCTAACAAAATTAAAGCCATTAAGGAATGGAAAGTCCCCACAACCATAAAGAAGTTGCGAGGATTTCTCGGGTTAACAGGATATTATCGTAGGTTTGTTAAGAATTGTGGGAGAATAGCAGCACCTCTAACAACATTATTGAAGAAAGATGTTTTTTCATGGACTCCTGAGCCAAGTAGGGCCTTTGAACATCTTAAAGAGGCAATGTGTCGAGCACCAGTCTTAGCTATGCCAGACTTCACAAAAACCTTTATTGTGGAATGTGATGCCTCAGGAAATGGAATTGGTTTTGTTTTAATGCAGGAAGGAAGACCCATTGCTTTTGAAATTCGTCTAATAAAAGGAAAGTATTTATAGAAACCTACTTATGATAAGGAAATGTTAGCAATACTGCATGCACTCAATAAATGGCGAACTTACCTAATCGGAAGACACTTCAAGGTAAAAACTGATCATGATAGTCTTAAACACTTTTTGGAACAAAGACTATCTTCAAAACAACAGCAAAAATGGGTCACAAAGATGTTGGGTTATGACTTTGAAATAATCTACAAAAAAATAAAGCTTAATGTTGTTGCAGATGCACTTTCAAGAAAGAATGAAGAGGTGGAAGCATTGCTTTGTACCATTTCTATTATCCAACCAGATTGGATAACCGAAGCAAGAGATGAATGTAAGAAGGACAAAGATGTATGGAAACTCATTCAAAAGTTGCAGCAAGATCCTAGTACATCTGAGACATTTAGTTGGAAAAATGATTTCGTATGGTAAAAAGATCGCTTATATCTTTTTAATAATTCCCAACTAAAACAAAAGATTCTTTTGGAACTGCACACTTAGGATTTTTAAAAACTTACCACAGGGTGAAGAAAGAATTTTTTTGGGATGGCCTTAAATCTGATATTCAAAAGTTTGTGGCGGAATGTTTGGCTTGCCAGCAGAATAAAGTTGAGACAATTAAGAACCCATGTCTTCTACAACCTTTATCCATTCCAAGTCAAAGGTGGGACGAGATTTCAATGGATTTTATCACAGGGTTACCTAAGTCTGAAAGAAAGAGTGTCATCATGGTGGTAGTTGATAGACTTACCAAGTATGCACACTTTTGTGCATTATATCATCCATTTAAAGAAATTACAGTTGCTACTACATTTATGGACACAATTCAAAAGCTACATGGAAGCCCAAGGGTTATTGTCAGCGAAAGAGATCCCATTTTTACTGGAAATTTTTGGACGGAGTTATTTTCTTGTTCGGGTACTCAATTAGCTTATAGCTCATCTTATCATCCTCAATCTGATGGTCAAAATGAGATAGTAAATAAATTTTTTGAAGGATATCTTTGTTTTTTTGTATCTGATAAACAAACACAATGGGTCAAGTGGTTACCTCTCACTGAATGGTGGTATAAAACTTCATTTCATACTGCAGAAAAAATGACCCCATTTATGGCACTTTATGGATATCATCCACCATCCATCACATCATATTTAAGGGAAAATTCGAAGGTTCAAGAAGTGGAAGATCACATCGAGCATCAACAAGAAGTTCTCCAACTCTTAAAGGATAACCTAAGTTTGGCACAAAATCGAATGAAACAATAGGCAGATCAACATCGCAGCGAGAGAAGTTTTGATGTAGGAGATTGGGTATTTTTAGGGCTACAACCATACAAACAAATGTCCCTTAAGCAAGATAAGAAGGATAATAAATTATCGCCAAAGTACTATGGTCCTTACAAGGTGTTGCAAAAGATTGGTAGTATGGCATACAAATTGGAGCTTCCTGCTTCTTCGCGAGTGCATCCAGTTTTCCATGTTTCATTCTTAAAGAAGGTTATAGGTGAAAATATTCCAGTTCAAACAATATTACCATAACTTGATGAGGAAGGAAAAATCATATTGGAACTTGAAGCTTACTGTACGAAACAAGAACTTCATGACAAACACAGAATCGATCATTTTTAGAGTATTCATTTATGGAAGAACTTACCCATTGAAGATTCTACATGGGAGGATGAGAATTTTATACAAAAGCACCTTAGTGCCACTCAAGTGTTGAGGACAACACTTTTTTGAAGGAGAGGGGCATGTTAGGTCCCTATATTACTAGTATAGTCCCTTACTATTGCTAGTGTAACCCCTTTATTGTTATTATTGTACCCTTGTAACCCCCATATTGTTATTATTGTGCCCTTAAATTATTATTGTTAGGTCAGCTAGGATTACATTATGGCCCCACTAGGATTACATTATGGCCCCATGGAATCCTATATTTAGAAAGGAGGTTTTGTAAATTGAATCATCCAAGAATTGTTCATTTATGTAATGTATTGGAGGTTTCCACCTTGAAGTGGCTTATTTCTAAGGCGTTGATATCTCTTTTATTATATTTTTGGAGTTGTTTACACAACACTAA